>VXAD01007415.1:1654984-1994570 GCA_013399195.1 Dicrurus megarhynchus
TTTCTTTTTTTTTCCTTTTTTTTTTTTTTTACTTTTTTTACTTTGAATATAACATGAATTCTGTGTCTTGCTAGACTGACAAAGTTATGTCCATTGGATGGCCAGATCTTCTAAATTTTCTTTGTGTTAAGCCAAAATGCAGTCCTAAACTAATCACCCTGTAATGGAAATGTAAAAACTATGTATTATATAAATGAATTGGACTTCTCTCCACTGCCAAATTATCAGTGTGCACCCTTGCACAGATATAATTTATTAAGCAAACGAAACCACTAATTGGAGAAAATATTTTAAAAAATTGAAATATATTTCTTGAAAAATATAGCTTTAAAACCTAGAGGTCACAAATGAGGACATGGTCCTTTATCTTGAAGAGACATTAAGAGAATTGCCTTAATTTGTCTATCTGAATAAAGTCTTAACCTATTCTTTCAAGTTACTGAATGTATATTGCATATTAGTATGTACACACATGTAACTGTGTTTCCGTGTGTAGGTTTGAAAGTTTCTGTTTCTTGATGTGCTTCTGTTGAGAAAACCTTGACAAAACCAGACAGAACGATACCATTTTGACCCAGCCGATGTCCCTGGTGGCCGTTGGCACCTTTGGGCCTGATGCTGCAACATACCTATGCTTAGCATTGAGGGTGTAGGTAGCTCTTCTGGTGTCATGACATTAGGCACTCACTTAATGTTAAGTGTGGTTGTAAATGTTTGCAGGATCAGTATTTTTCATGTTTAATACATTTCTGCACTGAGATTTATATGAAAATGTGACTATGTTTTAGAAGTGAAGTGATGTAAGGGTTGGGGTGGAGCGTAGAGCAGTTAAGATTGAGTGAATACTTGTTTCGAGGTGGGCTTGCTCCCTTTTCCCTGGGAATGGGAGCCAGTTCCTATTGCTGCAGAAAGAAAAAAGCTGTACTGTCTTTTGACTGTTAATATCTGTTTGCTCTTCTGGATTTTTTCCTTCAGCATTATGTATTATAGCTAAAACAGGCTTATTACAGCAGTTGCTTTTTTATCCTGATTTCTTTAAGAAGCTTTAAAGTATTTATTGAAAGTGCCATATGATTTTAATAGCCTATTAAACAGTGTCTGAAATCTTCTCCTTTGAGAAAGCATAACACAAATTCTCACATGTAGCTTATCTTACTGCGGGGAACTGCACAACCGTACAAACCTTGACCGAATGTTGATTGTAAAGTGTTACATCTTCCTGGTGTAATGGTTCCTTATAGATCATCTTGTCAGCAGGATTCAGAAGCTGATTTGAAAAAGAATTTCCACATTGGGTGTGTGCGGGGTAACAAGTTTTATATATATATAGGTACGTGTGTCTTGCTATTGCAGCAGAGAAGGAAATCCTGAACTTTTAATTTGTACCAATTTGGCTAAAGCTCTTTTCTAAACTGGCATTTATTTATTTTATTATCAAAGACAAGCTCTGATTAACTTGTTGGTCTTTCAACAGTCGAGCTGTCAAGCAATTAGTTCCCTCACCTCTAATCCATTTGAACTCTCATTGACAACATGATTTTGGTTCTGTTTGGTACTGCAGAGGTTTTTTCCAAGTCAGGAATTGGGCACATCCATAGGTGTAGCTGTCATAAGCAACTGCAGCTCTTTTCCTCTTAACACTCCCTTGAATATGATGGTGACAACACCTCTTATGCTACTTCCCAAGCACTAAATTCCACCTCCCATTCAGACTTAGAGGAAGCAGCTCTTCAAAAATTTGGCTGCAGAATTTTATTGATGCCCTCCCTCTCTTGTATGGAAGTTCTCAGGTGAATATTAGCATTGAATATCCTGAGTAAAATTTCTCCTTGACTTTAAGAGCCAGGATTCCCCATCTCTCTGGTGTAACTCTCTTTTATGAATTATTGCCCTGGCTGGGCTGGTTTCCTAGGTGGAGAAAGTTTGAGTTCACATTTTAAAACTGGAAATACCACAGGAACTAAAACTGGGGTGTTTCTTTTAAGATGATAGAGCTGTGACTTGCTGATGAAATTGCATTAGTACAGCAAGGCTGGATATTGTATGTGGCTTATATTAAAATATACATGCATATTATAAGAGATGGCTATAAACCAGCCTAACTATCAGTTAAGTAGTACTGGGCTTATTCATTATGATTAAGGATTTTAGCTGGTCCTGGTCATTAAGAAGTCTCTATTTAAGACAAAAGAAACCCTCGTTCTGCGGCTGAAATTCTCTTACAGAATATCCAGTGCTAGACATTTACACCTATGGAAGTGCCGAGGTCTTTGTTTTGAAGAGAAGGTCTGTGAGTGCCCCCCAGTAACTCCCATGCGTTTTCCTTGGGTCTCCTGACTCCCTGCTGTTCCCACTTGAAGTCTGTGGTTTCAGTGGAAGCAGATATTTCCAGGCTGGCTGGGTCAGGCCTGGCCATTAGGAATCCTGATCCCCCTTAACATCGCAGCAGTGAAACTGGAGAACACACGTTTTATTCCTCTTGTACTACTTTCTAGGCAGACTGTCAGAGCTTGCCCTGTTTTGCAGGGAAAAGGTCTGGTTTCATTTAGTGTGGAAGGAACTCGTACTGCAGAGGAAGGTGCTGGGTGATAAGGTGTGACAGTGCTGTTGTTGCAGTCCTCTTCAAGCCACACTCCACTTGGGAAGTTGCTAAGCAGGAAGTGTCCCGCAAACTTTTATCACTTTTACATACAGGATATTGTTTGGTAACATTGTAAATAAAATAGACTATATAATAGAGGAAAATAAGGACATTTTGACTTTTTTACTTTTGGAAAAATATATATATATTTTAGTTACATATACAAACAAAAATTCTACATTGTGTGAGAATTCTTTTATACCACAAATTATTTTTGTAATGTCTAATATGTTTCTGCAGGGAAAAGGGAGAAAGGTCTGTGTATGCACAGCAAATAAATAAAGAAATATATATATAATGTTTAAATTAAGAGTGCACTACATCAAAGTCTAGAGGATAGAACAAGTGTAGCCTGAAAACAGTTTGAGGAGCAAGTTTGGATGTACTTGGACATGCTTTGAGGACAGCACTGAGTATATGTTTAGGTTATCTTGCATGTCACATCCCTTCTGCTAAAGATGCTTGTTGCTTTTCTATGGCCACCTTCAGTTAACCCGGGAAGAGTTTTTTCATGTGTTCAAGCGAGTATCCATGTGTGGGCAGTGTGTCTTTTGGCATATGCTGTGGTGCTGCAGTGAGTGGTGAAGTCAGGGTGTTTAGAATTTACCGAGGCCAAATAGCTGGGCTGATCTCGCTCGCTGCCGTATCTGTTCACAGCAGCTGTGTCTGCTGCATTGACAATATGATCTGTAAGGAGCTGTTACCAGTGGAGTCCTGATAAAACCAGTTCCTAGAAATTCCTTCTCTCTGAAGTGACACAACTAATCATGCTTCACCAGAACACACAGATACGTGCTCTGTGTTGCCAAAATCAGATTTAACAGTCTCCATCGGAGGCACTAAAGAAAAGGAGCACTGTCATGTCCAAAGTCCTAATAAGGGAAAGAGCTTTCCAAATCTGTGTAACCAATCCAAGGTATTCTAAAAGTATTAAAGACAAAAAAAAAAGTAAAAGTATGTGTGGGGGTTTAACCTAATTTTCCATTGGACTTAAAATTCACTCCAGTCTTTTTAGTCCTCTCAACCATGATAGCACAGTGTCAGTGGGTGAGAGGTACTGAAGAAAGCTTTAAACCAAACAGCACACGGCA
Organism: Dicrurus megarhynchus; assembly: GCA_013399195.1. Classification (NCBI taxonomy): domain Eukaryota; kingdom Metazoa; phylum Chordata; class Aves; order Passeriformes; family Dicruridae; genus Dicrurus; species Dicrurus megarhynchus. The sequence continues at coordinate 1,658,717 of VXAD01007415.1, forward strand.
CTGCCTTGGAGTTGGTTTGACAGTGTGCCTTTTGCAATTAGTGCTCACTAGTTCAAGCAGGCTCCTGCAACTGCCGAGTCCCTTGGCTGTGTTCTGGTGAAGTCCTGGCCCCGTGGAAACCAGGGAGAGAGTTTCTATCCAATCCTGTGTGACCAGGAGTGCGTGTGTGTGTTCCTGGAACACTTTCTAAGCACGTCTGGTCTCCTACTTACATGGGACTTCCCTTTTCATGACTCGTTTTAGGGTGATGCTCAGTTCCCTGACTGAAGTAGTAGCCTATGGAATAAGCAGTAATGCTTTTTGTCAGGACACTTCCACAGAAAGATCATACTTGTGTTATGTCCATCTAGCTGTTCTGAAATGTAATGCTATTCTGTTGTGCCTTTATTTTTCTATGTAAAAGCAACTGCTGTAAGCTTTCTTTTTCTTTTACTAGTTTTTTTTTTTTATTTATTTCTGTCTGAAAAAAACACTTTTCATTGCCCAGCTGTCATTTCTGGATGCAGTCTGTGATCCAGGTATTTCAAGAACCAATTACCTCAAACCTCATGTTAAACAGTGTTGCTATCTGGATTCTCCTTGATACTACAATATTGTAACACACACAAACAAACAGGAACCTTGCTCAATATGGTTGTTTATATATATGTATCATATACATATATACATGTATATATATGATATATATATGTAAATGGAAAGTGATCCCCAAGGACTGAAGGAAAAAAGCAAAACTTATTTTGTATTCCAACATTGAAACCAAAAGGGCTTTTCTGAAGCTCTATAATGGCATTGTGCTGGACATCTAGAAAGAAAAAGTGTTTTCTGAAAAGTGCTTCCTTTTTTAGCCTTTTATTTCAGTATTTTAATGGGGCAGATGACATGAATAAAACACTACTTCTGCATTTTTGGCCCATTTTGAAGCAGAAGCCTTTTAATCTTTCCAGTTGTTAAAAACCCAAAAACTCAGTTTATAACATTCCAATAAGGTTGGTATTGCAAAACTAAAACACGTTCTAGGAAAATTTCATGGCTTCTGTTTTTGTGACAAGGAAGGCCATGTTTCATTCAATTTTCCAGTGTTTTGAGGAACTGAAGTTTAACCAGTAACCATCCTAGTTCTAATCCTAATTCAGTAGTCACTGGCATCTCTGCATTGCCACCTCTGTTAAAACACCAAAATAAACCACAAAAAACAATTGAAACCAAAAATCTGGCCATGACAGAGGAGGAGGAGATTGGAGCATCTCATAGGTTAGGAAAGTGGACTTAGCGCCAGAGCAACTTTGTGGATAACAAAAAATATGTTGGCAAGACCTAGAACCTGTCTGGCCCTTTCCTTTTTCCAAATACCTACTCCCAAGAACCAACTCATCAAATCAGACCTTCAACTATAGCAACTTCTTAACAGTACTTTGCTGACGAGAATTGTGTTCAGGTTATATTTTTTTGGGGAAAAGTAAAAGTTAGACCATTTTTAAAATTACCATTTTATTGTATGTGTTCCTCTCCCAAATGTCTGTTTTTTAAAAAAATATATCCATGTAGTTGATACAACATTAATCTGTATTTTACTTGGCAGCATAGTAGCTTTCCTGTCCAAATACTAATGAATTTACTATTACTAGTAATTCATTTAATTACTGGTAATAAATGGATAGTAATTAATTTACTGTTTCTAAAGGAAGAGAACAAGGTATTTCCCTTTCCCCGTATTTTTTTTGACTGCCTAATGTTTCTACAGCTATTGATGGTTGATGATTATTATCTTTGGTAAATCAAAGTACTAAAATCTCCCAGGAGGAGGTATTTTGCAATGCTACTGGCCTTTCAATAGAATAACTATGATGCAAAAATCAATCTATTAGTGGGTGAGGATTGAAGGAGGTGGTTACTGCAAACTAAGTAACATTTTTGGCCTCAATTATATGACATAAGCCTGCACAATGCCATTGTCAATCTGTTCAAACTATCTGCTTATGAATTCTGCATGATCCTCATGATAGAGTTGAAAGCCTGATCTTTCACCTGTTAATATTTTCACATTCGTCCTTAAGTTTGACAAATTTTGTACTGTAAAGTTGACTTAAGTACAGTTCGATGTCAATTCTTGTGGAAAGAGCTTTCTGCATGTAATATTAGATGCATACAGTTAAACAACACAGCATAGTACAAAAACTCACAAGAAAATGTTTTGACACCAGCAGGAAGAAATCTCACCCTAACCATTTGTCATTTTAAAACCATCTTATTGTAAGTCTTACCAGCTACTTCTAAATTTGTGCTTTATTTAAAGAAATAAAATAAAAATCCTAAGACTTGTCTAGCGTAGTGAAATATGTGTATATCAGTTTTAGGATAAATAGCTAAGTCTTATTACGCTGTGTTACTTAACTTGTATATATAGAGTATACATAAGAGTTTGCAGTAACCTGTTTCTCCAGGATTTCCAGTTGGAATGGATTTAAACTCAAACTATGAGATTAAATAATTTAGAAGATTGCAGAATAAATTGAGTGTAAATTACAGGAAGCTCTATCAGATGGTGAAATAATTTTTAAAGAGTCTTTTGGTCCTTGGCTCAAATTCACTAAGTACTGTTTGTATACCAAGATATGTGAAATGTAAATGTTGTAGGTTATATTTCACTCTTGTAGCTATAAAAACGTAGAACAGAGATAGCTTGTACTACTGAGTTAACAAAAGTTATACTAAAGTATCCTGTTAAAGAAAAAAGTATACAGAGAGTTAAGCTCGTTGCTGTAACCCCTTTTGGATTGAAGTGTGCTGATTTTTTTATATATGTACATTTTATATATATATATATTCTGCAGAAGTATACATATATAAAATGTATGTATAAAATGGCCTAATGCAGACATCCATTGTATTGCAGTTATGAAATGAAGACATTTTGGAAAGAACATTGTATCATAGTTCATGAATTTGCAGTGGATCTTTGTTCCTTTTTACTGTGGTATTTTAGAAATGAGTCTCAAGTTTGAAATTAGATCTGCCAAGTTGGAGTTTTGCTGCTTCAGCTTTGCACTGGGTGTCCGAATAAACCAGTATGAATGTAGTATTTGCCCTGTGTGAAGCAGCTTCACCCCAACAAATAGGAGGAAAAAACCTAGAAAGAACTATTTCAAGTTTATCTTTTTGTATATGAAAATAAACAGTAAATTACAAATAACTGTTTCCCTCGTTGGTGTGACATTAAAACTCATTGTTATTTTATTGTCTTTGGCATCTAGCAGGAGGATTTCCTTCTTCGTTGATGAATGTTTTTGGTGTCTCAACGGCATTTCTGCTATCCAAAATCCCTAAAAATCCCTCCAGAGGCATAGCTGAGGCCTGCCTCTACTACCCATCCCTTGCAAACACTTCCAGAGAGAAGAGGAAATTAGCTCAAATTCACAAAATCATAGAATGGTTGGGCTTGGAAGAGATTTTAATCATCCACTTCCAGCTCCCCTGCTAAGGGACACCTTCCACTATCCCAGGTAACTCCAAGCCCCATCCAGCCTGGCCTTGAACACCTCCAGAAATGGGACATCCACAACATCTCTGGGCAACCTGTGTCCTTTCATTATTGTTATTTTATTATTATTTAACTGCTTATTATTTAATTGCCCTTTTGAGTGTGTTGCCTCTTGTGGCACTGCGGTAACGCTGCTTATCACTCCTAGCAAAGAACTGTTCTCACAGGGCAATATGTGCACGTTAAGCTGTATCAATACAGTCCAGCAACGTAGCTGCAACTGCCAGAAGCCAAAGGCGGGGGAACTTGACCAGGAAAAAGATTAAAAAAGAAAAAAAAAAGCTTGAGTTTCCTGTACTCATAGCACCACACTGAGGTCTGTAATCCTCACGTGAGGTACGAAGATGCCCTCAGCCACACACTGAAGCATGGCCAGACCTCTCCAGGAAAGCTGCCTGCAGTAAAGTGATGGTATGGCCATGCTATCCCCACGTTCTGATGTTTTCCATTGCTAAACCGACCCTTTTTTTTTCAGAAAAAAAATGCCTCTGGCTTGGTGCTGGGTTGAAAATGCTTAGTGTGGACAGATATGAGGCAAATATGAACATTAGCAAGTATTTGGGAGGGAAAAACAGTAATAATCAGGCTGGCGGTTTTCCTGAAAAGAAGTCCAATGTAACATCATCCTATATCACCTAAAGCCAACCCCATACCACAGTTTTCTGGAGAAGGCTCTGGGGAGATCTTATGGTGACCTCCCAGTACTTAAAGGGGGCTTGTAAGAAAGAGGCTCCTCATCCTGTCGCTGGGCACCACTGAAAAGAGTCCAGCACTGTCCTCTTGGCACCCACCTTTGGAATATTTACACGTATTAATGAGATCCCCTCTCGGTTCTCTCTAGACTGAACAGACTCAGCTCCCGCAGTCTCTCCTCATAAGGGTGATGAGCTTTTCTTCTCCAGCTAAAGACTTCAAAGGTCCTTTCTGACCCAAACCATTCTATGGTCCTATGATTCAATAATCCTTTGCGCTTGGAGCCCAGGGTGGTCGCCCCCGGCCAAGCTGGATGGGGGCAGTTTAGCCACCCCTCCCGGGACTGTCCCTGTAGTCCCCGTGAGGGGACTCAGTCTTTGTTTTTCCACAGCTATCGAGCAATCCCGCCGGGCTCATTCCCCTCAGGCCGTGCCCCCTCACGCCGCGTCCCCGCACTAAGCGATGCCGCCATGGCGCCCACGGGGCTGTGCCGTGAGGGGGCGCTGCGGGGCGGCGCCCGCCCCTTCCCTTCCCTTCCCGTCCCTTCCCGCCGCCGCCATGGCGGCCTTGCCCCGCCACCGCCGCTTTCTCGGCGGCTTCGTCTGCGGGGCCGCGGCCGGGGCCGCCGCGTCCTGCTGGGCTGCGTGGCGGCTCCTCCGCAGCCAGAGCCAGCCGGAGCCGTGCCCTGGGCGGGCCCCGGCACAGGGTAAGAGCCGCGGGTAGTGGGGAGGCCACGGGCGGCGGCCCGGCGAGGCGGGAGCGGCTGGCTCAGCGCGGTCCCCCAGCCCCGCTCCCTACAGCCGCTTCTATCCCTAAACCCTCTCCCTCCCCTCAGAAGATACTTTTCCCTCCTTCCTCTATTCCCGGTATGCCCAAAGACTGCGGTGAGATCGGGAGGTTCCCCCAGTACCTGCGCCGGGCTGAGGTGGGAGGAGGTTATTTGGGATGCTGGGCTGTAACTTGTGATTAAAAGCGCTTCCCTTTGCACTTGCTCACTGCAGGAGTGGGATGTGTATTTAGTTTTAAACACACGTTTCGTGTCAGACCATAACTAAATCTCAGCTGTTGCTGCCCTGGATGAGCCGAGGCTCGTTTATCAAATCTGGGGTCTGGTGGGGTTCAGGTGCGGGGAGAGATGTTCGGGGCACCTGAGGGAGTGAATGGTTTTCTCCGCAGCCTCAAGGCTTTAAAGGTACCGGATTGTTGGAAAGCAGAGGAAGAATGGCTCTAAAAACATGAGTTGCTGTTGGACAGATGGCTGGAGAATGAACAAGACAGTAAGACGGATGTAAATATTCCCCCATGAGAGAAAATTATTGCTTGTAAAAAACCCGAAAATTCGGTGAAGCTTTTATTGATTCATCAGAGTATAAGCGTTCCCAGTGAGGGCAGGACTTGCTTGTGCCCAACTTGAAAATCTCAGTTTGTGAGGAGTTCGATTTCTAGTTTCAAAGGGTGAAATGTGTGTGTTGATCTCCAGTGTCTGTAACTCCTTTTTTGCCTGATTTGTCCCTAAATATCTGATAGCTTTTCTTCTATAGAAGGAAAATATCTGATAGCTTTTTTTTCTGCTTTCTGTAGGCATTAGAGTAGGTGAGTTAGTCCTAGAGCTGAGATCCTCATGTTAAAACATGATGAGAACCACAACTGTTCTAGCAGATGACAGTTTCACTGTATAGTTCTCTTAATATTTTTTAGGTCTTAATTGTGGCAGTAACCTCAAGTAATTCCCTACACAGTAGGTTTACACCCACTGAGATGTTTTTCTTACTGTCTTGCTTATGATCAAATTTCATCTTTGCATGGCTTTCTGTTTATTTTTTTCCTTAGAACCAATAGAAGAGGCTCTTCTGGAAAGATACGGATTTCCTGAGGCTGGAACAGAGACCAGATGTTACACAAATCATGCACTGTCTTATGACCAGGCAAAACGGGTGCCTAGATGGGTGATTGAACATATTTCGAAACAAAAGACACTGGGTATGTAGGTGTTTATTTACTCTGCTTACATCTTTGGTGCCCTGAATGGGCTTTGCTGCTCACAGAAGGTGCACCCTGGAGCAGGCAGGGGAGAAAAATCCTACAGTGATCTGTGGGAGGGACTACCTTTTTATAACGCAAATGGAGAGAAGATGAAACAATGAAAATTAACCTTTCCTTACTTGATTTGGACCTGCAAAGTTGCTTGAGGGCATAAAAATGGCTCCTGCTTCCTTAGCTAGTGGAGTTAGTTCTGAGGTCCAGTTTGTGTCAGTGGAGTCAATGCCAGTGGTAGCCAGAGCTTTTGATGTACAGATTGTAGAGATTTGCATGGAGTGGGAGGAAAATGTCCATTTGGGAGGTGAAAACTGAGCAAAGGGTATCAGCAGTTGGTCAAAGTAGAATAGGGCATTACCTCCTCACTGCAGCCATTATTTACTCTGATGCAGTTCTGTCATAGTTCCTGATGTGCTTTATCTCATACTCTCTCCTCTGTTCTTTATGCAAGACAGAGGCTCAGTGATTTTTTGCTGTCGATGGTGAATGAAATATGAGTGGTATACAGTCATTGTAAATTAAGTTTATAGCATTAGTTCAGTTTTTATAAGGCAGATTATTAGTAATGGAGGTAACCATGTAATTGTAAAATGTTTTATGAAAGCAATAGCCCTCTAAATATATCTTAATCACTGTCTTCAAATTACCTTTCAAAATTAAAAGCATGATCTTGAAAACATTATAACCAACCCCTAAGTAGCATCATTGATCCCACTTCTTTCTGAGAAGAAAACAGTAATTTCAGGCTTACTTTCAAGTGGGCCTTAATGGCTGAATTGTTGAAATGTTTTCCAAATAGTCAGATATAACTAACCTGCAAGTTGAAATCAAATACCTTGAGGCATTCGGCTCTGATGTATGTCTGTAGCTACTCGAATTGAGAATTGAGGCAGACCTGTGTTGTTTGGGGAAGGTTGAAAAGTTGTGATGCAAAAAACCATATATTTTATTGGTAAGTAAGAACTTAAAGATTTAAAACACATGGCAGAAAGAAATGAGCTGAATTCAGATTAGTGTGTTGAGTCCTTAAGCATGGGTCATTTGGCAAGACATGACAGAATTAGATTGTTTTGTCTTGTGGTTATGATGGTTTCGTGATAATGTGACCATTTAGTGTGTTATTCTTCAGGTGATGCAGATCGAAGGCACTGTAAATTCAGACCAGATCCTAACATCCCTCTGATGTTCAGTGCTGTCAATGAAGACTACCTTGGCAGTGGATGGTCACGAGGACACATGGCACCAGCAGGAGATAACAAATTTTCAACAGTAGGATTTTTTTCTCCCATCCTTTTAATTTGTGTTTATCAGTTGGAAAGGGTCAAAAGACCCTTAAAAGTAATGTGCAGTGTTCCTTTTGCAGTTTGTTTTGAGGTGGAACATGATGTCATTATTGATGCACAGAGCTGGATTTGGAGTTACAAGGTCTATTCCTGACTGAGCAGTGCAGGATGCTCTCACAGTCTGCTTCAGGCATCTAAATCAGGTGCATGCTCTGATGACATAGCTCTCTTAATTAAATCACACCTAGATCAGCTTGTTTGGCAGAGATGATGTCTTGAACAGCGTGGTGTTAAGCAAGTCTTCTCAGCCTCTTGCATGTCACATTGTCTCCCTGTAAAATGAAGATGATAACCTTCACCAAGAAAACCCTGGAAGTCTTCAAAGCTCAGTTAAAAGGAGATGGGGACAATGATGTCATTCTGGCCAACAGCTGCTGAGATATTTAAGGCTAGATTGGGCAAAGCAAAGATGCTGTTAAGTACTGTTCTGTATTGGCAAGGGGATTGCCTGGATGATTTAAAAGGCTTTTTCCTTTCTTGCAATGTGTATGAGGTAAATTAGACCCTTTTGCCACAGTTCTTTCAGTCTATAAGATGTCTTCACCTGCCATTTATTCAAGCTGTAAGAGAAGCATGCCTTAATGCCTTGGCTGCCTTACAAAGCAGCCTTGAATTTATTGGATCCTCTTGTGAAATGTGCTTAATGCAGCAATTTGTTAATTAAGAAGCAGTTTGAGTTTGTATTTCTTCCAAGCGGAATAGTATTTAGTGGGGTGGAGTGGCAGCATAGTGGCATGTGGTAAATGAAAGAATCAGTAGTTTTATTTCTATTGGAAGTGACTTTGTTGTTATTTATTTGTGATATCTGGGGAATTTTTGCTGGTGAGCTCCCTGTGCACAGAGCTCCTGGACCTAGCTTGAAATGCAGTGAGATGATACAATCTTTCAAATACAGGATACTAAAAGTTTAATTTCTCGGTGTAATTAGTGGAGGTAGTGTTTGCTCTTTATCCTAAACGTTCTCTTAGTCCCTTCACTTTGCAGAAGTAGTATGTAAAAAATAATGACAAATACAGGACCTGTGAAAATTCTGAATTGAGATCTTGGAATTTTTTTCCTCTGTATTTCCCTGCATATGCCTAGTGCTTTAGCACCAGGTCCTTCATCTCTGGAGGTATGTGAGCTTCTGTTCAGAGATGTTTATGACACTTCTACAAGATGAAATTAAGCAGATATATGGATGTTTGACCATTAATGCTCTCATAAATAATTTCATTGCCTGTACGTTATTGATGAGTATATTTAATAAAATTTTTTCTTGTAAAGGAAAGAAAAGGTTGGCCATTAAGCAGTCAAATAAATGAAAAGCATGTTTGAAAGTGTCCTTCTCATTGAAAATGAAAAATGACTAGCTGCTTTCAAAGACAGTACCAAACTGACACTGGGTGACATAGTAATTCCTGTGCTTCTAGAATTGAACGTTGTCATGCTGTTTCTGCCAGGAAAAAAAAAAAGAAAGTAGATAACTTTGCAAGATTTCACCTCAGTTATGTACCTCTTAATCCAAAATAATTTTGTAGGTGTTCTGACTTAGGTTTTATCTGATTTTCTGTGTTAATAAAAGTTAAAACTAAACTAGAAATGGGATTCTGATCCAAAAACTGCGTAAATGTGTTCTCAGCTTGTAAATGTTTCAGTGAAACAATGTTATTTTCTTTCTCTATGCAGAGAGCTATGGCTGAAACGTTTTATCTGTCTAACATCGTGCCTCAGAATTATGAAAATAATGCTGGATTTTGGAACAGGTGAGAAATTACTTGTAAGTAAACTAAGTGAAAAATACCAGGCAACAGCATCAATCAAAAATGCCTTGTTTATAAAGTTTCTTCACATCCAGCTGTTCTACAGCAGTTTATGGGCTACCTGTAGAGGTCATAGGAGCTTTCTCTGAAATGAAAGGCAGCTCAGTCCTTTCAGTGAAAGAACAGTGTAATGATTACTGTATTTTTTTATTCAATCAAACTGTCAAGGACATTTATTTAGATATAATTATTTCTTCTGGCTGATGTGGGGTAAAAGTACCAGGCTTAACATGTCTGTCCTTAAGGAAGTTTCAGCAGAAGCAAGGAGAGGGTTCAGATCTTCCTCAAAGAAGCACTTGCAGTGTGAGAGTATTCCCATGTCAGTGTGTGGATGTTGGTTCCCTTTGAATCGGAGAACTGAGTGCTCCCCACTGAGTCGTCACTACTTCAGGTCTGAGTTGTTCCTTCAGGTCCTGGCTCCCAAGGAGCAGTCAGGCAGTCACTGTCACTTGTGAGTGCTGACTGGATCGCCTTTGAGGTAGAGTGGTTGATAAAACTTGCTTCATGTAAGATTTTTATTCTTTCCTTCCTTTGTGCAGGGAACATAGCAAAAGTAGCATTCATCCAGTGCTTCTTGCATAGGACTTATAAAATGTGAAGGCTCAGAAACAGGAGGGGAAAATGATAGCTTTCTCAGGGTTCACTCAAGGGAAGGTCAGCAGAATAATATACAGTGTTGTAATAAAAGTCCATCAAAAATGCATCATCATTCATCTGCACACTGCTTTCCTGTTTTACAAGAATGTGTATAAAATCAGATGAGCCATTCAGTAAGGTTATACTGTTTTATAGACAAATAAAATGCCATAACATTTTAAGAGGGTTTTTTTCTTATTTTAATCACTCAAGTGTTTGAACATAAATTTTCCTTATACCAAAGCTAGGCATTTGTACCGATTCAAGGTAGGGAAACCCTCTTCATTTCCCTTAAGCAGAATCTCTGCCTAATCAGGAAATCGTGGGGAGTGTTTGAATATTTCCTCTGGTACTATGAGCCCTGCTATCTAAGCAGTTACTGCTGCTTTTTCCCAGCTCCAGCACCCTGTTCCCAGAGATTAAACGCATGAACAAGGCAGCGATGCTACTTTTTTTGTCAGTCATTTCTTTAATAATGAACATTTTTAAGGATACCATATTTCACATGTGTTGCTGCTTGGAAGCAGAGCTGGTGAGAGCAGGAAAAGAATTCACTTGTAGTCAATGCTTTGGTGTATCCCATGAAGAAAGGGCTCATTCTTGCTCATTCTCATTTGTGTGGCTCATTCTTGCTGATTTAACTCACTAACCCAGCACAAAAAAAAAATACTAGTTTTGTTCAGGGTTGTTGACAGATGAAGAATGCTGAAGTGGCCCAAGGGAGAGATGTGATGCACAGGAATGAGACAGAGAAAGGGGTGAAACCTCCCCCTTTCAGTAGCAGCCAGGTTAGCTGGGATAATATGTCTGATACTCTGTTTGTCCATTTGGGAGAAGTGCAGCTCTTACCTTTGTAGAGGAGCAATGGGTCCTCATTCTATGTGACTCCTGTGACAGTTGACTGTTAGATCAAAGATGGGCTATAATCATAGAATTATAGAGTGGTTTGATTGGAAGGGACCTTAAAGATCACCTAGTTCCAACCTTCCTGCCGTGGGCAGGGACACATTCCCCTTGGTCAGATTGCTCGAAGCCCCATCCAACCTGGCCTTGTTAATCTTTTATGTAAAAAAGGTGTGGTCCAGAAACCTTCTTATTTGAGAAATTTTATATGCTGTAAACTGAATCAGTTTAAAAAGCAAAAATATGGTAATATTTCTGGAGTTACTACTTTATTTTTGAACAGTTTTATATCTATAAAAAAAAAGGTGGTTAGTGGGAATGGCACACAGAGACTTTGCTCAGTACTTTTAGCTACAGAAAGAACTGTGTTGCAGGACTTTGATTCCTCGGGGAGAAACATACAAATCCAATAATATGATAAAACCTTTCAAAGTAAAAATGCCTCAACTTGCTGTTTGGAACAATTCTATTTTACTAATCCCAAGTGACCATCAACAGTATATTTCTAGTGTCAAGTGTGGGAGTAAGTAGAGAACTCAGCTATTCAGACATGTGGTAAGGCTGCAGAAACCATTTTCATATGTGTGCAGTAACACGTGTATCTGTAAATAAATGAACCTTATTTACAGAGGACAAATGGGAAGCAGGACTTGGGCCTACATTTTACTTTCTTTGGCTTGTGAATCACTCAGATGAGTCTGGAAAAATGCTGCCTGTCAGTGGTTCACCCTTCCCTTCACAGTATGTCTCAAAAGATTAAGTCTTCCCAGCTGACTTTTCCCTATCTGACAAATATGTTCCAGAATGGAAATGTATTGTCGGGAATTGACTGAGAGATTTGAAGATGTTTGGGTAGTTTCTGGACCTCTTACCTTGCCTCAAACAAATGGTGATGGAAAGAAGAGTGTTACTTATCAGGTATGTATGTATGTTGCTGGGATAATAGTGCAGTAGTAATTATTTATTTAAAATTTATATAATAACTTGATAAAACAAAAGTTGGGCATCCTAGTACAGGCAAAACGTATAAAATGTGCGATATTTTTTGGGACAAGGTGAACAGAAATGTTACATCTTGCCTAGACATGAAAAAGGATAATTTTAAAATAATTTGTTTATTTACAGAGATCTATTTCATGTCCACAGTCTGCAGTAGAACTGTTTATCTAAGCAGAGAGACAGTAGGGTTTGCTAATGCACAGGCATCTTTTCAGTCAGTTTCTTCATGTGCTGTAGAAACAGTGCAAAGGTAGTATGGGTCTCCCAAAACTTTACAGGGTTTTGGACTGCCTGTGCTCCATTGATTTCACCAACAGTTGTTTACTGCTACACCATAGGCATCACTTGGACGAAGCCTTGCAACTGAGATTCTGAGCATGCCAGAGTCACTTGGAAGACTTCACTCAAGTGCAGTGTAATCACAGGTCAATGGTACTGATACTCCCCTTCTTTTAGCTCCCCGTTTTTATTACCTGCTTAAAATACTCTGAAGATTTAGGATTGATCATGTACTGTCTGTAGAAACCATCACTGACAGACAGATGGGACAGGCTATCAAGTTGAGAGGTGAATTTATTATTGCTTACCCAGACTTACTCCTTGTAGGCTTGTGTTTAGACATCTGTAAGGTTTGAGCATAGTAAGTTATTCAAAGGAGTGTTACCTTCTGCCCCCACTGCAGTGAGATGTTATTGCTGTTTTTCAGTTGCAGATGAAAGCTGGCATAATGAAAATAGTAAATGCTGCATTTTGCACCTCTTGAAAAACCACTTTTCCTTGAAAATAATTAGTTGGATCAACTGCAGCTTCAGCTCGTGAGTGATTCAGCTTCCAGCTAGTTCTCTGAGGAGCAATGAATGAGCTTGCCAGCACAACCCCATATTTCAGAGGGATGAGAGACACAAAAGAGAGAGATGTTCAGCTTTCAACACTGGCTTGTTTAGCAGTAAGAGTTAGACACTGTTTCTCCTTTATAAACACACAGCTGATTTCCACTTGATTGAACTTGGAACTTAGTCATGATAGAATGTGATTTTTCCTGTTTGCTTTTACCTTTTTACTTCTTCAAAAACTGTCCTTTATGTCCCTAGCCACACATGTCAAACCTTGACTGTCACAAAATCACAGCTTTGGATTTGGGTTTGTTATTTTTGGGGGAAGTTATGTATATGAAAGTGCAGTAGTGATAAGTTACCTTCTTCATGTTTAGTGGCCGTTCCAACCTTCGTTTCTCACCACATCTTTGTGAGGGAAGTGCAGACTGTGCTCATTTTCAAGTGGATGAATAAGCCATGGTTAAGGGATATGACCAATGCCAGATAAGTTAGTAGCGGCAAAGCCAGCTTTAGATTGGCAATCATCCTGTGCCACCCAAAGGTGCTCACTTCACCATTGCCCCTTCTACTTTCCAGGCCTTTCTCTGCCTTGCTCTTGTCTGCCAGCACTGATGACTGTCAGATTCTTCCACAAAATGCTTAATTACCCAGTGCAATGGAAAACCATCCGTACTGGGTTTACTGGGCTTGTTTTGTACTGCTGTAGACAGATCGAGGCAGCACACACAGTAGTCCAGTGCTTCCTGGTGACAGCATGAGATGTCCAAAAGCACATAGCTGGGAGCAGGAGGGAGATGCTCCCTTTCAACAATCTTCAAGTGAGCATTTGGCTTACTGTCACTCAGAATGGTACAGAGTTCTCCAGGCTTGCACACAGCTTGCTGGGATTTGCTTCCTTGTAGCTGTCAGGATATTGCATTTATTTTTCATCCTTAAAAATATATATTCGTCTTACATAGCAAAGAATTAAAAATTCTGAGCTGACTTGAACATTTTATAAGTGGAAATCATTTCCAGGAAGAAGTTGAATCGTCTATCAACTGCATCTACCAACAGCTTCACTTTAATCTTGTTCACCTTTTTCTCGTTCCTCTCTAGAGAAAGTGTTTACTTAGAAGAGGAAGATTACATTTCTGAAAAATGATTGTCATCCTCAGTCTTGGTTTTGAAATGTAAATTTTAGTATTCCACAGGTAAAAATCAGAGCAGACACTGCATCTTACTGGCTTTATTCAGAATAACTTGATACCTGAATACAGTGGTGAAATAATAGTGGTACAAAATGCTAATGCTGCTGTGATTGTCATCTCATTCAGTTCTTGTCTTTTGTCTTCATCGTCTTTGGGTTTGATGACAACACAGGTCTTTTAGGAATGTTTTACCAGTTTTGGTCTTACTGTGAAGTGAAGGGAAGTTTAGTGTGAGATGGAAACTGGTGGAATGATGGTGTTCATGTGTGTGTGTCACCACTTGTTCACATTCGTAAATCCTTTTACTCAGCTTCCTACAGTGACATTCATTATGTAAATTGATTCTTATTTAAGTACAGATAATGCTGTCTCCAGGTGGGAAAAGTAAAATAATGATTTTGTGGGGTGTTTGTTTAAAATATTAAATTGTTTGATTTTGGTCCTCTAAATAAATACAGCTGAGAATGTTGGCTTTTTTTAAGTTTTGAAATCTCTTCAGGGCTAAAGTTTTTGTGCTTTGCATTGCAGTTGGACTTTGAGAAGTGAGACTTCAGAGTAGAGTGGTGTGTTGGGATTTTTTGTTTGTTTTTTTCTTTCTTTTATCAACACATACACTTAGTGGAGGGAACACAACCTGTCAAAGCACCAGAGAGAAGTTCTTTTCAAACAGACACCTTGGATATAATTGCAGTCATTGCCATTGATTTCGGTAGTCTGGGATTCTGCCCCTAAAGGAAGAATACTAAGGGTTGTGAAGGGAAGGTATCTCTTAGCTGTCTTTCAGAGCGAACTCTGCTAGGTTCACACAAATGACTTCAAACTGAAAGGGGTTTTAGTCTTCATTGTTTGGGCATGAGAAGCTGATGTGAGAAGATGTCCTTTCCTTTGTCTGTGCTGTTCAAGGAGAAGTGCTGCAGTACACACGAGAGTGCTGAAACTCACAACCTGTAATCTGCCAATGCCACTCTTAAGGCTCAGCTCCTCTCTGATGCTTTTGTTCTCAGACTAGAACTGTGAAACAGAAAAAAAAAAGCACAGAAGTGCTGCAGTGAATGTGTTTGCATAGATTTGTTCCAGATCCTCTCTTCAGTCTTAGTTTCCTTGTTTTAGGCTTAAGGAGTGGTGAAATATGTATCCATGGGTTTACAAGCTGGTGTTTTTCTCATCGGACATCCAAAAAGGTTATTTTTAGATCGCTATGGAGGAGAAACAGAGCATCGGTCATGGCTTTGTTCCCAGTTTCTGCTTGGACTCTGGTACCATTTGCTCTTTAATTCCAGAAAGGGAATTAACCTCGAACTCCTTAGATGCCAGCATTGTTCTATCTATTGGCTGAACTTGTGGTATCCTCAGATATGTTCTGTCATTTCATCTGTCTCCAGTGGAGATTTTTATTGCAAAGAGGAGATTGATGGCCGTGCTTGGTATCTGAAAAATATATTTTGAGAATATATGTAGAATAGAATGCCAACAGGAAAAATCTGTTCTGTGTCATTGGAGAGGCAGATGCAGGTTTTTCATCTTTGTCCAGATCAAATCAAAATGACAGTGTCTTGTTTTATGCATAACTGCTCTCCAGTGACTGTCACTTTAGTGACTTGCCTCTGTCAGCAGATTTGGAGTTTAAAATACAAATTTTGCAATAATTAACTACATCATGCTCAGTGCTCCACCCTCCCCATTCCCAATGCTGTCGTAGTGAATGCTAATTTAAGAAGAATCAGCTGTGGCTAGCAAATGAAAATACAGTTTAGATAACATTGTGTTTGTTGTTTGAAAAAGATGTTTGAATGTACTTTCTACTGATACACGAGGTTCATACTGGAATTGTGTTTACTGTTTAATTTTCTACATTGCATGAGCAGGCTGAGCCAGAGAGGCACAATAACCATTCCAGAAGGTACAGTTGTCATCTATGTCTGTGGCAAATAACTGGGAAACAAATTGCACTTCTCGAATACGAGAAGGTACTTTCTGGTTTTGCCCAGTTAGCTTTCAGAACTAGTAGAGGTTGTCTCCTACTAAGATACTATAGGGGAAGGAAGCCTTGTTAAAAGAGGAAATAAACCTGGGAGCTGTTACTTGTTTGTTGGTTGCTCCAAGTGGTCCCAGGGCTACAGAGGTAACTACTGGATATGGGTCCTTTATAGACGTCCCATAAACTTGTGCAAAGGGCTCAACCTTAGATCAGCTGGTGTAAACCACCAGAGCTCTGTCAGCCCTAAATTCATATGTGAGGTACAAATGAATGGAATGGACACTGGCTTAAGATGGGAGGAGAAGAGACACTGAAGGTGCAGGGTAGATTAATTGGGATTGCATTTATTTAGTACCGTACCCTACCTGAAGGTTATGCTGTTATAGGAAAAGGGGTGTTAAGGACTGTGGTGGATTCATTTTTAAGTAACCTAAGTGGATTCTGTGGAAGTAGTAGTCTGTCGTCATGTAAATACGGTTTATTACATACATAATGTGTATGCAGACCCTCTTTATTAAAATAAAAAGGGGTTGGGGTGTCTGTCTTTTAATGCCATAAATCTGTCCTCAGGAACAGCTTTTTTTTTTCTTTTTTTTGCATCTCTTATTTATTTTTTTTCCTTCCCTTTTTAGGATTGCCAAATGATTTGGCAATAGCAATCAGACCAGCCATAACAAATTAAATTTTCCTGAAGTACATACATTTGCATTTTGGAGTGCTCGGCTGTGCAGATTGTTACTATGATTTTTATCTGTAGTGTTTTCTGGTTTGTGTGTTGCTAGGTCTGCCTTCACACCCCTCAGTTCTTCTCAGTGCCATCTGACAGAGCTTTCTCAAATATTGGGGGAAAACACTCTCAGCAGAATCAGTGCTGCCTAACAAACCCAGAAGGAACTTGAGTGAAGGCAGTTAATGCTGTCACAATGATTGAGTAAATAAAGTTACACTGATAGTAAATGGAATGTTTTGTATTGCCAGAAAGTATGTTTCTATACAGAATTCAGTATCAAATTATAATAAATTTGGTACTGGGTTGTCAAACGTGGGATCACCTCAGCAGGAATTATGTTAAATCTACAGTGAAAGATCTGATGGACCTGATCAGTATCATGCTCGGGGGACAGGAATGAGTCATTGAATTCTGTCCACCAAGAAATGTGATGGAAGTGTTAATTTTGCTACTGCCAGTTGCAGGGGGAAGGACTCTGTCACAGGAAGCTGTGTATGCCTCTTTTCAGACAGTTCTGTTTGCAGTTGTGGCTCACTTCTAAACTCAGGTTAGAACTTCACAGAAAGTGAAGAAACAGCTGCTGGAGTGTCAAGGGAGTTTCTGGAGCTGACATTTTTAAGTATTTGAAAGTGGTACTGTCTGATGCAAGGACGTACAGTGTGTGTACGTGTGTGTCAGTGTGTGTCTTCAGTGTGTGCGGGTGGTTAAGGCGTGATTGAGTGTGATTGCTGTTTGCCACGTTCTGAGAGAATCACGGATAATTGGCAATCCAGAGCTGGCTCTCGCTGATGAAGGGCTCATTAGTTCCTTCTGCTAATTCTGTGCACGGTTGATTTTCAGTTTCTGGTCACTAGGTGGCAAAATACCACTTTTGGATTCACGAGCCCTTTCTTTTAAAAATGATCCGTACCCTTGCAGAGGAAGAAAATTTTTTTGCAGACTGAGAAGCTGTAACAAGTCCAATGTAAAATGAAAATTTGATAACATTGGTTTCTATTTCAATTTCCAGTAATAGTAACACTCTGTTTTCTTCTCATATTGTCTCAACTGTTCTGCCATTATACTTCATATATTTCTTTTCACTTGTTCATGTAGGAATGGAGTTTTCTATCTCATAAACTCCAAACTGACATTTTTAGGGACTGCCTTGTATTTATCTGATTGCCACCATGAAGGTGGCATTAGTTAATGCCAGATGCTTAAACTTACCCTAGATGCCATTAGCAAATATCTTCATTATTTATTGTGATACTGAAGGGCTCCACAGATATTATCAAATTTGCTTCCTCTATTTTTAAAAACTGCAGTCAAGAATGGGATTTGGCCAAAACTGGGAGGAAAGCCAAGCATAAGACAAATCCTCATCCAGTGACTTGGCTATGAATTTATCAAAGCTCACTGAATTCTCTCTGTTTTAAGAAATGTTACTTCTGCCCTTATCTGTCCTAGTGAGCTCTTTAGGTTTGTATTATAACTGCTTACCAACACGTTTGTTGTTTTAGTGATAGGTAAACATCTCTAAATGTCAGGAATTGCACACATTTTAATGGCTTGTCCTCGTGGCAGCTGTCCATGTTTAACTGGGCTTTGAGAAGAGTAACAAATTCACACACACTTGTGGAATGTCAGTAACAATGTCAGTAATGATAGAAAAATAATGAACATTACTCTGAAAATGGTATTATGATAATGTTACATTGTTAGGAGATACCAGTTCAGTTAAAGAAACAAAAAAAAAATGAAAGGAGTAAGGAGCTGCAAAAAGTTAGGGCAATGCACATATTTACATTGAACTGATACAGACAGCAAAGTGTCTGAAATTTCACATTGGTTTCCCAAATGATGATGGGAAAGAAATATACTTAATGCTATAAAAAGAAGGCTTTTAGCTTGAGTGCCTTTTTTTTTTTCATGTTGTGAGGCTGTTGAAAATTTGATAGATTAAGCAAAATTTTATAGCAATAGCAAAATGGGAATTTTCAAAGGACTGCACAAAAATTTGCCTTGTGGGCTGTTACCAACATAGTGTGAAAGCATATGGGACAGCAGTGATTTCAACAGGCCATTGCTGTATTTTCTTGCTTGTGTTGGAGCACAAAATTCCTGTCAGAATCACAGATACTCTTAAAAACTGCTGCTCTTCTCCAGCTGGGACAGAGAGCTGTTTCAGGCCTTGATTTCTGAAAGATCATCTGCTGCCTGTGGATAGACAGGCACAAATCAAAGTCAACATCTGTGCATGGATAATCTGGAACCATTTTCCATCCTGTTACAGTGGGAGCATATGCTCTCTGCCTCTGTCAGGCAGAGCACTGAGATAAATGGGACGGTGCAGATCTGGATAGTGATTGAAGCTGCTGAAGTTCAGGAAGAAAATCCTCTAGGTGGCAATAGGAAATGGAATTGTGGAGTTTGTTTTTCCTGCCTCTTGCTTCTATTCCAAACTTCACTTTTTCAGGGTCCCACTTTACTTCTTTCCCTAGCAGTTGAGCTGGTGGGGGGGCAGCTCTATGGAAACATTTATCTTCTTGATTTGCAGCTTCTCTATTTACTCCCATAAAAAAGCAAATTGTGGGATATTACAGGAAGTAATGATGGAAATACTTTGCCGTGCTCCAGACCTGCATTTCCTTTTTTAACAGAAATCATTGGGTCACGCTGCAGAAATTACTGGTGATGCATCCTGTGCATGGTTCACATAAGTGTTAAACTGCAGAAAAAGACATTTATTCTTAGTCATGCGTATTTACTCTGTCAGAGAAATCAGGCACTGCCCTTTGATGGTGTTCTCCTCCAGCAAACGTAGCTGGGGATGGAACTTTGATGCCCTGTTTTGAGTAAGGAAAGGACACCTGTGGGCTCTGGCAGTTTGTCAGGCTGAAGATGGTTTTAACCACTTTAACAGCATTAGCACTCAGTGAAGTCATTGCAGTAGTAGTTTGCTGCTGTTCAGAGAATTGGTATGAAGCCTGTGCACTGCTTAAATTTTATTTAAATTCTCAAAAGAGAGCTTACATGGAACTGAAATGGTATATAAATTACATATCTGGCCATTGTATGTATGGAGTTGAGTTCAGATCTACATTTCTCAAAAGCCCTTCCTTCAATTAGAACTAGTCCTCTCTCTTTCTTCTCTCTCTTCCTAGGTGCCCATACTATGCATAAATGTGCATTATTTTGCATAGAATATATATATTTGCATAATATTACATAAGCACAGGGTCTGTTTTCCCTTAACACCCACTTCAGGCATTCAGCATTTCCATCTCATACCTAACTGTTCTGTGTGCAGCTCTATTCATTCCCCAGCCTCTCTATCTACCCACGCAGCCCTCAGCCTCAATCCCCAGTTCCCTCAGCTCGCTCCACACGCATTCACCTGTTTGTTTTACACATTCCGTGTACCCCCTAATTGGAGATCCTTGTACAGCTCCATCTGTGTGCTCGCCCTTCCTCTGGTCTTTTATGCACCAGAGTGAGGATGCCGGGATGTGGATATGTGTGGGAGGTGTGGGGAAGGAAAGAGCTGAGGAGGAGGAGGACCTACTACATACCCATGGATTTGTAGTGGGAAAAGTAGGCAAAGAGGCCTGGAAAAGGCTGTACAGGTATGGGAATGCTGCAGGTCAGGAGATTGTTGGCCCAGGGAGAAGCTGAGGATTGGGGTTCAGCCTCACTACTGCCTTCTCTCAGGAGGCTACAGCCTCTTCCTCCTCTTCCTCCCATTCCTTCCTGCCCTGGGAATGCACAGCAGGTGGGATTGTAGTGCAGGCTCTGCAAGCTCCCTGCTCCAGGGGAGAAAAGGAGCCCCAGCCTCCTGCCTTTGGTAGTGTCATTGCTGGGTGCTCTTGGGTGAATATGGAAATATGAGCTCCTTACTCTCCCCTTGAGGGATTTTCTTGGCTCCCTCCCTCTCACCCCCAGTATTTTGCAATATTCCCAGCTCGAGTGCCACTGATCTCAAATAGGTTAAAACTCCCAGCACCATTCATTTTGCAATTCAGTGTTAACTCACCAGGTAGAACAGAGTGTTGCTGCGTTGGTTTTAGTAATTTTAGCATTACCTGTGCATCAGTTAGTTTTGATTATTTATCGTGTTGGTCCTGGGGAGATGTAGCTCTAGTTTCACCTACACAGAATGCTAAATGCACAGTGCTTTAACACTCAGGAGCTCTAATTTCCCTATCAACACATCTGTCATCATTGAAAGGAAGAGGAGATTTGGCATAAGGCATTTATTCCTTAACCAGTTCCAATAACTGATGTCTAGGCAGAGTATTACTTGGAATAAGGTTGGTGGTATAACCATGATAATTTTTGTAAGAAAAAACCCAAATAATCAAAAAACTAAGAACCAAAAAAACCCCCAAAACCCAACCCAACCAACCGAAAGAAAACCTCAACAAAAACAAACAAACCAACCCACCAAAAAACACACAAAACCCCACCCCACCCCCAAAAAAACCCCACAAACAAACAAAAAACTTTAAACTACAGCAAAACTATTAAATAGCCTAGTTTAGGGCCAGGGAGGGAAGTACTTTAGAACACAGCAAAGAAATCTAAGAGCTCATGTTTTCCTGAAATAGGGGTAATGTTTCTACTGTGTTACTACACAAAATAGCAGAGTTTTCCCTTTCTCCTAAAGGTACTTTCTCTGGTTTTATTCTAACCAGACTTAAAGACCAGTCACTGAAAAAATAGGCAACAGAGGTAGAGGACACACTTGAAGCACTGAAAGAATTTGTAACTGAAATTTAATTAACTGTTGGAATTACTAAGTTGAACCTTGGTTCAGTAGCCACAGGCAAAATTTAATTTTAAAAGCACATTTTCATTTGAGGAAGGGCTGAATACTCAGAAAAAGGTGTTCATAGGAAGTGTTTGTTATGTGATAGAGTTGTACTGAATATATGAGTGGACAAGTCATGTCTGAACTGACAACGCTGAACTAGTTTGTAAAATACTTTCAATGGATGTGATAAATACCTGCTTTGCCTGAAATGGTATTTTAACTGTATCTAAAAAAAGCTGTCCAAAAATCAAAATAAGCAGTCTTTGCTTTTGCAGGTATTGCAAGTCCTGGAAACAGCACCAAATGACTGGATTTTATATATAGAATAAAATGCCCTTGTGGTTTTTGTAAAGGATCTGCATCTTTTTCTTCTATTGCAATTAGAATAAAAGCACAGATATGAGAAGGGTATTTAGGGAAGGGTTATGCAAAACTCAGTTTTTCCACATGTGAGCCTGTTATACTCTCTTAAGATGACAGATTCAGTTCAGCAATAGTGAAGAAAAAAAAAAGCCTAATTCAGTGCATGCATAACTTTTTGAGTCCTGGAGATTGCATTTGCCATCAGTAGGTGTATTCCCTTGGAGTTATCCCTGGCACAGGGTGGGGTGTCTACTGTGTACATGTGAGTGTGAGATTTTAACAGTCCTGATCCTCTACTCTTGGGGCTCCATTAAATCCCTGGATCCAGGTCTGAGGGGCACAAGAGGAAACCCAACATATACGAGCACTCAAGTGGGATTGTAAGGAATTTATGAAAGAAATAGGTGCATTTTCTTTGGATAGGCCTCTCTTCCAAGAGGATAGTTAGTCACTAAATGAATGTACTTTGTATCCAGGTCCCCTCAAAAAAATGCTTGCTTAGGTAACGTAGCTTTTAAATGCTTCCTGTGTGTGGGTAATAGAGATAGAAAAAATAAGTGACAGTCAGTAACTTAGAGTTGATTTGAAGTGTTTATTAAAACCTCCACGATTTGGAACTGTCGGGTCAGGAACTTTTATTATATGTTATAATATAAGTTACTGTAGTTATAAAAAGTAGAGGGGCTCCAGAGAGAGGGAATGTGAAGATGGGACATGGTTTAGTGGTGGGCTTGGCAGTGCTGGGTTAATGATTGCACCTGATAATTTTAAAGGTCTTTTCCAACCAAAACAATTCTATGATTCTGTGATCTGTACCTGTAATAGTCCTTTCCTTTTGGCAGGTAATTGGAAAGGATGATGTGGCTGTACCATCCCACCTGTACAAGGTGATCCTCGCCAGACGGAGCAGAACGTCCTCAGAGCCCCTGGTCCTGGGGGCTTTCGTGGTGCCAAATGATCCCATAGGCTTCAACCACCAACTGACCGACTTCCAAGTCAGTATTGAAGATCTGGAAAAAATGTCAGGTTTAGTTTTCTTCCCCCAGGTGGACAAGACCAAAGATGTTAAAAATATCTGTGAGGTGGATACCTGCAAACTGATGGGCTTCAAGGAATTCACGTTGTACATCACTGCCCGCAAAGTGCAGAGCGCCCGGACGCTGCGCCGGCTGGAGAAAGCCATGGCAGAGTTACAGGAGGCAGGAATTGAGCCCGATGAGTATCTCCTAAAGCTTTACAAGAAGAAGGAGGAAGAACTGCTGCAGGAAAAACCAGTAGCAGCTAGAGAGGGGAGAGCTGGCTAAGTACTCAGGAAGTTTTTTGGGTTTTTGGAAAGGGGAACTGAAAGCAAAGACGAGGGCTCCTTGAATCATCCTTTTTTAAGTTGTGAAAACAATAAAGAAATATTTGGAAGCTGATCGGTTTGGAATAATGCTCATTCTTGTGTTACATGATGCAAACATGTGATTTGCTGCACTACTTAGATGAGGGAAGTGTAAATGACCCCTTTGTGGCCTGAGTAGATGACTGGGCCTCCAGGAAAGGCTTTGTGCTATTTTCCACCTGGGACGTCAGA
Organism: Dicrurus megarhynchus; assembly: GCA_013399195.1. Lineage (NCBI taxonomy): Eukaryota > Metazoa > Chordata > Aves > Passeriformes > Dicruridae > Dicrurus > Dicrurus megarhynchus. The sequence goes on from VXAD01007415.1 coordinate 1,682,139, forward strand.
CTTAGGGTTCGTGTGGAATCCCTTCTAGGAATATCACAAAAATAGACAGTAGCACCTTGGGAGTACAACTGGAACTTGTTTAAATGGAATTCTGCCCACAAATGTCTTTCACTGCAGTGCTGTAGAAGCAATTGTACTTTCTAGAGTATTTTGAAAATTAAATTAATTAAGAAGTATTTCATTTAACACTCTTTTGTTAGAGACCTATAAGACGTAATCTGAATCCCTTACGGTCCTCCCTTAGTTATACTAACCAAAACCTCTCCTGATCTTGTGTGCTTTGGATATTTTGGCATGTCAGGAGCCATCAACTGTTGTCATTTGCAGCAAACTTATTGCATTCATGTATAATTCTGCAATTTTTTTTGTAAAAAAACCCTAACAGAACTGAAGTTTACCCAAGTGACTACCAGTGTAGGTTGTGTTTTCATAAATTAATGTAAGCTTAATATTTAATTTTTACCACTAAGTTTCGATAAACATGTTTTCTTGTATATTGTTTGATTTGAGAGGTGAGCACTATCTTTTTGGTTGTGGTAGTCACTCACTGGCTTTTTTCCCCAACATCTGCCTTTGGACTTTATTTGTGCAACAAAACTTGTATATTGACTGAAAATGCATTTCCAGTTCTTTTAAAGTGGCAACGGATGTTTTTCAGATTTGCATCTTATTGGAAGATTAAATGAAATTTTTTCATTCGTTTCATATTTTATTTGTGCAACTTACTGTGATTTGTATCCTCTGACATCTTACGTCTGGAAAGAAAGAGTAAAATCTGGAAATATGTAGAATTTTTTTTGATGGTGAGAACTGATAGACATTTGGAGTTTGTGCCATAAACACACCTTCAGTAGTTTTCACATGAAAGAAGGGTCATGTAGTGCCTGGCTGAATGGGGCTGTTTTCATTGAGGATGAATCAGGAGCATTGTTTGGATGCTGTGAATCATCAACTGGGGGTTCTAAGAACTCTGTAGCTTCCTTCATCTCTGCTCAGTTGCAGTATCCCAAAGCAGATCACTTCATAAAACAAGCCATGGTTCCTATGACACTTTTGTGTTTGCCAAGAACATGTACACAAAATCCAGACATTTAAATCCGGAGCATTGTCACTAGCTAAGGCCATCATAAAAGCCTACTGCTCACGTGAATTAGAGAGAAATTGGGTGAAATCCTGACGAAGATGTTTGCTCGTTTTGATTTGTGGTTGTAAATCCTGTCAGATTTAACAAAAACACTAAATTGCAACACAAGAAGCCACATTTCCCTTTGCAGAATGTGGGTGATGTCGGAATAACAAATTGCCAGATGCTTCATGTGCCTCTTCGTGGTCCAGTGTGCTTCACTGGAGTCCGAGCAGCCTTTGGGCACTGCCATGGTGTCACCCTTTGGAAAAGGTACCAGTTCTTTGCCCTTTGCATCTCTTTCTTCTTCCCCATTATTGGAATTATTTACATTTTTTAATTCAGCCTTCCGCCTTCCTTTTCCTCTTCATCCTTTCAGCTGAGAGGTTACAGACCTCTCCTGCGATGCTCCACACACCCATGTACAGCTGAAGCAGATCTCGGTGCTACAGATTCGTGTCCATCCATAGCAAAAACCTGCCTTGGGACAGTGCCAGGTGTATGTGAGGAGTTCCAGGTGTGTGTGAGGAGCTCCAGGTACCATCTCTCACTGCTGACAACTTGCCACTGTGACGGCAACAGAAGTGCCGAGTGCGTTCCTGTGGAGTCCTGCTATGGCGACAGCTGCTCCCTAAGAGGACCTCTTCAGGCCTTACATGCCCCCTTGGATTCCTGTGAGCCCCAATTACCATAATTTCCATGCCTCCTGGCTTACAGCATGGGCTGGGCTCCCTGGATCGTTTTCAGCCCCATTTGAGCGTGGTTGGTGTTCCTCAGCTCCCCTCGGAGGGCAGCAGCAGGTGGTGAACCGTGAAACCACTTCCAGAGCTGCTCCGTGCCAAAGAGAACATTCACCTGCTCCCCTCCTGCTGGTTCCGTGATCTCAATTAGCTGTGGAGTCTGGCATGGAGAAAAAAATGTGCTTTCTTTACTGTAGGAAATATAAGATGAGTAATAGCAAAGGGGTGAGGCTTTACACACTTGTTTGAGCCACCTCTGGGAGTAATTGATTTAACGTCCGTGAGAACTGTGGTGGTGTCCATGTCCATCTGTCATTCCTGTGGCACAATTAATCACGTGCACCTGTAGTGACAATGGGAGCCTTTGTGCTGCAGCTAAGCAGCAGGAGTCCTGGAAATGGAGAAAATTATCCTTTGTTCTTCCACTGTTCTTCTGTGTTTGTTTTAGAAGATAACCAAATCGTGGGGGAAAGTTGACAACTAGGCTGATACAGTGATTTTTCTGGTATTCCCCTGACTGTCTGCTCTTGATTGTTTCTGCTGGTCTGGAATCAGGGTGAAATTGATGGGAGGCAGGCAGATGGGCAGGGAATGCAGGGGAGAGATGTTGCTGTGCTCATGGACTTTGGGCTGCGTTCGGTGCACTTTGGTGTTTGGCCTTTTGAGGGCAGACTCCTTCCACAGTGTCAGCCCCGGCAGCCAAAAATGATGGGGGACATGGACCGAGTGTCTCTGGCCCATAATAACTGTATTTCTCTCTGTGATACTGAAATACCCGTTTAAAATGAGCTGTTTCAAGCATTATATTGGAGCATTATATCAAGTGCAGTATGAAGCTAATGATTTTTCCTAGATAAGGGTTTTGACAATAATGTCTGGAAGTGCTTTCACATTGACCACCCAAGTTGTGTATTTGCTATAAAGACAGTTTTGTCTCCAGAATGTTCATGAATTTCATTCTAGGTGACGATTTAACTGAGGATTTAACCCTGCATTGATGTCTTGCAGTACTGGTGATTTGCACTTATAAACACAGTTGGGTGGGGGGGGGAAGGCAGTGGAATTTAAAGCTCTGCTTTTTATTTTTGTGTAGGTGGTTTACTTCAGAGCAATTTTCAATTTGTCCTGTGGTTTTAAAGATGGATCTTATTTTCTAGTTGTGTTGAGTGCTGCACTAAACTAGAGAGAAACAGTTTCTCTCCTGAAAAAGTGACATATATTGGATACACCAGGCAACAATTGGAAGGGCAGAAGATACACAACCAGAAATCTGAGGATTTCTTCTCAGAGGATTTCAGTGGTGCTGCAACACCCAACTTTGAGTGTCTTTTCCATGACTGGAATCATCTCCCTGACAAAGACACTCACATGTCTCCTGCAATATAAATCATAGAATCATTAAGGGTGGAAAAGACCTCTAAGATTGAGTCCAGCCATTAACCTAACACTGCCAAGTCCACCCATAAACCATGTTCCTAAGCACCACATCTACATGTTTTTTGAGCACTTCCAGGGATGGTGATTCCACAATTTCCCTGCACAAATAGGTAGCAACACCCAGGGTTTCCATAAGCTGCTGATCTGGCAAGCAGTGATTGCTGGAGATGGCCTTAAATTATGCTGGAGGAAGTTTAGATTGGATTTTAGGAAAAATTTATTCACCAGAAGGTTTGTTAAGCATTTGAACAGCCTGCTCAGGCAAGCAGTGGAGTCACATTGCTGGAAGTATTTAAAAAACATGTACATGTGGCACTCAGGGACATGGTTTAGTGGTAGACTTAGCATCAGTTGGACTCCATGGCCTTCAAGATCTTTTCCAACCTAAAAATTTCTATGATTCTGTGATTCTTCCATTACACCACCTGGTCTAGTGAGGTGTCCAAGCAGACATGTTTTTACAGCTTTCTTTGATTTGGTTCATGGACTCGAAGCCCCTGACCTTTCTAGTGGAAACCCACAGTTTGTGCAATTCCTACCAAATTGGGCAGCTAGAACGATGTTGTCCCTGGGGCTGGAGACACAGCCATGTCAGCCCCAGAGAACTTGAAATTCTCCTGCCTGCCAGGTGCCCTTCTCATCTGTGCTGGTGGATGGAATGGAATGTTGAAGTACAGCAACCTTGCTTTGGCCAGTTTTGGTGGGAGGTCTCCATGATGAAGTTCCTCCAAAGGTGCTTCCCCAGGTAGGGCCAGCCAGGTGGGTAAAGCAGAGCTGAGACAGCAGAGGAAAAGGAAGGGACTTTTTGGAGGCAGTTTGCAGAGCAGTGGCACCTCTGGTACTGTAGCACCTTGTCTCTACATGTTTAACCTTTGCCAGCCTGGTGGAGGAAACCCCAAACCCTCTGATGCCTTAAGAGGCCTCCCAGACACAGAGACTAGACAGAATAAGGGAATAAAGGCAGGTATTTATTTGAAAGGCCTTCAAAGGTACCCCCTGGGTATCCAGAGGCTGCTGCCAAGATGGACCCCGAGATGGGCCTCAGGTCATGAGTTCCTCACACTTTTATAGGTTTGGTTCATTTGCATATCAGGGTTAATTCTCCAATTAAAGCTTCAGTTAATGATGTAATATCCCCACCCTTGCCCCCCCTTTAGAGTCTTTGGTTTACACATTTTGGGCCTAGGACAGTCTGGGTGTCCTTGGAGAGCAGGCCTGGAGAGGCTTTGTTATGTCTGCCTGGCACAGAGAGCAGAAATGAACAGGCTACAAGAAACCTCAGAGTTACACACTGGGCAGTGCAGGATTTGAAAAATATGAAAGTCAAAACCTAAGGCATCACTCCTGTGCCCAACCTGGTGCCCGTGTGTTTGTTCCCAGCAGTGAAATTGTGGAGGAATTGCATATAAACCCCAGCGTGCTGTTGCTGATAACGTGGCCAAGTGGGGAGGTGAGGAGCAATCTTGCTGGTATTTTTTAATTGTCTTCTGCAGTCACAGGGGAAAAGCTTTTCTCACCATGCAGCAAAGGAAATGTAGGAAATGTTTCAATGTTTCTTTTTTCTGTTGTTGTTTTTTGATTCAGGTCCATCTAATCAGCTCCACCCACACAGTGGTGGTGTAGCCAGTTCTCGCACGCTTCCTAATAACCATCTGCCCGTGCAATTAATGGCTTGTCTGCTTTTGCCATAGTGTGGAGGAAAAGACTGAACCGGAGCTTTGAGTATTTGCTTAAAATATCTGAAGTGTGTGTGTGGATGCTCTGGGATGGAACTCAGTGCTGGCTAGAAACAACCCCCACTTTCCCTTGTTGTAAATTACTACGGAGCAACTGGCCTTTCCCATCGTGCCATTCAAACAGGGCAGGTTCCCCACCTGCTGTGTGAAAAATGAACAGCTGTGGCAATGTAGTATTCCCAAAATACTCACTCCCAAGGCTGATAATGTTGGTTTGAGAAATATGATGGCTGCCATCCCGGTGTCTCCATCAGTGGGTGGGGAGAGAGGCAGGAAACAGGTCTGGAAGGAAATGCTTCCAACTCTGCTTAAGAAACAGAGCAGAGATATTTAACAGATCACAGAAGTAAATTTGGGTTGTGTCAAGAATAAGTATTTCCCAAGACAACAAATAAAAACCCGTGCAAGTTTTCACTATCAGCTCTCAGCAGCTGATGGAGCAGGGCTCAGCATCGATCAGGCTGGAGCCAGGGAGGGAATGGGAGCATGTGCTGAGCTGCTGGTGTTCAACAGCCCTAAGTCCTTTCCCTTCTTTCCTTGGATGCATCCACATGGAGGAAGACCATCCTGTCTTCCTGCCAGCCTCCTTTTATTCCTATGTATTAAGAAATGTAATATTCCTGTCCACACAGCTGTTTTGTGACTCTTTGGTGCTGCAGTGCCTCCAAAAGTGAGGTGGCCATGCCCAAGCTCCTGGGGAGCCACAGTGGGACACAAAGGATTAGGCAACCTGGCTGTAAAACTGGGCTTAAGCTTGGATTTTGTTACAGAGTGTTGTAAGGTGCAAGGTAAGCTAAAACTGGACGGTTTGAAAGTAGGTGAGAGGGCTGACCCAACCGATGGCATTGCTAGAGGGGAGGATGCCAAACTGTGCCCCTCATCAGGTCCCTTGGACTGAACCTGAGCTGCTTCAGTGGGAACTGAAGGACTACAGAGCATCACCCTGACATGAGGCATCAGCTCACCTCAAGCTGTGATGTGCTGGAGTTCAAGGAAAAGGTGCTGGGGTTCACCTGACTTGATTTAGCTGCATCTTGAAGACATCTGTATTGCTACTCCTACTGCTACCCTATTGCTAACTTTTTTTTTTATTACTAATACATCAGACTGCCTTTCCAGCCGAGAGAAATCTAATCAGAGAATCCAGTAATGCTTACTGAGAGTTCAGGACCTCACTGGTGAGAGGCGTGCTGGTGACAGGGCTGCCTTTCCCCACTGCCCCCCGCTGCCTGGGGGGGTCTTTGGAGCCCTGCAGACACTGCCAGGGTTAAAGAGCAAATGCAGAGGTTGCTTGGTGTGTGTTAGCCTGGGAGAAAACACATTATTCGTTTCCTTGTCCTGTGTCACAGGCATCCTGGAATGTCAAGCAAGTGTAACAGGGAAAAGCTGTGCAGGGAGAAGATGTGCATGGAAATTTCCCTACTCTCTCTTGTCTCTGCTCCAGTCTTCAGGTGTTTTAAAGTGTGGGGAGATTCCCATGGGCGGGAATGTAAAACGTGTGTTCGTGTGGAGTTGGGATCAGCGTGTGGCTGTGTGGGAGAGGAATTTTGGCTCCAGGGTTGTGTTTTCATTATGTGAGGTCTGTGCTGTGGCGCGTGGGAGATTTCAGGAAAGAAGTTGCTGTTGCTGCCATCAGGGTAAGTCCCACTGGTAGCAGAGCAGCACTTTCACCACTTCTGGGCTTGTCTGTCCTGAGCCCTTGCCGGGAGTTCGGTGTCCAGGACAGGCCATGTTCTTCTCCAAAGTCATATTCAAAGCAGACACACACACATTGGAAACGCTGGAGGCCAATATTCAACCAGCCCTGCTGCGCCTGATTTGCACCGGGGATTTGAATTCGGGTTCACTGTTTCAGGGAGAACATGTCCTCAGTGGGGGTGTAGGAAGAAGTGGGATGTGAACTCTCCTGCTAACGTGCATCTACTGTCCCAAAACTGCTCAGAAGGTTTGGCTGCCACTGGGCCAACGAGGGACGATGCAGTGCTCACCGCAGAGCTTGTGGGTGCTGCAAGGTGTGTGTCTGTGCTCCACAGAGGCAGTAAGTGCTGGGAAGAGGTGGGTGAGGCTGCGCAGGTGTTGCAGGTGCAGGAGCACCACCAGTGCTGCCCACATGAACAGGAGAACTCTGGGAGATCCAGGATTTCCCGTGGCCTTAGGACTCCTGAATTAGAGACACTCCTGTTACATGTGCTGAGATCTCAGGGACTTGAAGATTAAGCCAGGTGATATTTTTTTAATGCAACATGTGACAAGCCCAGAAAATATGAAGTCCAGGCATTCACATGCTCTTTTTCTTGCTGAACTCTCCCTGGAGCATGACCTTCCTCACCGCCATGGTCCTCCTCACCTGCTCATCCCTCTCATTCCCCTTATCCCCCTCATCCACACAGACAGCAACTTCGCTTTGCTCTCTCCCCTTTGTCCTCCTCCTCTGTCGGAAGCTGCCATCACCAAAGCCAGCGTGTTGCTCTTACTAATAGCAAGGTAATCAATTTGAGTCACTGTATACATTAGTAATGGCCATGTAATTCTAGTGCAAATTAGGTTTGGGCAGGCTGTGAAGCCCGAGACGTCTCGTCTTCCTGAGCAGAGCTTGGATTTACTGTCCTCTGGGGAAGGCCACAGTGAAACACCCCTCTGCCCCCCTCACAAATCCTCCCTTGATTGGATACAGTATGGTCGTCTGATTAAAATTGTGCAGTGGTTCAGAAAATGATTTTCAGCCAGTGCTTCACAGTAAATTACTTTTTTTTATTTTTTCTGCCAAGACAACAAATTTTTACCTCAAGTACAGCTGTACTGTAACACTGAAACAAGAAGCTCGAGAAAAGCAAGATGCCAGTGAGGCAAAGATGGAGGGGGGCCCAGGGGAGCACCTGGTAGTGGTGACACCCTGCCAAGGGGCACCCCTGCTGCAGCTCCCATGAGCCCAAAGCCTGGTACCTGTTCCCAGGATGATGCTGCCACTCACTCCCAGGTCCCTTTTCCCACTGAGTCGGGTTTGCCTGTGCCACGGTCAGTGTCCTGTGGGCAAATATCCCGGTACCCACCTCCATGTCCCTGCATGGGGTGTCCCCTATCCTGATGTTCCTTGTCCCGTCACCAAACTGCTTCGGGAGGCAGAGGGGAGGAGCACAGCATGTGTCCCTCCTGACACCCTCCTCTCTGCCCCGACGGCCACGGCTACCCCTGGGACAAGGAAGGCCCCAGGACAAGAGGCCCACCAGTGCCGGCCATGAAACATTTCCCAGCTCTAGGTGGTTAAACCACCCACTTCATGCTGAAGTGTAACTGAAGGAAATGATCAATTTTTCCTCAATCTGTGGAATGGTGTCTCTCCTGTTTTCCGTGTGAGAATCCCAATGATGCCTGGAGATCCATCTGTCCCTGATGCCTGATCCTGCACATCTTGCTCATTGAAAACATTGCTGATGCTCTTCTGCATGGGGAGAGCCTCCCACACAGGGAAAGTCTCCCTCTCCCTTATGTACCGTGGCAAGGCTTTGGCAGGGAAGGATGAATCTTTCGAGATGAGTCCAAGATGAATCTTACCTTTCTTGGGTTGCCCAAAGGTGGGTCAGGAGGTGCACCACCTGCCAGACTTCCTAAAAAGCATCTTGAGCATGTCTGCAGGAAGGTGTCTTTGGTGATGGCAACACTGTCCCAGTTTCGGCATGTTCAAGCCTTGAGGAGTGTGAGTTCAGCACGCAGCAATCAGCCCTTCCTGGTGGGCCTCTCCTGGGCTTTGTGCCCACCTAATCAGTGCCTGACCTGTGCTGGGTCTCCCGGCACCGGGCACACTGGACTGAGCCTTGCTCCCAGCACCTCCCACCCCATGGCAGAGGCTGGGCCTGTGAAAGGAGGTGGGGTAAGGAAGAAAGACAGGAAAAGTAATCCATGCAGCAAATTTGTGCCTGAGAAGGAGTGGTTGGTGGTGAGGAAAGGGGAGATGGGATTTTTTTAATTAGAGACGGATAATTTGTTGTCGGCGTGCTCATGTGTCAATGTGTCTATGTTTCATTTCAAGTGCCCTTCAACTAGTGGTATTCCATTGCATGTATGTGGGCTTACACTGAGGTGAAGGTCTGAATTTACCATAATTTTTTGGCTTTCCTGCAGGAACTGTGACAGCCTGTGGGAGTGGACAATGACAGGCAGTAAAGCAGCTTTATGTGTGGCATATTTAAGATATATGTTTGTATTCGAATAAAAATGAAACTGATTTCCTCCCTTTTGAGATAAAAAAGAATTAAATGGTAGCTGCAAGTCTGTCAATGGCAATGAACCACCTGCCTCTTTAACAACCTGGAAGCAGGAGATAATTTATTTGCATATGGTACAAATAAGTGGAGGAACTTTCCCATAACCAGAACCAACTTCCCACCTTTGCCGCAACACAGGCTCTCCCCACCTCGGATTTGCTTCCTGAGCAGTGGGTATTGTGAGGGAGGGAAGGGCTGTTTATTAAATTAAGAAAATACATTCTGCACACTGGCACTGAGCTGGAAAGGAGCAGGTCCTTTGCCCATTCCCTCTCCCGATCCCTGCAAGATTGTTCCTCACCAGGGATGATTTTGTGCCTTCATCCATCCAGTTTGAAATGTCACATTTCCTGCTGCAATTAGAAGGAATTTTTACCTACAGGATATATGTGTGTGCATCTGAGGGGGTGTTTCTGTGCCCTTCAGGTAAATGTTTTATTAAGCAGTGTCCAACACATAATACAAGTAGAAAAGAAACATATTGCTAAAGACTGTTATTGCAGCTTTCATGACCTTTCAGAGATCCCTGGGAACTGGAAAGAAGCAGTGGGCTTATAAAAGGAAGTGTAGTCTTCTTTTTAAGCTGAGGGACAGGAGACATGTGGCTTCAGCATGCTCAGATCCCAAAAGGGGCTGCTTTCACCCTGGCTGGGCTTGCCAACACCAGTCTGCTGGGACACAGCAGAAGCAGCTGCCCAGTCCCTCCTGAGGCCACCCCAGGCAGCTGGCAGCAAAGGTCCACCACGTTTTGGTGGAGACAAGACAAAAAATGCCAGAGGACACTTGCTGCAGGTGAAATCCCCCATGGTGACATGCCAGTTCCATGCCCTGCTCCAAGGGTGGCCAACATCCCTTTGCTGGAGGGGGTTGTGCCCAGGCAGCGGGGCTGGAGAACCTGCTTTTGGGAACTCCAAGGCAGCAGGGAGCATGCTAGGACAGTGCAAAATGGCAGCAGAGTTTCTATCACAGTCTTGGCCCACGCCATCTGCCACTCTGTGGGACACCTGGGCGTAGGTGGGGTGATGACATGGGCTGGGGGCTTTTCTTCCTGAGAAATCTGGATAAAAGCAGCCAGTTTGTGGGGAGGAAGAGACACAGTAATTAATGCATGCCCTTCTGTATTCACACTGTTTAATTTACTAGTACAGACATACCTGACCATACCTTGAAGGTCGTGAAAGGACAGGTCTGCTCAAGGACTTCAAGCTAAACATGGGGTCCCTCTGGTTCTGACATTGTATCTGCAAACACAGGATGAGATTTCCAGCTCCAATAGCTGTTGAGTAGATCCACTCTTTTTAATGGAGCACAGAACAGATCCAACACAGTCTTGACTATGATGCATAACTTAACAGGAATTTACGTGTTTACTTCCTGTGTCTGTGTATGTGTGAGAAGATGAGGTTCCTACCCAAAGGACTTAAAAGTTTTCGGGTGGGATCCTACAAACCCTTATTCACACGAGTATTCTCAATTACTTCCAAGGGGGCTCTTCACAAAAAAGGAAATTTGCCTCTTTAGAGATGGATGGATGGATGGATGGATGGATGGATGGATGTGGCCACTTCACTTTTGGGGTGACTTTGTAGAGGTACTGGAAAATGGCACAAGATGTTTGTGGCTTGCAGATAGTCCCCCCCTCACTGTTCCATCCACCTCACTGTTTTTTGTGTACTTTCTCCATTTTTTGTTCTCATTTCACTTGTTCTTCCCTCATTCCTTGGTGTTCTGGCACTGCCTTCACCGTGCAGTTCACAAGGTTTTGCCCATTTCAGACAGGGCTGATCAGCAGGGAAAAATGACCAGATTTTGAATATATAAAAGGAAAAGCATGAAGCCAAATGTAAGTAAGGGGCAGTTTTAATTACCCAGCCATGATTGCATTACTCCAGCCCAGAGCAAATATGACTAATGCCATGTGTGTGCTTCTGGTATATGACTGCTGTCACATCCAGTGAGGACTTATTAAATAGTATAGAGGTGTGACTAAAGAAAATGGTGAGCAGAATGTGGAAATGAGCAGTCCTGGTCCTATTGCATGTGCTAGGACTTTCTAATCTGTGATGGCGGGGAATGTCTCTGTGGGAAGAGCAGGAACAAATTGCCATATTTTGTCATCAAAGAAAATCAAAGTTAGGCTTCAGGGAAAGCCATCCTAACTATGAAGTGATGTGTGACACTCTGGCCCAGGTGATCCTTGGGTGGTGCTGAGTCTTCTCTGAGGGTCTTCCTGGGTGCTGATCCCTGCTTTAATCATGGCTTATTCCCTTTGGAGGAGACAGTCACTGACTGAAACACTCAGGAATGGTCCTGTGAGGAGAGACCAGAAAGCAGTTCTGTCCTCCTGTGTGTGGCCTGCCCTACAGGGTGATGGTCTAATTTTCCATCTCTCTAACCTGGCAGTGGTCTGTCTTGGCCATTCCAACTCCAGAGCTGGATATGGAGAAAGCCTGGGTCTTGGCACACCCATGGCCTGTGGGAGGCCAGAACTGAGGAGCTGTAGGTTTGACCCTCTTCTTGCTGCTTAGAAACTCAACCTGTCATCTGTCAACCCCCCCAGGGTACACCAGTACCAATATATCCTGCACAGGCAGGGTGGTGGCTCCCTCACTGGTGGTGTTTTGGAGAGCAGGAGCTTTCCTTTGATTTCACAAGACAGTTCAAAGTGACTGAAGATATTTGATGGGAGACCCAAGCCCCAGGAAAGACAGGAGTTCAGGTACCTGTTTCTGCCTGGTACCTCCTACCAGCTCTTGCTCGTTCAGCTACAGCTTTCTGGCTTCGACCTCCAGAGGTCTCCTCCCACTGGAGGGACAAGGGATTTAGGCAGTCTGGATCATCCCAGTGTAGCAAGACACCCAATATTTTTGCTGTCCTTGTGCACATATTAATCCCCTCAGCAGATCACCCAAATGGTGCTTGCAGCCTCCTGTGTCAAACCCTTCTGAGATGCACTTTTATTTAGGAATCAGCCCCAAGGACTGCTCTGGCGAGTCAGGGCCTGCCATGGAACGTGCAATTATCTCCTTGGAGAGGTATAATTGCAGAGCCAGGTTTGCTGCTGATGGAAAACCTGCCCAAAGTGTGGTGACCCTGCTGTGCCCGTGCCAGCCCCTGACAGTCGCCGTGTGCCCCATCCTCCCCGTGTCCGCCCTCACATTACGGGCTCTGTCTTTAAAACAAAGACAGAGTTGACAAGCTCGGCCAATTTTCCTGCATGAAACAATTAGAACAGCAAACACAGGCTTTGCATCACTTCTCCCCTCAATACCTACCGTCAGCGTCTTCCTCCCAAATGAGTTTTTAACTGCTGTGTTGTTACCAAACGCGGCGCAGCAGCATTAGCAGCTTCCCATAACAAGTGTATTACCTTTAAGTAGAGCATTACCGGGCTGAGCACCATTTCTTTCAGGGATGCAATTAGGCAGGTGATGGGACGTGATGCCTGGTCAGGTAATTGATCGAGGGCTGGTCGGTTGCTGCCCCGTATCAGCAGAACAATCAACGGTGACGATAAAAGTTTACTGAAAGCAATGTAAGCGGCAGAACAGCGGGGTCTGAACCGGGTGCTCATGTGGTTTAACAGGCACTGCTCCTCTGTCTCCGGTGACGGGATTTCCCTGCCAGCTGCGCTGCGAGCTCGGTTTGCGAAGGGCACGGAGGTACCACCCATCACTGCTCCTTGAGGACTCCCTCGCCAGGACTGGAAGTTTGCAGCACATCCGTGATGCAGGTTATTGTTTGGAAGGTGAATGAGCAGATGTACAGGGCTGTCTCAAGGTCAGACGTGGAGTCAGTGAAACCCAGAAGTCCTCGCCCTGTTTTGCAAGCTTAGCTACTTGATTAAGTTACTGCACTGAGTTTTTCCCTTCTTTTCCTGTTGTAATGCTATTATCGCCTGCTTAATAAACTACACATATTAATGGCCCATTAAAACCTTCTGGAGAAGTAAAGTTAATTGGGAATTTCGATCTCTTGAAACTTTAACTGAAAAACCAAAAGAAAAAAGTTAAAGACAGACATTTCAGCATAAGCCAAACTCTAAAAGCCATAGCTCAGCTGCTCTCTTATTTGTAGGTGCCCCAAGGGTCTAAGTTGTTTTTGGTCTACATTTATGCCCTCTTTTTGAGTTTCTATTAAACAAGATATATTCCTGTAGCTTGTAAAGAAACCCAACCAACCAATCAAAAAAAAAAAAAAAATACCCAAGCAAATAAAACCTCAAAACAAGCTACTTGATAATGTATCAAGATATTTTGTTTTGGAGGGTTTTATGCACAGCAACACAATAGATCTGGAACTGCTCTCATCAACATATGGATGACTGAGGTGTGAAGAAACCCATCACATCACGCCTTTGCTGTATCATCAGTCCTGATCAGTGACAGTTCACACCAAAAGAGCCCAGTGGTGGGCTGTAAAGATCATGTAAAAGATCAAAGGATCAGAAAAAAAAGGGCAAAATTTATTTAAAATAAAGCCAGGTAATGCATTACACTCTTCTGTAAGGATTAAGGGCATTGGCTGAAACATTAACATCACAGTGTCCGCAGTGGGACTCTGATTTTAGATATTAAACTTTTCTGCCAACCATAACCTGTGAGCATGTAGGAGAAAGGGAGAACAAGAGCACAAACCTCGGCTCTGGAAAGTATTGCCTTGCATGGCAGCAACTCCGTTTCTGAAACATTGCATGTATTTAGCTGAATTTTATTTTATTGGACTTGATCTTGGAGGTTTTTTCCAACCTTAATGATTCTATGATTCTGTGAAAAGAGGTGAATCAGGCATATGTAACACGAGGGAAAAGAGAGCTGTATTAAACCATAGCTGGAATTTCTGGTTGAGTCATGGGAACAGTTTATAGATCAGCAAGACAAATTTCAGAGGTACGAGAGACATTCATGCAAATCCTGTGCTTCTTGCTCACAACCATCATAAATGGAATTATTTCTGGTCAGGAAAAAATGAGACGACATCTTCCCATTTTATCTATCTTGTCCAATTTGTGAGAAATTTGAGCCTAACTCCTGCTTGTGATTTTCTTGTGCTTCTTGTGGAGAACCAACACAGCTTCACACGCTGAGAGGCCGTGGTTTCTGGGAGATTTTGCAGGAACATTCCCACAACAGAGTGAAGGACAAAGATATGTCGGGCTTTTCCAGCTTGGGCCTGCATGTGCTGCTGGTGGCTGGCTCAGTGCTCGAGTATGGGGGCAGCCTGGGACTACTTTTCTTTCTCTTGTTTTTTGTCTCTTTTTCCCAGAGTTTTTCATGCTTATCTACGTGGTTTTGAATGCAGTCACTTGTCAAGCAAAGGGACTCTTGGTGCTTGCTGTGTAGTTTTTGGAGTATTTTTAGGGACTTTCTTTGGTGTCCCTTTTGATGACGCATGGGAAAATTACCGCTGCAAATCCCTCCCAGTGAAATGTGAGGGGAGAGGGTCAGAACCCTGCGTCTTTCCAGCTCATAAATACCCCCCGACAAGCCACTTGGTGGGCTGACCCTCCCTTCAGACATCAGTTGATTGTCCTTCTCCTGACTTGAGGAGCAGCCTGAGAAGAGAAGAGAGATTTCTGAGGTGAAAAGTGCCCTGTGATGAGATAGGGGAGCCAAAGAGACACAAACTGCTCCTGGACTCCCAGCCCGTGGATAAGAAACTCCGGCTGACACTTATGAGTGAGAGGGGAAAAAATGCCTTAAACCCATGTGACACTTACATAACTTCAGGCCTGGGATGTTTTTCTCACAAAGGAAGGACGAGTGTTGCCAGGGGCAGCTTTCATGATAAGAGCAAGCCAGTAACCTCTGAAAACAGAGAGTTTCCAGAAATTAAGCCTTCAGGAGAAGACAGAATGTTCCACATCAGGCTCATGCCCCTCTTGACTGCAGCAGGGTACAGAGGCTGCTGGTGGCTCCCAAAGCTGAAGTCAAAGAACTGAGACAAACAAGAGTTTTTGGGTGAAGCAAGGAGGATTTTTGATGTGGAGGGTGCTGAAGAGTGGGAACACACAAGAAGAATGGGAGGGAAGTGTTAGGAATGGGATCACTTTGGAGCACAGGAGACCTGACTTTGCTTGGTGAGGTGGGCTCAAGGCAGTCATTTTTCTGGGAACTTCCTAAACCCAGTAGTTCCTCCTTATTCTTTAATTTTTCTCCAAGAAACAGAGTGGGAAAGCACGGGAGGACTGGAGCAGGTCCTCTCCAACCTGAATTTCCCTCTGAACTGTTTGGGATGGTATAAAGAAGCAGGTGCTTTAGAGAAACTGTTTAATACTGTGCCTTTGTAGATACAGAATATGTGATGCAGGCAGGGAAGGGAGGTGTGGAGGATGATCACCATGGGTTGAATGTAGACCTGGACTTGTGTGAGTCTTTTGCCAGGGCATCCTCCAGAAGCTGCTGTTTGGTGGCCCGTTAGCTGCTGGTGGTGAGGTAAGAGTGGCACGCTGCGCTCAGGAGGTGACTGCCAGGCTGAGCCCAACCTTGTCCAACCACATTTTGGCAATTTGGGACAAGTATTGACAACAGAGTTCACACTGACTGACCACCTACTCCAGATGTTTGCTCCCTTGCTGGTTTTGTGAGAGCAGGAGATGCATCCGGAGGGGTGGGTTGGCCAATCTTACCCAGTGGTGCCAGTGGGTTCCTGCTCTGGTGCTTGTCTCCCCTCAGAGCTTTGCCTTCCCCCTCTTCCAAAGCACAAAAGTCACCCCCACATTTGATTTCTGCATCCTTCAAGCCATGTGCTGCAGCCCCTTCTGCTTTCCCAGCAGTGATGAGTCCACAGGCCCTTTGCAAATACCCTGTACAGGGACTGGTCATCAAAACTCCCCTGCCTGACTGCTTGGGTGTTAAATCACTATTTCTCTGCACTAGAGAGGTGTCTGGAGGCAACACATGGGCCTGCAGGAGCTGTCAGAAAAGGGACGTGCCTTAGTGCTTTCAGAAAATTCAGTGTGTCCCCCACAAATACTTCTCCGTACTCCCTTCCACTGATATTTAACACTGGTGTGTCCCAGCTTGTTCTGGGCAAAAAAAGACACCCCAGGGCAAAGAGGCTCAGCAGGGTAAGTCTCCTACAACCAGTAGGTCTCACCCCACAGACACGTTTCAGTCTCAGCATTGAGGTCCCTGTACATGCTCTTGTTCTGTCCTGCAGTGGCTTCCCTGCCCTGTCCCTATCCACGCTGTGCTCTTTGCTAATGGATCCAAGGCAGCAGGAAAGCAGGAATCAGGGGTATCTCTGCAGTGACAGCTCTTCCTCTGTGAGCTGCACCTTGTCAAGCCAAAGCTGCCTGACCTTGGAGTGTGTGCTTGAATCACTCCCCTGTTCCTCCTCTAAATCCCCACCTGAGGTCAAGCTTTGAAAGAAAGGTCAGATCCATCTGAAGGCTGTCCAGAGAGGGACTGAATCACTCAATCATGAGTCATTGAAAATTTAATTGATGCAAATGTTCATTTGACAACCTATAATTCTGGGGAGAGTTCCAGCCGGACCACAGGGTTTGTGCCAATGCAGCTGGGCTTCCCCTGGCTTGGAGGAGGTTTTTTCAGCAGGTAAACAGGGGGTGGGAGAGTTGTCAGAACACCAGAATTATCTTTTCTTCCCAGGGCCTGACTCATGCAGGAGGGGAATCTCTGCGGAGAGCCTGTGTCATCACTGTGTCACCGCCTGGCAGCACTCCTGATTAGTAACCCTGATTCTGGGCTGTTGGATTTTTTGTTATCAGCATCAGAGGTGCTGGGCACAGCGATGCTGGCTGTCTTGAAGAGCAGCAGAACACTCCCAGTTCTCCTAATAAATCATTAACTACTCCAGAACCATCACTGAAGTGTACAAGGAAATAAGCAATTACCTCCTGCCCTAGAGGAGCAGATCCTGTCCAGAACTAGAAAGTGTCTGGGGATAACAATGTAACCAGAATAATTAAATTCTCTTTTGTGCTTGTTAAATTCAGGATTATATTCAGAGTTTTACTCCCCCTTCCCAAAAGTAGGGGGCAATTAACTTTGAGGCAACATTACTGGCATTGACTGACCT
Organism: Dicrurus megarhynchus; assembly: GCA_013399195.1. Classification (NCBI taxonomy): domain Eukaryota; kingdom Metazoa; phylum Chordata; class Aves; order Passeriformes; family Dicruridae; genus Dicrurus; species Dicrurus megarhynchus. The sequence goes on from VXAD01007415.1 coordinate 1,699,480, forward strand.
TGCATGAGCACAGTTGTGACTTTTTGCACTGACTTTGCATGGATCTGAATGACCAGAGCAAAAGTAAGGAAATGGAGAAATAGGATCTGCATTCCACAGAATCACAGAAGCATTTAGGTTGGAAAAGACCTCTGAAATCATCGAGTCCAACCTTTTACCAATCCCCACTGTGTCAACTGGACCAAAGCCCGAAGTGCTGTGTCCACTCACTCCTTGGACACCTCCAGGGATGGTGGTGTCCAAGGTGGTGTCCACTGCCTCCCTGGGCAGCCCATTCCAACGCCTGCCCACCCCTTCTGTGAAGAAATTTTTTGTGATGTCCAACCTGAACTTCCCCTGGCTCAGCCTGAGGCTGTGTCCTCTCATCCTGTCACCTGTTTCCCAGGAGCAGAGCCCGACCCCCCCATGGCTGCACCTTCCTTTCAGGGAGTTGTAGAGGGTGAGAAGGTCCCCCCTGAGCCTCCTTCACTTCAGACTAAACTTCCCCAGCTCCCTCAGCTACTCCTCATAGAACTCACTCTCCAGACCCTTCACCAGCTCTGTTGCCTTTCTCTGGACATGCTCCAGCCCCGCAGTGTCTTTCTTGAAGTGAGTGTTTGCCACATACAGACAATGGGCTTAAGGTTGTGCAGCCCAGCTCAGACAAGTGGAAAAAGGCCAGAATTGAGGTTATCTCTGTGGTGCTGCAGCAGAACATGAAAAGTATGCTGAGTCCTGTACAAACTTTAAAGAGAAATCTAGCTAAAGATAGTTTTCTTACCAAAATGCAGCCATGTCAGAGCACTACATCATTGTGACATTTGAAATGCCCTTTATTTTCAGGTTATGATTTAATGCAGACACGGGGTGACTTGTTTTGTCAAAAGTAGAGTCCACTCAGAAAGCCTGAATGCTTTCTGTCTTTAGGAGTGACCACTGAGCCTTGGGACTTTCCTTTGCCCTTTGTCTGAAGAGCAGTTCTGGCCTGATACATTTTGAGCTGGATTTTTCATCCCTTTTTAATTTTTAATTGCCTCCCAGCTCAGGAGGCAGTCAGAACATACTTTCAAATAAGATTTATTGTATTACTTGTATACCTAATCAGACAATTGCTATATTTATCTTAATCATGTATATTACTTCATTTATTTCAACACGAGTTCCCTTTGAATACCATTTCAAAGCATCATGACAGGCCTTCAATTAACAAACTAGAGTTTGGAAGAACTTTAATGTTTGATACTTGTAATTAAATATTAAATGAAACACAGACTTCTCTTCTCTAAAGACAGTAAACCTATATCTACTTTATATTTGTAAAGTTTGTCTTTATACATATAAATAAATATAGAGCCTTCACAGAAGCTCTGTGGGTTTCTTATCCCCACGTTTTCCACATTTTCTGATTGCTTTGGACTGTATCTAACTGTGTGATTATTTCATTTGGGAACTGAGAAACTGGTACAAGTCAAACAGAAGCATTTCTAAACTTTGGCCCAAGAGGTGAATGATATTTTTGGAGGGGAGGCTTTCCTGCCACTTTTCCTTGTGCAAGCTGATTTATTTGCTTTGGAACAGGCTGCACTCACAGTACTTCCTGGCTGGAGTAGAAGTCCTGGGATTCCCATGGGGGAGACTGAACTCGACATGCTTTCAAGACAAAAATTGTTCAAGACAAATAATTTGGACAAAGCTGGGAAGAAGTACTAAATAGAACTGAAATCTTTGATAATCAGCCAAGGGTAGGGGAAGTGTAAAATACCAAGGGATGAGTTGTGCTCTTTTATTCAGCATCATTTCTCTGCAAATAGCACAAGTAACATTCCTGCAGGGCAGGCATGCTGGAGATGACTAAAATTTAAAGTGTTTAGTTTGCTTAGGCAGGAAAACAGGAAAGAACAAAGTTTCTCAGTGTAAACAGAAATTTTGTGTCTGTCAGACTGATTCTGTCCTGGAGAAAAAAACTCGATCAGACAAACAGAACCTATGGGATAAAATGTGAAAGCCAGAGAAGTAAAAATTTCCAGGCTCAGCCAGTTTATTGATTTCCTTTCAGCAACACAGAGATCATTTGCCACACTATCAGCTACTACGGATTTACCATATGTTGCAAAATAACTTGATGATTGACTTGGGGCTCTGAGTACCATCAACAAGGCAGAGCTGAGTCTGACTTTTCTTACAAGGTCTTGCCCCAGATAAAGCCCAGCTGCTGTGGCAGAGGTGAAATATGAACAAGGCCAGCTCTCCTGAAACCTAAATTCTCATCAATTAGGGAACAAAAAAACTAAAGAGAAATTTAAAATTGAAAAATGAAAGGCACACAGTCTCAGCCATGAGATCTTGGCTCTTCAGGGTGCTCCTTGACGAGGATGGAGGTGTGGGATATTGGTAGGGAGCATCAGCCCTTGGAAGAGCATCAGGGGAATGCACAGTGCTAAGTGCAGTCTCCACCATCCCAAATTTGCCTGGCAGTGAGCTTACACACCCCTGGGACTCCGATTTATTCATAGAGATGAAGGCTTGGCTGGCTTGTGCAGGCTGAGGATGAAGGCAAGGTCAATGGCAGTGGGCAGCACTGCCATCCTCAGATCATCCACATGGGCCTTGGAGGGGCTTGGGGGGCATCACTGCCCTCCAGGGATGCAGCACAGCCAGACCCATGCAAAGCATCCAGCATCCAGCTCTGCTGTCACTTGTTTGTTATTATGATTGCCATTTCCCTCTTTTTGAAAGGGAGGGGGGTATTTATTTTATTTTATTAGATCTCACTGAGCCCTTGGAAGGGAAGGGAAGTGTGTGTGGGAGGAGAGAGGGAGAGGTCCTGGCATGGTTGTTGTTAGAGACAGGGCGAATAGCCGAGACATTTGATAAATAATTCTGTTTAATTTAAGCCTCAGGAGCTTCTAATCAAATTGCATCACCTGTGGTTCTGCTGCTTTCTTCCAGGCCAGAGAGAGGGAAGAAAAAAAGCCGACAGAAAACCCTGACCTTTGGTGCAGCCAGATGTGAATGGAGAATTTCCAAGCCTGTGTGAGCCAGGGGAAGTTGAAGGGAAGCATGTTCTCTCTAATAACCCTTTCCCTGGAGAGCCCAGGGGATGGATTCTGAGCCAAGGCGCTGTCTGAAGGAGTCTGGGCTGCTGGTGGGGTTATGACGGGTACCAAGCCAGCCAAGCACTGGAGGGGATGTGGAGAAACAGCTTTGCCTTGCTCAGCGGCAAAGCAAGTGGCAAAACAAGTGGCACATGGTCCCCCAAAAAGCTCACCCCAAAGTCAAACATCAGCTCTTGCATTTGCCTCCATCAGCTCATGGGTAACATAGGCCTGGAGGTGAAAGGGAAAATATTTGCCTTGATGCTGCTGAGATTGATGTGCTGTAACATGGGTAGGGCAATAATAGCCCATCCTAGAGCGATGAGGGCTACAGAACATCTGATTTTAATAGTTCCTGCTCTTTTAAAGGGAATAGCAGAGTTTTCAACTGGGGGAAAAAAAAAAAGAAAAGGATTTTTAAAGGTTTTCTTCATTATGTAGGTTAAGACTGGCATCGATATCCCAGAAAATGCAACTGCATTGCTGCAATATTTCAAAAATACCTGGGACCTCAGGCTGGGAAAGCAGAGCTTGGAAAGCAATGGTTGGAGAAGGCTGTGATGATCTGGAAGATGACTGATATTCATCCTCACTGGATTGGCAGTAAATCTGAAAGGGATAGCTGCATTTTGATGAATTGGTATGAATTCTTTAGTTTCCAGCTCCACAAGCACAGGGTTAGATTTCTGCTGTGCAGACTGTTCTGGGCACACACCTTTTTTAGCTCTGAGTCATCCATGCAAGCTCTGCTCAGGTGGAGACATGGAGTGGTCCCAGAAGCAGATGCTGCTGCACAGCAGCCCTTGTCTCTCCTGCTCACGCTGTACAGAATTTTTCTCTCTCTGTTGCTACTGGGAAGTGGCTCGGATGTAGCTGGGAGCAAAGAGGGATGCAGACATTATGAGTTAACCAGAAAAAAACATCCTTATTTTGGGTTAAGAAATAAAAATAAATAAAAGGGAAGTCTGGAGGGGGATTTAACTCCAGAGTGCTCACACAGCTTAAAAATGCCCCTGTTTGAGCCAGAGCTTTGAAATTTGCTAAGTCTGGACACAGTGAAGGGAACGATGTGGGGAAAGCAGAGGGGATGTGTAGGAAAAGGGGACAGATTTGCAGAGGTGCATCAGAGAGGCAGGAAACCCAGCAAAGGGCCAAGAACATGTATGGCAAAGCAAATTCAGTTTTGGTTGGGGGAAAAACGTGATTTGTCCCTTTTGGGGCACAGGAAGGAAAACCAGCAGGAATTACAGCACATAGCATGTTTTTCTGAGCTGAGTGAGCACCGATGGGCTCAGAATCAGCCCTGTGGCAGCGCACAGGGAATGACTGAGAAGGGGCAGATGGAGGGACATGGGCTGTGGGCATGGGGAGGGGCAGCAGAATGCAGGAACAGAGCCCTGTAGCTGGAGATGCCACTATGAAGCACCTGCAGAAGCTGAGCTGGGAATACTCATCCCATCCATGGAGAGGAGACGGAGCAGAAGCATTTCTGGTGGGTCATCCGAGTTGTGCTGGGAGCCCACCACCACAAAACTACTGCTTAGGCCACCCCTGCTGCTGGGGAGGGCTGAAACTGGGAGACAAAGGGTGCCTGAAGCCACGTCTGAGGCACAGCTCTGTTTGTGGATGGGTGAAGCTTGCACTGAACCCGCCAAGGGCTCACATCGAGTCCCAGCACTTCAGACTCATTTTGAGGGACATTTTTTTCTCTGTTTAGACCAAAGACCAGGCCAGCCCTTAAAGACAGCCCCATCCCATGCAGATCCATGGCCGGCTGTCTCCTGCAATCAGATCAGGACAGGCAAAAGCCCATCCAAACTGCGGTGCTGGCTTTTGGGAGAAGCCATGTGAGAGCCGGCCCTTGCCTTCGGGAACCAATCACGGGGTGAGGATCAGGGTGACTTCTATTTTAGCAAGGACAGGAACAAGAAGAGACCACAGTGTTCATCTGATTTGCCTTTCTGCACAGTGAGAGAAGGTCATGAGGATGTGCCAAACGATTCCTGCAGCCATCCCAGGCTTTTTGGGTAAAGCGACGGGCACCAGCTACAACATTTATAATTCCCTGCCTGCTCTCCAAGTGTATGCCTACCCGTAGCCCAAGGAAATGAGAGCTGAATGCAGATTTCAGAAGAATATTTTAATAGTGATAATCACACTAGAGCTGCATTGCTCACATGGATGTGTTTGGGGGCTGCATGCCATCATTTGGGAGGGTGGAGCACATGCTCAGGCAACACTGACCCTGTCATTTCCATGCCATTGATTTTTTAAAGGAAACATTCAATTAAAATCCCATTTAGTCTGGCTAAGCAGAGGCCTGTATTATTCAACTGATACAGAGAAGATAAGGCTTCAGAAGCGTCACACATGTTACAGGACTAACTGCTGAAGTTTGTGCTAGGACATAAATCCTCCTGGAAACCTGACTCACTTGGGTTCAATGCTACAATATTCATCCTGACTTTTTATTTCCCTGACCTCTCATGGACCCTGCAGCCTTGAGCTGGGCATTAGGGAGCTGCACACAGAATCTGGACAGGTTTGGTGCCTTAATGTAGAACCAGGAAGGCGGAATGGCAGAAAGCTCCCTAGGCTGTCTCGCAGGAGCATGAAAAAAGCACCAACATCTTCAATCCTGCCCTTTGCCAAAAATTACAGGTCTTCCAGTGGGAGTTCCTGCACACTCAGGCTTTGTAAACTGTAATTAAGGAACTGCTGAGTAGCAATTTTAAATAAGCACATATTCAATGTAGCTCTTGGAAGTTGGAATTAGCGGTAATTCCTGAGTAGATTTAAGCATTTATAAAAATGCCATGCCCTCTGTGTAAGGAAGCTCTGAATCTGAGTTTTTTCAAGTGTTTGGACCTACATTATTAGAGGATCTTCAGGCTGGACTATCACAAGCACTGATCATTTATTTTGGTGTCTGTACACAATCTCTTTAAAAATGCAGTCCTAGTCATACCTGCATGAGTTTCCCCAAAATAATCTGCTGATAAATATCGCCTGAAGTCAAAAATGCCAACTATACATAGCCTTCAATTCAAAGCTGAATTTGCTTTCTTGTACATCAGACTATTTGAATTACTGAAACAATAATGGAGCTGGATGATTATTGCAAAATCTACATCCATATTTTAGTTGCAATTAAACTTTCCGAAGCAAAGCCCCCAGTTTATTTAATGAAACCAAACCCTTTGTTTCCAAAAAAAAAAAAAAAAAAAAAAGACTCTGCAAATACAATCATTATAATCCAATTCCAGAAGAACTAAGGAAAAGATCAATCCAGAATTCATTAAATGCCTTATGTGTCAAGATGACCTTTAAGGTTTGCTGGTAATCTACATTTTCAAACTTTTAGGCCTTTTTTTGCAGACTGTCAGAGTGAACAAAGCAGCACTGATCATATTTATTGCTTAGCAAATGAGGGATTTTCTGACCATTTTATGTCTACATATTTTATTTTGTATCAGGATAACAATTATGGGCTTCAGATTATAAGAGAAATAAGGTGCCCTGGAAATGCAGGTGTTGTGAGCTGTTTTTCCACCAGAGTGGAGGAGAAAGAGTTGTTTCAAAGAGAACATCAGGGATGCATCTGCCATCCAACCCCCTCGAAGGAGCACGTACCCCATCCTTCTCATCCTTACACCCAAAGAGAAAGAATTTTCTGACCAGAGAACTAACTTACCCCAAAGCTGGCATCATCCTCAGGGGTTCCCCAAATCTGGCATCATCCTCAGGGGTGCTCCTGGATGGAGTTTGGTCCCATGCCCTCTTTCCCCCAAAAGCTAAACCATTTTGAAAACTAGTTGTGTTTTACTGAGGAGAAATGTGCACGAATCCCTGTTACATTCTGGTGTCTCCCAGGATAGTAAATTAATGTAAAATTGGCTATTTCCGGTAACTGGATTATAGATTAAATACAGAAGCCCACGTTAGGGAGGCAAACCAAGGACAGGACTGGCAGAAACAAGGCTGTTGCATGGGTAGTCATCCATCCAGAGAGAGAAAATGGCCATGCTCCTGCCTTGGTCTGGGTGAAAGCTCGGAAACTGCTGATACCAGTGACCAAAATGCTGGCTTATGATCTGGTAGCTCCTGTGATGTGTGACACCCAGCCCAAAGCAGGAGTTGCTGCTGGATCTCATGCCTGCTGGAAGCAGTGGAAGTCCAGTTCTTCAGGGCTGATCCTCTCTACGCCAAGGCACATCCCATACCTGCATTTTTAGGGGTAAGAAAATCAGAATTTGCCCCTCCAGCTGAGAAGTCATGAGGCAGGGCATTAAGCATGACCCAGGGGTTCTTTGAAAGCCATCTCCCCCATGATTCCCACATGCCTCATCCGTCCAATGCTTGGCCACAAGAGAAAGAGAGACAATAATGATTTGCTTGTGTGGGATGGGAAATGGGACGGCATGGGGAGGCTTTCCCCATGGTTTCACATAAAGGGTGGGGCAGAGCAGGACGCACATCCAACCTACTGCTCTTATCCACTCCTATTTGTCTTTTTCCTGCAGCAGAGACCTTTTCTGTCAGAGAGAAAGGGCTGATTGACAGCACCAAGGGGCAAGACCTTGCTGTCCCTGCAAAACAGGTACATCCTTCTTGTGAAAGGACCACCTGCCAAGTCCTCAGCCTCTCTGCTATGGCTATAAATAATCACTTCCCGTGATTTCCATAGCTTTCTGATGCGGACACTTGACCTCTTGTAATTGTGTCCCAATCCCCCACTCATGTTACACAGGATATCCAGCAGCCGTGGTGCTGGGGATGGGCTGAACCCCTCTCCTCCTCGCTGTCCCTGCCGGGAGCCTGTGTGCTGCTATCCCCACTTTCATCTCCACCGGCATCTGACGCCGTTCCTCTCCTGGCTGCTCTGGCAGCTCTCCACTGTCCCTGTTCAGATTTAAACACCAGGTTGCACCTGTTGGTCGAGCTGTTGATTGGGAGGAACCCCAGAGGAAAGTGACCCCGCGTGTCCGGCTGAGCCGTCCCTCCCCGCTAATGGAGAAGCGCTAAAGCCACCGGCGTGTTCCTCCAGGCTATTTGTATCCCCGTGTTGCACCCTGCCTTATTGACTGCCTCCTTGGAAAAGAATTCTGTAGCTTAACTGATTGTAACACTTCTTTCTCTTTTTTTTTTTTTTCTCCCTCCCTCCTCTGCCAGTCCAGCAGCCTGAGGACTCAATTTCTCATATTTATTCGGTCACTGCTGTGCAGCAGAAGGTGATTTTAGGACAGTAGGCAGTTCATCCTTGTTTCTCCATGCCATGTGTTAGGGGAGCTTGATGTTGTCCCAGCACAGAGTCTTTCTTCAATGAAAAACAAGTGGGGTTTATGCAACTCTGGCTTTCTAGGCCAACTCCATTCATGTCTGCACTCTGCTTTGCACAAAGACTTGCATTTTCCCCAGTTGTTTCCTAATTTTGTGGCTTCCTATGTGTCTGTGTGTGGGCCCCAGGATTGGGGGCTTCAGAGTGTGAAGGATGTGAAAGAAAGAGTGGCTGGGGACCTTCACTCGAGCAGCACAATCACAGAACAAGCCAAGTTGGAAGGGACCCACGAGGATCATCAAGTTCAACTCCTGGCCCTGACAGGACACCCCAAGAGTCATGCCATGTGCCCAAGAGCACTGTTCAAACAGTTCGTGCCCTGGGGAGTGCCCAGCCATCCTCTGGGTGAAGAACCCTTTCCTGATATCCAGCCAAAACTTCCCCTGACACAACTTCATGCTGTTTTCTTGGGTCCTGTCACTGGTCACGGACAGCAGAGATCAGTGCCTGCCCCTCTGCTTCCCCTCCTGTGGAAGCTGTAGACCATGATGGGATCTCCTCTCAAACTCTCCTTCTCTAGGTTGAACAAACCAGCCTGCAAGAGTCCCTAAAAATGCCACATCAACACAGCCACCTGGGTTCTCCCTGGTGAGAATATTCATCAATCAGGAGAACCATCAACCTGGGACCTTGTGGCAGCCCAGAAGTCACTCTGAGGGGAAGTAGGGACAATATATTTTCCTTTCTTCTGTTAAATCTCTGAAAGTCACATATTAAACACACCCTCGGATCACCCCGTGGCAGCCCATATCTGGATACCTCACAACAGGCCATAAGGAGCTTTCAGAGGTCCCTCAAACAGGCCTCTTCATATCTTCCATCAGCCAGCACCTTCTCAGGGTGGCTCAGCTCTGATAAGAGATGTCCTTATTTTCTTTGGGTTCTCAATGTGACAAACGTATTCCTCCCAGTGCTGCTGAGGAGGGATGATACCATGGGTATTAGGCAGCAAGGAGAGTGGAGAGGGAGGGCAAAACAGCCTGACAGCTGCTTCTCAAGTAGGCCATCAACAACTATCTGCTAGCAAATTTAAAATAAATCAGGGAAAAGTTATTTTTCACAACTTTCCTTCATTTTTCCACTGGCTAGCAAGCAGGTTTTTGCATCCAGCAAAATAGCAGGCATTTCCATGAACTGTTTATTTGACAGGGTATTGGAGGAAGGTGAATGATTAAGTCTTGGGGGGTGTTAATGGGGCCATTTCATGCTGTGGTGATTGGTGGACTGATAGAATGGATTATGTGCCCATAATGATCATTTTTTTGCTGCTGGGTGGTCACAATTTCCCATTGAAAATCTGCTTGTCAGGGCACCAAGACATTTTTCCGTGGGTGTTCCTTATTGTTATTTAAAGGTAAGGAAATTATTTCAAAAGCATGTATTAAGCTTGGTTGCCAACAGGAAGGAGATAAAGTTGAAAAAAAATAAAAAAAGCAAAGCCTTTGGGAATCTGACAGCCCTCCCCACATGCAACCACACTCCTGCGGGATGGGGGGATGCGTGGGCTGTCACCGGCCCCCACGCTCTGCTTTGACGTGGAGAGCTGGGAATCAATCACTTTGATGTCTTATCTTATCCCTGAAGATAGATAGCAGTGGCTCGCTCGGTGGCTGCCGTAGTGCCGCTCTGACAGAACCTTTTGAAGTGCTAGAGCAGCACTTGAGCGGCTGTCGCGAGAGCGGAAAAGCTGACACCAGCTGCTTTGGGGCACGGCCACCAGGGACGTGGGGAGGGGGATGTCTCTGTGCTGGGTGGCACCTCTCCTTGTCACCCATGGGTGTCACAGCAGGGGCTGGCGGTGGGTGGCTTTGTGCACGCGTCTCCCACCCGCGGGCGCCTCTGCCCTGGGCGTTCGCGGCTCTGCCGGCTTTTGTTCCACAGAGATGCACTTGCTGAGAGTAGAGATGGCAGAAAAAGGCAGGGAGGTGTTCAAATATGTTCCTCTGATTCTTGGGGCTGAGCTATCTCACTGGCATTTGGGTATCCAAACTCAGCTGCTGACTCCATCCCTGGCAAATCTCTGCGGAGAGCATGAACTGGGTTCCTATCAATGCCCTTAGTAAGAATCTTCTTCTACCCCTCCAATCTCTCCCCACACAGGTTGTTTCCTGTTCTTTCTGGTTTGTTCTTCCTACCCTCCAGCAGACACAACCTCTCTTATGCTCCCACAGACCAAAAAGGCAAAAGTTTGTTCCAAATTTACCTTACCCAAATTTGCAGCAGCGTTTTCCCTGGCCTTTGGCAAGCAGAGTCCTACTCTCCATTTCCCCATCCCTTTGTGTTGGCTGGCACACCTCTCTGCTTTTAACTTTCCCTCCTTTGCCTTCCTTTTGCATCAGGCAGAGCAGTCAGATCGTGTTTTCAAAACCTCTCCTGTCTGTTTCTTTCTGCCTCTAATTCCCAGCTCTAACCTCCCCACACCTTCTCCTGCTCACTCAAATACAATTTTTGAACAAGCAACTTTGTGTTTTCCTGTAGACTCCTAGAAATACCTGTAGTGCTCTCATTGCCCTCCTTTGAACTTGCCCTTGCTGCAAGAGAGCCCTGGGTAGTAATTAAGCAGCTGATGGATGAGTATCATGGCCACGATGCTGACAGATACCACTTCATCGTTTCCCAGTAATCCATTGCACCTGTTATTAAATGTTTTCTTTCCTTCAGCCTGGAAACTCTTATGAGGGTTTTTTATTTGGCGTTTTTAGACCCTGGAACAAGGATATCCTGGACTCTCTCAAGCACTATAGGAACTTAAGTGCCAAATAAAAGAAAGGTAATTTAGAGCTGACCACTACTATGTAGTTCAGAGCTGAGGATAAAAAACAATTGAGTTGTTTTCAAAGTTTTCTTCTTTATGCATCGGTTGAATGGAATCCAAAGGCTCTTTTCTTTGTGGGCTTGGATAGTTTGTTTGCAGTGCCACTGTGAAATTTCCTTCCTTCTGGTGGGTTTTTTGTGAGTTTTTTTGAGTTTTTGTTCGTTTCTTTGGTTTGTTGTTGTTGGGGTTTTTTTGTTTGCTGATTGTTTTTGTTGGGTTTTGTTTGTTTGTTTTTTGTTTTCATTTGTTAGTTGTTTTGTTTTGTTTTTTTTGCAAAGAATTGAAGCCTTGATGTTTTAATGAAAATCATTTACCTGCCTGTCCCCCATATCACTGCTGTGGTGCATCAGAGTCCCTGTGTTACCATGCAGATCCTGGAAACAGCACATTGAGACACGACCAAGCCCAATTCACAAAGTATCACTGCTGCCATCCATCACCAGAAACCCCCTGAGTAACATTTTTTTCCTTGCTTTAATTAATCAGTCCAAATGGAAAGCACATAGCGGTGGAAAGCAGCCACTCCTTGGTCTAAAGAGAATAAAGTGCTTGGTCAAAACCCTGACAGACAATTGCTGAATGAATTCCACAGAAGGGACCCCATCAGCCTGACTCCCAGATAAGATTCCAGATGCTTTTGGCAGAACCGATCCATTGGTGTGTCTTGGTGCTGACACAAATTCTTTTTAGCAGGAGGAGCCATTCCTAGGCCTTGTCCTATTTCATAGAATAATTAAGGTTTGAAAAGACCTCTGAGATCATCAATTCCAGCCGTTAAACCAGCACTGCCAGGTCCACCACTAAACCATGTCCCAAGCACCTCACCTGCACATTTTCTGAACATTTCCAGGGATGATGATTCCACCATTTCCCTGGCAGCCTGTTCCAATGCCTGACCACCCTTTCAGTAAAGAAAGATTTCAACATCCTCCTTCCCCACCCACAAATTCCAGCACTTCTTGCACAGCCTGGTGGATCCCATTTCCCATTTATCCAGCCCAGGCCTCCATTACAAGCCTCATCTCTGATGATCAGCAGTGACAACTGTCCAAGTGACCTGATAGATTAAATGTCTGCCTCCAGTACCCCTGCATGCAGTATAAAGTCCAAATTATAAACCTAAAGGCAGTATCTGGGTAGTGTCTCCTCAAAGCTTTCTCTTTTGGCCCGGCTACACCTCATTTTCTCTTCCTCAGTCTGAGTCATTTTAAAGTGTCACATTTTCCTGGCCTTAAATGAGAACACTCATAACATTTTATTCCGTATTTTTCAATTTTTTATCCCATGGATTCTGAAAGTGAAATTGTTTAATTAAAGGAGTCCAGTTCTGCTTCAATTTATATAGCCAAATATTAGAATACAATTCTGTGAGACAAAGTCACCCACATCCCAATTTTCACCTGGCAACAGTATTTGCTAGCAAATCGTGGCTGAAAGTGGTCATTCTCTGTTATTTTGACACTGTGGAGAAAAAGTGACTTGGTGGCAGGATTGCTTCAGAGGCCTGGGCAAAACTGATTGTATTTTTTACTAAATTACTGTTTAGCAATCCAAAGGTGTTCTTTGCTATTTGCTGGCATGTGAAAAGACACACTAAATGACACTGGGGGGTTAATATTCATGACCCTGACTCTACTTCTCAACAAGATAGATTACATTTTCAATTCTATTCCTTGGTGTATAAGAGAGAATCATTTTGTAGAAAATGAGAATTGATCCAAATCTTCACCCTAAAGTCAAAATGCTGTTTTATTGACCAGAAAGGGGGAAAAAAATAAAAAAGGATGCATTCTTTAGAGGTGTGTTCCCTGGGATATCCTCTGTGACAAAACAGCATGAAATGGGAGCAGAGCTGGCGCCTCAGTGGAGGAACCAAAGGCTGGGAAAGGACAGGCCATGCCTGGGAGATCCAGGTCCCTCCTTATGGGCTCATTTGTGAGCAGTTTGTGTGCAACCTCTGTGCATCTTCTTCTCTTCACAGGATTTGTTTGGCTGCCTTCCAGCCTGCCACTGCAGCTATCGGGGGCCATACGTGGTCCAGATAAAAGGCCAAGGGGGTTTTCCACAGTGTGATAGAAGCCAGGCACCTCCATTCTGTTGGAAGTCCCTGGGAGGGGCTGTCTGTGCTGCCCTTCATGGGCTGAAGGGAAGCAATGACTTTTGGCACCCCACAAGAAGTCCAGGGGCATCAACAATGGGACACAGCTCATGTACCCTCCTGGGGCCAGCTGGGAGCAGCCTGCAAGCCAAGCAGGCTTGGGGACTTTGTCCTGCTGTCCTGGCTAGGCAGAGGCACAGATTTGACTTCTGGCCATGCCCCGGGCCAGCTGCCACTTTGGGAAACATCATTTCATTGCTCTGCTCCCACATCTCCTTGCTCAGCTTTGGCTTTGCTGTGCTTATCTACCCTGCTGGTCCTCCAGGAACGCTCCGGGAGTCAGCCCTGGCCAGGTGTCTCTGGTTGGGTATTAGGTCTGATGGCTTTTCATTTTCTCCTTCCCCTGAGTAGTTAAGATGAACAAAAATGTTCCTAACCTTTCCCCTAGGAGAAAAATGCTGGAAAATATGAGCCTAAAGGGCGAAACAAGCCCAAATTTCTCCCTTTCATAAGACATCTAAGAAAATCTCCCGGTTTTCCTTATTGTAGGGCTGAAGAACTTTACAGCCCACTCACCACATGGCTCTGAATATTTGGGCTGGCACTATCAGTGCCAAGCTGGGCACGCCGGCGTTTTGCTCTCAACATTTCGTGTGCTGGCATGCAGCCAGGCTGGAGGAATCTCCTTAATCATAGGAGAGGAAAATTAAAAACCCATCAGATCCCCGACCCGACAACAAAGCCTTTCTGCAGGAGGCAGAGGGCAGTGTTTGCACACACATAGTCATTAGCACGAGCGGGTCAAGTTCATCCCTGGTGCTCTCCCCGTGCTTCTCTTTGGGGTGAGGGTGGTGGTCCTCTGGGATTCGGTGAGATAAAGGACAGCTTGGATGGGCTTGGGGAATGTCGTGGGGGCGGTTGTAGTGCTCACCTCTTCTGAAAAACTGCCACAAGTGCCCATGGAGCCCCCTGAGACTGGGGCACAGCTCCTCCTATGGGACACCTGCATCAGGGAGCCCCAGTGGGTTTTCTCCCCAGCTGGGGGAATTGCCCTGCACTGAGCAGTCAGAAGCTGAGTCACAAATGTTATAGGCTTCACAGGAGGCAGCTGCTCACAGGTTCAGCTCTTTGGTCCTGTCCCTGGGGCACTCATGGATCTGGAGAGGGAAAAGGTGCCCACTACGTTATCCTGCTGGTTGCATTTAACAGGTCTCCCTTAATGTTAGCTGTACGCAGGCAGCTGATCCCGGAGAGGCAGGAGGGGGGGCAGTGTGCCTGTGTACATGCCTAGGAGGCTAATTTGATCTCCTCCCTGCCTCCCCCCTGCCCGCCGCCTCAAAACAAACCTACAGCGTGGCAATGTGCCTCACGGATTAGCAAGGGGAGACCACGGCACAGCCTCGCTTCTGGGAAATGACATCGGCTAATGGCATGGCAGGGCACTCGCAGCCCCGGAGCCGAGCCTTTGGCAGGAGCCTGCAAGTCTGAAATCAATACCCCCTGCGCTTCCTGTGCCCCCCTGCTCCTGCTCGTCCCCTCCAGAGCAGAGCTTTCCCAGGGTCACAGCTCGGATCCGCCTCATCCGGATGCTCCCTGTGACAAAACACTCTCTGAGGCTAAATATATTGGAAAAGTGAAAGAAAACTTTTTCCCAACTAAAACTCAGTTTGCGTTTACAAACAGGGCTGCTTTAGGAAACCAATAAACTTCACACTTTCCTGCTGGTACCCTCGGGGGAAAAATATCACTGCTCTGAAACTCTGTTCCAACAGAGCTTTTGTGTGTGCCTGTAGAGACCACTGTAGTTTGTATCCACGTGAACAGGGAGTCCATAAATCTTTCCTAGGCATCTCTTTGGTGTTACCTGCAAGAGGCAGCTTCCCCTCTGCAGCACCAGCTGCATTTCACATTATGGTAAAGACAGCACGGGGAGACTCTTCTGCCACTCGACACTAACCATCCTGTGATTAAATTCATCCTTGCTTTAGCTTCATTGTGCCACTGGAGCTGAGTCAAGGTTTAATTTATCCCACAGAGTTTACGAGGTCCTCATGAGCTTCCAGCAGAGGAGGAATGCACTCCCTGCCCGTGGTGCACTCAGACAGCTGATTGAACATCCCTGCTCTGAGCTGAGCAGGATCTGGGAGGACAGCACTGCAGCAGGTGGTGTGTAAAGGGGTGTGTGACACAGCCACACTGTTTAACCACCGAGAAATGCAAAATTATCTCTGAGAAAGCCTTTCCTACCTACCAGAGTCACAGCACTGCTCTCATTGAAGGGTGGGAATTAATGTCCCCCAATTTCAGTCAAGCAGCTACTGAATGCTGAGGGGTCCACAGGCTGCTTCCAGTAGGGATGGGAACTGTCTATAATCCTAATTTGGTCCCTCAGTGCTTGAGGAACCAAATAAGATCACATGTCTCCTCTTCCAGGCTCTCTCCTCCAGTCAGTGCCTCAAACCTTCTCAATGGTATTTCCTAATTTTTTTCTAAATATTTCTAATAATAAATAAAAAGTGTAATTAATATATTAATATTTGCTATATAATTATATATTATATATCAATATACAAGTAAAAGTAATCATTCACTCTAACTAGAATGATATTATATATTATATATTATAATTAGTATGTAATTATATATAATATATATTATACAGTTAACAAAACATTTAATAGTAATCTTTTTACCCTGATTTTTCCTAAACACACAGCACTCTTCCAGCACCAGTGCACAGGTTTCTGCTCTGGATCCAGTCCTAAAGCCAGGCTCTTCTTGCATGGTGTGTTTCTGATCAGCCTCTCATGTTCCTCTCATCAGTCTTGCAACTCAGTTCTTGTCATTGTAAAAAGCTTATTCACCACCTCCTCCCCTCCTGAATAAAGAATGACCATCCCAGCTTCATGGAACATAGCTGGGACCAGGTCCCAAACCTCTTAAACACCCAGGGCTCTCCACAGTGGGAGAACAACGCACTCTTAGGTTCACCCCACGTGGGATTTGTTTTGTTAAAGATTTAAAGAGTTATAGGAAAGCAATTATTTTTACAGAGCATTTCTCTTGAGACATTTTGCAACACAGGCTGATTTTGGTCCCACCCAAAGCTCATCAGAGGTCCTGTGCCACTCCATGTCCCTGCACAAGCCCACTGCTGCCCTAGTGGTGAGGGATGGCTGCCTGGAGCTCCAGCCCTTGTGTTCAAGAGGAGCATTGCCCTTGTATGGAAAATCCCACTATGAAAAGCCAGTGTCCACAAAGGGGACAGAGGAGTCCTGCAACTTTATTCAGATAAAGGGAGAGACTCCACTGGGGCATTCTCCTGTGGGGTTTTCTCTCTCCAGGTTTTGCAGGATGCAGCCTCTTTTTATCCCAAACTCTTGGCCGCGTGGTGCCCTCTTCCTTTGCCCATTGCTGAGGTACCAGAGAGGTGCAGCCTTCCCAAACAGCCTACGATGTATTCCCCCCTTAAACCTGTCCTTTTTCCCCAAAGTTCAGAAACTCAGCCTTGTGCGGCCCCATTTGTCTGTTTCAGGAGTAAAGCTGTCTGGGTTCTGTAACAAACCTGCTGCTTGAAGCTGGTAGAGACATTAAGCCCCATTCCAAAGACGTCAACACCCATCCCCTCACCCAAGGAACTGTTTGTGAGGACATTGGCACACATCTTTCCTATCACCCTCACACCCACCCCAGCCTTCACCATCCTAATTACCTTCGTAGCCTTGGAGGTTTCCACCATGCAATCCTGTCCAAAACCTTGCCCCCTTCACACCTCTTTGGGTTTTCTGTAGGAAATACTTCAAAGGCAGATCTGAGCCCAGTGGCCTCCTGCGCAGGAATTAACTTTTTCAGTAAATCCATCTCAGGATTTCTAGTTTGCTTTCCTTCAGTGTTGTGGAAGCAAAAGCAGTCTTGGGTTTAAGCATTTCACAATTTAAAGTTGTTCCCTCTAAAAAATGAACTAAAGCCTTTTGCCTGCGGAATTATTTTAGCAAAACTTCTATCTTTTAAAATCCCTGGAGTCCTCAGCATGAATTCAGAGAGTGATGATGGCTTGGAGGGCCTTGGGGGGCTCTGCTGCAGGGTGCTGAGGGCCTCAGTGGTACTTTCATGGGGCAAATCATTTTCCCTTTCATGGGGAAAACACTGGGGCACTGGGAAGAGCGGATTGTGGAGGACTGTACAGGCAGGACTCAAGCAAAGAACAAATCCCAGACTACTCTGAAAAGCCCAAGAACCAGCCCACTTCCTAGCGAACTGCTTATGTTAATTAGGTCAACATTTGTGGTCAGTCAAGCTTCCAGTTCAGGTGTTCTTCACAAATTCAGCAAAGCTTCAGACAGGGTAATTCCAACATTTATAGCACAGCCTCCGTGGTGCTGGGGCTGCCATGGTTGCTCACAGCAGCTCACACCGTTGGACACTGCTGGTCACACCTGTTGGGACGGCACCAGGAATGCTCAAATCACCTCAGGAGAGTACTTTGAAAAAGACAGCATTTTCGAGGGCAAGATATGTGTTGCTTCTATGTGTTGGTGAAAAAAAAATGAAGATACCTCTACTGGAGTGACTTCACCCAATCTGATATTCAGAGCTGGAGATAAGCCCAGGGGAGTGATGGGCCCCATGGCTGAGGATGTGTGGGAGCTCACAAGAGCCCCACTTTGGGCACCAGCCTGGCAAGAGAGCTGCGTCACCAATGCGTGGGTTTCAGAAAAGCTGAATCCCCTTTAGTTCAAGGAGAAGAATGTCCTCAGAGCTCCCAAACCCACTCTTTTAAAATTTATTTTTATTTTTCTTTTCCCCCCAAGAGAGGCTCCTGCTCTGCTGCCAGCGCTCCGACACGGGCTCGTCGTGGCTCTCCTTCATGGGGCACTGGGCAGGGAGGGCTCTGCAGCGCTGCACAGCAGCACTGGGTGAGCACTGTGATGTGACAGCTGGGTGGGAGCTGCAGCAGCCTGGTGGCAGAGCCTCGGGGCAGGACCAGGCTACACTTCCAACGTGGCAGGAGACACCTCTGACTTTGTGCTCCGGGACTCCAGGCAGCGTGCTGCCCTCAGGCACCAAGCAGCGGGAGCAGCAAGTGTGGTTGTGGCATGTAGCTGCTGTAGAGATGGAAGTTTACACTGCATTTATTTTCTCACAGCAGAGGCCTCTTTTAATGCACATTCAGAGCTTGTATAGAAAGGTTTGCTTCTGAGGAAAAAAAAAACAAACCTGATAGGAATCCGTTTGTTCCCGAAAGTCTCAAAGGGGAGCTATTGTTTGTTTAGGAGGTGTCCTGCTGTCCAAGAGCACTCTTCAGCTAGCAGGAGTGCTGCACAAGTTATCACCAAAAAAGCTTCGTGGGAAGTCAGATCTGGGAAGAACGTAATCCCCTACTTATTTTTGCACAAGTTTTCAGCATCTGGCTCAGTGCTCAAACCAGGCCACCTCCCCCTTGAACTGCTCTGTCTCCAAAGATGGTGTTGGAGTACCCTGGCGTGCCTGACACCTGCGCCTCCAGGGATGCTCCACGCCAACATATGCATTGCATAGATTGAGATATTCTCAGCCAAGACAATAGATTTAATCCCTGGTGACAGTGTGTAAATAAAACAGATTTTAACATCTGGTCTTCTATCTTTAAAACACAATGGCACTTCGTAAATAAGACAACGCTGTAACTCCCAGAAGGCACTAACAAGTACTTTATTAGGTGTCACGTCAGTGCCCCATTTTCCAGCAACTGCCCAGAACTAGATGTGCTATAATTCAGTTACACTGTAAGTAGCTACTAATGAGGCACATTATTATAAAGAGCCAATGCCGTGCAGCTAGACCACAGTAAATCTGGAGTAATTCCAGGAAAATCAGTGCTAAAGCATAGATATGCCCTTATGAAATGAAAAACAAAGGTTTGCTCAAAAAAAAAAAAAAAAAAGAAAATGGAGAAAAGTTCTGAAGAACTGTGACATTTTGAGGAGGAGTTTGTGGAAAGCTCCTAATTCTTATTTTTTTCCCTTCCTGCTTCTCTTTTCCACTCCATTCTCATCTGTCACTCATGTATTGAGTATCCTGACAAGTCTGCCTGATGATTAATGCTCCGGTTTTGTGGGTTTGCATAGTGCCTCCTGAGTACTTAACAGGTCTTAGAGAGTTCAGTTCACTAAGCTCTCAGCTTGTCTGGCAGTCCCCAATGGCTTAATAATGTAAAATCATAAACCAGACTGCAACTGATTCCACTTTTCCTGTCTATTCTTTTATCAGGAACCGCTGTGTGCGATCTGGAAGACAGGAGCATAATTAGATGTGTGCTGACTGGGATTTCCCTCCAGCAAGCACAACTCTGACCTCCAACTCCACATATAAGCAGGGATGTTGGGGAGATGGATTTTCTGGGGATAATAATGCTTCCTTCACTGTAGGATGGAGAAGTTCATAAAGCAGCTTTCTGGGCATAGAAAGATTTCTATCCTCTTTCCTGAGATTGCTCACACAAATATGGTCTTACAGCAGAGCTGAAATTGCCACATGCTCTCATAGCAAATCAAATGGGATGCAACATGGCTGCATGATGTAACCTAAAAATTACCTCACCCTCCTCAAAACCAGTCTTATTCATCCAGTTCCCAGCTGATAGATTTATTTTTAGCCCCCAATGGCATTACCTCCCGTAGCAGACTAAGAGGCTCATTTGTGATCTCTGCCTAATTAATAGGGAGTGTGTGTGCAGAGCCCAGCCCTGGTGTGTGAGCGAGGACAGGTCACTCCGTGGGCATGTGCGTGGGGCCGTGTGCGTGTGCTGGCTGACAGCACACCCATCACACCCATCCTGCCAGGGGGTCACAATCCAATTTGCCGCTTCCTTTCGATCCGAACAACGTCATTACCTCCCGATAATGAGGTTAAGAGGGAGCAGGAGATGCTCTGGGATGCTGGCTGGTGGTGGTGAAGCAGCACCAGAGCACGTGTGCAAACCTTGGGCTGTGGGGGCAGTTGCAGCTTGCAGGGCACAGGGATGCTCTATCCTGACCATGAAATTGGAATAATGCTCGAACTGGGACACTGGAACACGTCCTGTGGGCTGAGACTGCTCTGAGCAGCATTAGGCAGCAGCATGACACCCATATAAAATTACTTTTCTCTTGTTATTTCTGCAGTTTAAGACAAATCAGCTCTGATTCAGCAAAAAAAAAACCCATGTGAAATTTGAACTGGACTTCCCTAGGACTGTCCATGAGCTCCTGATGAGCAGATGCTTCCATGGACCCTCCAGAGACAGGAGTGGCAGGCATCCACTTGGGCTTGCAACGTTTCTGCTCTCCCATGCAAACTGACAGCAAAGCTGGACAAAAGCAAAGCTTTTTCTTTATTAAGCAGTAAGATTATAAGTGGACTGGAAGTCAGCTACTCGTCCTCCTAGGGGAGCACCCTAATCATGAAGCTATAGAATCACACTTCTCCTTTCCTCCCAGCCCAGCCCAATTATAATTTAATTATTTCAAAGACCAACTTTGCATCAACATCACGGAATGAAGCACACATCACCCCTTCAGCGTGCCCTATGATTCCGTGGCCACGGAGCCCAGGAAATTGGTTCTCATAGAATCATTAATGGTTTGGGTTAGAAGAGACCTTAAAGATCATTTAGTTCTGACCCCTTCACCAGGGGAGATTCAACTCCTGTTGTTGGAAGCAGAACCAAATTTAGTCTTCCATAAATAAACAGTCTTCCTCAGCTGTAGACCTTCGGGAGGAGAGTGGGGAACTGTTAAATGTTGGAGAGGGCAAAGTCTGATCTTGCAAGCATCCTCCAAGCACATCTGCAGCCCAAACTGCACCTGGCATCTCCTAATTTTGCCATATGATCAGCTTGAGGAATGAGCAAGGTTCTGGGATATTTGGTTCTCCCAAGACAGGCACGTTGGGAAGTGTTGTTGTCAGACCTTTAAGTACTTGAAAATGTTAATATCAAAAGAAATTAGCAGCTCTGAGCTTGAGAGCCTCCTGAGCCCTGCCCCTGCAGAACAAGGGGTTTTCACCTTGGAGCCCCAAGAAGCATTTAGGCCATTGGGACTTCAGTGCAGAGGAAGGGATGTGCACTTTCATCTGCAAAGTGTGATGTGTGAGAGGCGTGAGGAGGTGAAAAATGCTACAAGTGTGAAGTGCTTGGCCCTTTTGACTGTAGGAGCAACAAAATGATGCAGACAAGCAGAAATACAAAAAGTGTTTACGCTGTGCTCCAGCTACAGAGACAGGATAAGAAACCAGGTATCTGGTGTCCCAGTCCCTGAGCCTGGATATAAAATCAGACTCCTTTCCCTTTGGTGAAAAGATGGACTCAATTTCCAATTATTCTAAATAAGAGGTTGATACACTTGCGTTTCAAAAGCCCCACCATGTTTTCTTACGTACCTTTGTTAAGCAGCTAATTTTTACTCTTTGAATAAAATAGCTTTTTTTTTTTTTTTCTCTCAGATACCTCATGCAAGGAGGTCTATTTTTTACCCATTTCCTCTGGCTTGGCACAGTGAATCACTGTTCACACAATGCTGAATGAAGCCACTAATTAAATATGTGATTTTTATTAGACTGTAGACAGGCTATACTTACGAGACGGTGCAGTAAATTATTTGTTTGTACTATTCTTTAACTTATCTCCTGCCCCTATCCAACTGCTTTGAGTGCAAACATGTCTACACTCACAAGGTATGATGGCAAATTCTCTCTGGATTCATGCTTTTGTACACAGAGCCACATTCTTAAGTAAGGAAGCCTGGAAAAGTAATTACATGGCTGCTTGTGACTCATTTGGTTACCCTGACGTAGCTCTGAGGCATGAAAGGGCTCTCCGTGCTCATGCTGAGCTGTTTGCTGACTTTGCAAGGAGTTTGCTGAAGTGAATGATGGATACCTGCTCTGGTACTCACACGGGTCAGGCAGAAAAAATTCAGGGTGGAAACATACCCAGGGGCGCAGACTTATGCAGGTCTGAATCACAGAATCACAGAATGGTTTGGGTTGGAAGGGACCTTACAGATCATCTCATTACAACTCCCCAGCCATGGGCAGGGACACCTCCCACTATCCCAGGTTGCTCCAAGCCCCATCCAACTTGGCCTTGGACACTTCCAGGGATGGGGCAGCCACAGTTTCTCTGGGCAACCTTTGCCAGGGCCTCACCGCCCTCGTTGTAAAGAATTTCTTCCTAATATCTCATCTAAGTCTCCCTTCTTTCCATTTAAAACCACTGCCCCTTGTCCCATCACTCATGCCCTTGCCCAAAGTCCCTCTCCAGCTCTCTTGTAGCCTCTTCAGGCACTGGAAAGACCTTTAAGGTCTCCCCAGAGCCTTCTCTTCTCCAGGCTGAACTACCCCAACTCTCTCAAGCCTTTCCTCATGGGAGAGTGCTCCAGTCCTCTGACCCCCTTCATGTCCCTCCTCTGGACCCTACAGATGAGGTGCTCAGCATCCCTTCTTTCCCTTAGCAGCGGCAAGTTGGCAGATTTTTGGCAAAGCTCTGGTTAATAATACATCATATTTCTCTGCTGGCCCTGCTCATGTGTGTGAAACAGCCCAGCCACCTCTCCTGTGTGCTCTGCCCTGCCAATGTCCCACTTCTTACATGGACCTGAGCAGTAGCTCCGGGCACCCAGTGTTTTATCTACCTTTGTAAAAACTCATTTATTGTGATACCTCCAGGGGTCTGTGCAGCAGGTGAAAAATGGGTGGAAGTAGGTGAAGAAACACATCACTCTACAGCCAATCTTTCTGTGACAGAACAGATTAAAAGCAACTATGCAAGAAAATAGCATCTCAAATCCCAGCAAAAAATAAAAAGAATAGAGCCTTATAAAGATAAGAAATATGATGTTTGGGGAAAAAAAAGAAGCTTCCCTTCTGTTTCTCAGACAAACAATTTTTTGTAGGGAGGATGTGTGCTATTTTCTTATGGCTTTTAAATTGGTTTCTTGATTTGTTTTTTTATCTGCTCCCCGAGACTTTCCTGATTAGTTGAGATTTCTGCACTCACTAGTTGATTAAATAATGAATACATTTGTTTGATTTGCAGTTGCTTACTTAATTAAAATTTCTTTTCAGTGCCCCAATTTCCATTATGATTTCAATTTTGCATTTAATCACTCTGTTGTTCTTTGCTGCCACCTCTCTTAATAGAGGTCTAGTCTCCTGTCAGCCTTATTGCAAAGCCTGGCTCAGCTGCTCATGGGCAGAGAGAAAACTCCATTTGTGCAGTTGATTTAGACAGGAACTTGAAACCTGTAGGGAGAGGGGGAGGTTGAATTTGCAGGAATACCCAAAGAGTATAGATGTGTTTTAGTCTAGGAAATTAATGAAAACTATTTCTATCATTGTCCGGTCAAGGAGCATCAAATGAGACTGTGGAGAAAGATCGGATTTTATATTTAACATCCTGTAGGCCAAGGCTAAAGGAAGGTTTCTTCATCTCACAGTGCAGACAGAATGATCACCACTTTGGCCAGTGGTTTGTAGCAGTGGGAGAGTGTGATCTTCACCAGAAAATGTGTGATGAGGCATGAGTTCAATATTTTAGCATTAATCCATTTGAGAATACTGCATTTTCTTGCCTTTTTTATTCTCCCTTGTCTTTATTCTCACTTTTCCCCCTTGCCTGGATCTACTCTTCTATATTTTCTTTCTTGCAGCAGACACGAAATTTCTATGTCCTGAACTTGTTTCTCATTCTGAACTTTTTTCTGTTCACTGGTGGGATCACACGTGAAATGGTTAATGTTGTGCCATCACCAAATTTTAATGCCAATATCACAATCTGATTAATAAGAGAGTAAGAGACATCCCAGTTCTGATGGTGATGGAGGCTGCAGACATGGGCACATTCTTCTGCATCAGTTCACACTCGAAGGGGACCCCTTGTCAGGAATGTAATATTGGTCTTTGAAAAGGCAACTGTCATCCCATGTACAGCAAGCTCAGAATTTGTTTTTAACAGCCAGGCAGAAACACTGCACGACAAACCCCTCCCCAGTCACATGATGATGCTCTTATGATGGGGTTCTTGGAGAATAAAATGTTTATTATGTATTTTGCCATCTACACAAGTATTGCAGTAAGAGTCATCAAACTGTCTGCTGGAAAAGCTGATCAGAGGTGAAGAGGATGCCACACAGAGGGGTTCAAGGAGACAGGCGCTGAGGACAACTGATACTTTGGGAAGCTGGGAGGAGGGAATGACCAGGGTTAATGGCTTAAATTCTTATCCACCCAGGAAATCCCTTTAACTCCACAGGAGTGAATATATGTCAGCTTAGAAATCACAAGAACATCTGGTTTATGTATTTGCAGAAGTAGGATTGGTTAAGGACTCAAATTTTGCTGTGCTTCCACATCTGCAGCTTTTAATTCAGCAAGAAATACAAACATATCTTTTAAAGCTGCCCACAAATAACAATGACTCTTCTGGAGTTAGGAATTATTTTTGCTAACACCAAAAGCAGTAGGAACAGATCTTGTAATCTTGACAACTGTGTGCGATAAGTCAATGACAAATGCGCCTTTTCATAGAAAGTAGAAATCAGTTATTCATAAAAAAACAGAGCTGAAAGAAACCTTGAAGATTTATCTTTCCTGAATGTAGGACTTCTGGGAGCCAGAATCAGAGCAAAAGCCTCCCTTCCCCTAAAAGCTGTCTTGTTTTTAGAGTAACAGACACAGAAAAAACGAGTGAAAGAAAGTATCTCATCCATCACCTGTTTGAGGAGGACTAAAGTGTACTGAGGGAAGCAAGATGTTTTCAGAAGGTATGTACTGGACTTTAAAAATAAATATGTGACATCAAGTGCATTAGTCTAATTCAAACACTTATGGTTCCTCATCCTGGACATATCAATAGCTCTTGTTAGGTTTTGTGCCTCAATTATTATTTCCCTGATGAGGGAATTTTAATATCTTTTGCCAGGCGCCGTAAAAAAAATAAGACCTTCTGTCTTCTTAGTTTGCAGATAGTTGTTTATTAAGTCTTATCAGAGAAATTTAGCCCATAGCCAGGAATTAGACATAGCACAGAGCAGGGAATGCCAAGAACGGCCGCTTTATCTTGATAACACACTCTTTTAAAGGTAAATTATCCAATTAAAACTTAAAATGAAAGATATTTTCTTTTTTCTACCATCGCTCAATAATTCACCTCAGCACATTCACCGGAATTGCGGGTTTTTTTCATCCAATCATTCCAAACTACCTCTACCGCGGAATAGGAATATTAGAAGAAGAAGAAATCTAAAAGACAACTATTATCCTCCATTTTGAAGTTTTTTGCTTTTATCTATTTACTATATTAACCAACCTAAAAAGTCTAGATTTTTCACCCTGTGACAACCTTACATAATATCCCATCACCTAGCTCACACCAGTGTAAATTTTAATTCTTCCCAGAGAGTATATAGATTTCTCCATGGACAAAGGTCAGAAATGCTGATGTACAGGGGGGTTTTTATACTTAAAAACAGGCAGAGCAATATTCTCTGCATTCTGGACTCCAACAGCTCTCTTGCTCGAGGAGCAGCCACCTAAAGCTTTCCTGCTCTGGCCTGTGATTTGGATCTATCCCAGTCAGCAGTTGCAATGACTATAAAATTGGTTCTCATGTGATTAAACATCTCAAACTGCTGAAAACACCCATTTATGAGTTATTTATTTGCTTTTCTTATAGACCATGGAGTTTGGGAGTTAGAATGATGCATGGGTTTGGAAGTACAACCCACCTTGTTCTCTAAAGCTGGTCAGATGAATCACGTCCCCAAAGTGAGTGTTTCTCTGCACTGACTGCAACTAAGCCTGACGAGGTGCAGGAGCCTGAATGGCAAATGCCTGAAGTTGAAGGTTATTAATCTCGCATGTCATGTGCCTCTGTATTTTTTCTGTTCCCTGCATTGGTGGACCAGACAATATACACCCAGGTCTTATCACTGGGAGGAAGATATATGTGTGCATCAGGGAAAACAGGAGCAAAGACTGGTCACACAAAGTGAGCAAGAGGTTATCTCCTGTTTCTGTTGGTCATTTCAGGTGGTATTTCCTTTAATACAGCTTCTCGCAAGGTTAGGTGCAAAAAGGTCCATTTGCAGTCTCTGATGAGGTGCCTCACAAAGGACAATTCATCCCTTCTTAAATTAGATGTCTCAGATAAGTGGGATGAATCAGACTCTGGAGGAACTTATCCCTCTCCACTAACGATTTATTAGGTTCAATTAATAATGTACTTTGAGAGTTTAGTATTTGTTGAGCAGTAGCAATGGCAGCAAACTTCCTCTTGGCATCTAAATCTTCAAGTTTAAGCTGCTGGTAGGCACCTGGTTAAAACTGCCTCCATAAATTTGAGAGCTAAAATGTAATGGAAGAAAATTAGTCTGATGCAGGATTTTATTGTTTTTCTTAATTCTCTAGCCATTCAACAATCTTCCCAGTGTGATTTTTTGCAGCTCATGCTGGTTTTACTTGTGGATAATCCACCTCTAAAAGGATAAATCCCATTTTGCCAATAAAAGTCTTGTCCCACTATAAAACTTGCCTGTGGAACTGTTGAACAGCTCTTGATGTCAACATCCCTGGGGAAGAGTTTTGACTTGGTATTAATCACAGTCTGAAGCACCATCAGCCTTAATGTTTCAAATTCAATTAGCTCTTCCTCACGCAGTTCATAATTCAGATGATTTTGTTGTAGATCAACCACAACATAATAACCTGAGTCACTTTTAAGCACTCAGTGGACAAGTGTGTGTTCAGTTCTTCAATAAGTATTGATAGCAGGTTCAAGTCATAGAAGAAAGATTCAATTATACCCAGGACTAGCAACGTCTCGAGTATGTCTGATCAAGGAATTCATTACAGAGCGAGCACTGGAGAAGTTTGTAATTGAATCATTTAAATGAAAAGGGGATGCTGTCCTCCTCTAGGCTGATGAGTGGAAATAAAACAGGGATTTTGGCATGGCAGCACCCCTGTAGCGTAGGAAAGGCCCACAGTCCAAACCTCACTGAAGGCACAACCCATTCACACCAGTGTTTGAGTCAGCCTGGAATTAGGGGAAATACTGGGGAATGTGGTGATGTTTAACAAACGCCTGGCTGATGTAATTTGGACCCTTGGTCGTACAGATTGTTTTGAAACCTGCTTGGTAAAGCCTGGCCTGTTCCTTGCACTGCACCACGATGAAGAGCAGCTCTGGGAGGAAGCTGATGGCTTCTGGTGATGCTTTGTGAGGGGGTGGACTGAGAAAAGGAAGCATTTTCATAGAGAGGCTGTAACAGAGTTCCACAGGCTGAGATGTGGAGCAATACGGAGGGAAAGCCCAAATGCTGTGAAGGAGAGAAAAAACCAGCTTGTGGCAAGAACAGACATCTAGGAAGTGCTTGAAAATTACGTGTGACTGAGCATTAAAATCCTTTAAATGAACATTTGGGCTCATGTCTACCCACGAACGTTAACAATAAAGGAAACAGAGACAAGCACTCTAATGAGCTCTCGTTCCCTGAGGCACGTGTTGCCTTTTTTTCAGGTAACAGCACCCTTTCCAGTGCTAATGATTTTCTTCTGTGTCCCAAGGCAGATTTTCTTTTGCCATTTGCTCTCCACCTATGCACAACAGATGGTGTGATGTGCAGTTTTGGGAGCTAGTCTAGGGTGCATGAACTGATATGCATTAGGCTCACAAATTCAATTGTGTCTTACCTGTCTGACCGAGGAATCCATCTACTAGAAGAAGTAAAGAGCCAGAGAAAGGCAGCAGCTTATGTTTGTTTATTGTGATTTTCTTGGGAGAGAAAAAAAAAAAAGTAGTAGTTTTGCCTTTCTGCCAGAACTTTAAATCACATTTCAGCAGAATATGTCGAGGGCTTAAGGTCATCCTCTTATGAAAGCACAGGCAGAGGGTCTGCGAAGTTTCAAGCTGAAATAAAGGTTTCTGGTCTAGAGAAATTCAAGGCATGCAGCAAGATGCTTTGCTCTCATGGATTTAGGCCCAAAGCCTGCAAATTCTGAAGTACTTAATTCACTTGAGTAGATCAGCTGAAGCCTTGGTATCCATTTCCGGGAGACAGGATAAGCATGTGCATAAATACCAATAAATCAGGTAAAAATCAATGTTTTCCACCCTCCTCAGAGGGTTGTGCCTCCTCATTCAGTCATGACAATGACAATTCCAGCTGGGGCCCAACCTCCTCAGTTTTGCCCCTGTTGTAGGAGGCATGGTTGAGGCTCGGGGCAATCTCTGTTTACCCACACATGACCCACGAGTGACCTAGAGACTGATTACAGCAGAACTGTGGGGCTCAGTATAACATAATCATTAAAAAGGGCAAATATGGTAAAATAAGAGCATTAATTGCCATGTGCCAAAGTTTTTTTTCCCCCCAGATCATACAGGGCTGTATCAAGAACACGTTCACACTGTTTATGCCCTGGACAGACCTGTGCTCCTGGGGGATTATTCCTTTCCTCTTGCTGGACTGGAAGAAGAGTGCATAGGGACAGTGTTGAGATGAGGAGGGTCCCTAAAGGGCAGCCTGGAACTACTTGATCCATCACCCATGTTTGGTACAGGGCTAAGCCAGACCATTTTGCCAAAACAGGGAGCCAGGTGAGGACAGTCTGACCTCTTAGGCCAGCAAAATGTTGCACTATTTTTTGCACTGGTTTAAGAGAAATTGCATTATTGCTGTTTATACCCACAACAATACTGCAACCAATTCATGGGGGGTCAGACCTAGACCATCTGTTGACCAGCTCACAAATTCCCTTTTAGGACAAATTTTCCCTGTAAGCAAAACTTTTAAAAACATCTCTGGCACAGCAGCCTGGGTGGAGGAAGGCTCATAAATTGATGTATGTATCATAAATACTTAACATTACTGGCCGTTTTCAATGAGCAATGAGATCTGGCAAGGAAAACCAGGTCAGTAGTGCTGTTATATTTATTTGTCTATTTAAGCTATAGCTCTCACTGTTTTTTGACCCCATTCACCCCTTCCTAGCTGTCCAAATTGGTGGTCTGTGCTAAGATTTGAAACAGCTCTAACTCAGATACTCACATGTTCCCTCCTTCCTTCTCTGTTCCCCGAATATGCTGAGTTGGAAGGGATCCATCAGGATCATGGAATCCAGCTCCTGGCCCTGCACAGGACACCCCAAAAATCCCACCATGTCCCTGAGAGCGTTGTCCAAATTCTTCTTGAACTCTTCTAGGCTTGGTGCTGTGACCACTGCCCTGGGTTCCAGTTCCCAGTCACCTTCTGGGTGAAAAACTTTTTGTTGATATTTAACCTAAACCTCCCTGACTCAACTTCGTGTCATTTCCTCGAGTCCTGTCACTGGTCACAAGACTGAAGAATTCAGCTGGATCTTTGCAGTGTGTCACCTGCACCAGCTTTGGGAGACCTTGCTTTGTAGGTGTTTGACACCAGCAAATACCAGGTCAAAAGCGTGAATGGAAGGTTCACCTACAGAGGGAAGGGTGTTAAGTGGGAGTGCAGTGGAAACATAAAAGGCAAAAAAGCCCTGAACCGAGGCCTTGCACCGGCAAGTTGCACTGTTTATAAGGTCGCTTTTTCACTTTGACCCAATGTGGAGGTCGTGTTTAAAGTCTGGGATGTTCTTTTCTGCAGTGTAAAATGCAGAGCAAGAGAAAAAAAGTCACCTTGTTCCTCCTGCTACCTCTCCCCTCTGCCTTGCAGCAGTTTTCTCAGCATGTCCTGTCCAGAGACTCATTCCTCAATGGAACATGGGGATATGACAGTGAAGGCAAAATTCTAATAAACATATTCTTAAGGAAAAAATGGCAAAAGTTGTTAAAATAGCAGCATTTTAGATGGAGTTTTCAAATTAGGCTGTCTGGGTAATTTTCCTTGACAGTGAAACAAGAAAGATTTCTTTCTCCTAATCTTCCCCAGCCCAGGGAAGTGCAGACACTCTTGCAAAGGCACCATTTTTTCTTAGTTTTCAAAATCATGTTGCCACCATCAAAAAAAAAAACCATAGTCAGCCAATAAGAATTTCCTGTGGAGACTTTTGGCCAAAAGCCAGAGGGGAATCACCAGTTATCCATTCAAATGGTTCTATGCCAGAGCAATCAGCATAAGGGGTGTGGACCAAGCCCTGGCTTTTGAGGACATTAAACAATCTAAAGATTGAAGTGTGACTTTGTTTCAAGCTTTCTGCTGGGGCATCATTTTCCCTGGTGATTAATGGTGTCCCTGTGACTTCAACCCATGATGGTGTCAAGATCTGCCCACGTCAATCCCAGTTACCAGAAACATAATGCAAAAGCATAGATCAGCCCAAAATTTCATGGAAAAGGGCTGAGTACAAAGTTTAATATATCAGTCACCACAGTGTAAAGACTCGAGATTGTGTGGAACAGAAATCTGTGATGAGATAGAGAGGCACCACAATGATGTCCAGATGATTTTTCTCTCCTTGACATTTTGAGGGAGCCTCGTGCCCTATTCTAGAGACCAGACCACACACGTTAATACTTTCCTGATCAACAGTTGCATTGGGGTCACTCTGCATACAGCATTTCTTCAATTTCCTTCTCAAATCTGCGTTAAAATGAGTGGAAAGATTTGGTACACCTTGAAGGCTTCCCTTTGAACGTGACTGAGCTTGCACTTGGACCATGTCGTCCTCAGTGCTAGTGAAGGATACAGCATTTCCCCAAATCCCAATCCTTTAATCTTATCACAGTGAAGAAGGTGGCACTACCATGAGTTCACCAGAGGAAATGCACTATTGAAATAATAAATATTCTGACCTTTTCTGCCTTCCCTGATCTGATACAGCAGAGGTCTAAGACAGAGAACCTTTTTCATTTTCCCCCATCCTTCAGTATTTTGATGTTCTTACTCTCTTTGCTTTGGAAGTATGAAACTCTTTACTTGCTTTCACCCACAGAAAAAACATGTTGGAATTAGTTGCTGGAATTTGGGCTGGGGAGGTAAAACTTGGCCTTTTAGCAGACATGGCTCCCTGCTGCAGGATGGTGGGGACCAGGCACTGAATGCAAGTGCAGCCCTTCTCATCCACTTTGCATGGAATGATACTGGAGAGATCCTGGGTCACAGGGAGAGGGGTGAGTACAAGAAATTTAGGGCCAATGCCAATTCTGAGAAAGTGGCCTCTCTACAGCATCTACTTTTCCTCGTTGCACATCTTAACCCATTTACTTACCATATGGTCTTGTGGGAACAGGCCTGTAATTCAAGCCATATTTGTTTTAATTGCCTCTGGCTTTCCTCACCATTTGGCACATGTACAAAATGAAGAAAGAAATGCTTTTATGGGAGTAAAATTCTATAAAGAATCACTCATGTACAAAACAGGCCACATACTCATGGGGCGATGTGAAAGTTGATTTGACCATGGGTTGTTTTGTGCTGTGAACTTATCATTATGCATCCCAGGAATGGGTAGAAAATTTTTTGTTTCTCAAAGTCTCTCCTTTGCTGTGGTACATCAATCTTACCTACAGCTACTGGACCTTAGTACTTACGAAGGAGATTAGACAGTGCATTTGCTGCAAATAAAATGAACTGTAGCAGTTCCATGACTACAAAAGCGACCACACTTTCCTGGATGCTGGCACAAGGTTTGGGTGTCGACTTCTCCCAGGGATGACATGTTTGAGAGCTGATTTCACAGCTCCAGCATTTTCAGTGCACCAGCATTTGGGCATCACCTACCTGGCACTAAAGACCATTATCTAACCAAACTACCCAACTTCTGAAGAACTTTCAAGGGGAAAGTCTGGAGGGTGGCAAATCACAGAGAGAACAAGCTCCCATGCCAGCTGCTCCAGCCCTCTCGGCATGGGGAGGTTTGGGGCTGCAGCCAAGTCCTTGCAGGCACACAGTCCTTTCGCCACTCCAAGGCACGAGCAGATGGAGAAGCACAGCCCTTTCCCAGCCCCTTATATGGAACAGATTTCAGTAAAGGAGATAATCCAGCCCAAAGGGGTTATACAGATAATACCCAACAGGCACGATGGAGACATGCTCCGTGAAATCCCTTATATGGCAGAGCTGGGTAGGCTCAGATCACCCAAATATCTGATGCATAAGGCAGCTCTGTAAGGGGTCATACAGCAGGCAGAAAGCCCCGGTGCAGTGACAGAGCTCATCTTCCAACCACTCCCTTTAATAGCTGACCCCAGAGCAGTGCAGCCTCTCTGCCTCCTGCAAACACCTTTTGGAGGGGATTCATCTCATTTCAATTAAGGAGCCTACCATGCAGAAATGCTGCTCACCCTAAACTCCCACTGAGGTCACCATAGAGACAAAGGCATCTCTAGCACTGCTTTTCTGCCCTGGTTGGAGCCAGGCTGTGGAGACCATAAAGTGTTTTGCTCCTCACTGGCTGTCCCTGTTGGTGCCCCTACCAGACTGAGACATTCTCACTTAGACAAACAAACACATCAGCTGCATGTGAAACCTGGCACATCTTTACATACCTTTTTCCCACCCTCACTTCAAAAATAATTACTCAACCATTTTTTGATTTGTTTTAATAAATGCATTCTTTCATCTTCAAATAGATGAAAAGCACTTCGTGTAGGTGCTCCAGAGCAAAATGACATGTTGTTAAGGCAATTCATGAATGTTGTTTATATCCAGAAAACTAAGTTTCTTGAAAGATTTTTTAATAAATATGAACTATTCTTTCCAAGTCAAGAACTTGTAAATTTGTGACAACATTCCAGTCTTGTCAGACTCAACTCAAAACAGCTATTTTGCATTTGAAAGCAAAAAACTATGAAGTGACTGGTTGCTACATTTTCTGACTTACATCACTTTTTGAACTTTATTACAGTCACCGTGCAGCTGAGGAACAGCTCTGGATATATCCAGCTTCATAAAGCCCACGGTGCTCCACCAAAGGATGTTTACAAGCCAGACCCAGAGGGCCCGGTGCCAATTTCCCAGCAGGGAAATCCTCCTCTTCCCATGACAGGGATCCCTTCATCACTATAACCTGTACCTTGCTGCTCATGCATCAACATGAAGTATGTCAGAGGGTGCTGTGGAAGGCTATCTGAGCCACTGGTAAGTTTTGGAGTGGAATCAGGACTTGTATGGTCAGTTTTGCAAGAAAACAAGTGTCAGAATATCAGGCTGGCGTATTGATAAACCCAGATTTCTTCTGACAGTGGAGACAGTCTCCTCTTCAGCCTCTGGAAAACTTACTCCAGTGTGAAATATTTAACTTATTTTTTTCCCATTTAATTGATAATTACCAGTATGGTGCCCTTTGTAAAATGAAAAACCTGAACTGCTCAGAAGTTTCTGAAATTCCCAGGCTGAATTTTTGTTCTGGAGGTGTCCTATCATAGAAAAGGAGCCAATCCCTTGTGTCTCTGCTCCATAGGGGAGAGTGGGAGGGAACTTGGGTGCTGACTTGTTCCCATCTAAAATTTCTGAAAGGGAAAAAAATGCTGAAAAGTTTCAGAACAGCTTCATAAGCGGTTTGCCTTATTCCTCACCTAATTGTATAATTTTCTGCTCACAAAATGTGTGGTTTGCACACCCTTGTAGGAGTAGGGTCTACCCTGCTGCAGCTCCTGTTCCTTGAGCTGTTTATTCATACTTGCTTTCTGCTCTGCCATGGCTGCCTAGCAACTCCATGGGATGAACAAGCTCCATTTCATTTAGGTGTTAAATAATCTGAAGTGCAGTGATTTTTTTCCTTGCACAAACATCAGAGGACTTAATAACAGCAGCAGCCAAACACGGCACCAGCGTAATGGTGATGATGTCCATAATATAATGGCACAAACTGATATCTGGTATTTTTGAAACTGCAGTTTGAGATGTTTCTTAAAAAGCACGTATCCACAAAAAATGAGTGAATTCTTTTATGAACCTTGCCTTGGCAAATGTGGGTGGATAAAGTAGTGATCCATTCACTGAACACATTCCAGGAATGCTCATCTAGGGCTTCATGAACTACCCAAATATCTGCAATATTTACTAAGATTCTCCTTACTCTTGTGTCCCATTCCTGTGTGGAAGGGAAGACCCAAGACTGGTGGATGTTTGTGGTCGAAAAAGAATGACAAAAGCCAAAATGGTCCCAAAACAAAGCTCATGGAGTTTTATTGGCAAACTACACACTCAGCATGGAAATTGGTAAGTTTTGTCCCTACCCTCTAATTATAAGAGGAATAAAAGTATAAAAGAAAAGAGGGAAGAAAGAGGAAGGGAGATCAGATAGGAGAGAAAAGGAGATCACAAGTCCTGGTTCCAGTGCTGATCCAGCCAACAGGGTGTCCAGGGTCCTGGGGGCACTGCCCAGGTTTCGTGGGGGTACCTTATCACAGGTAACTTTTCCCTGCTCTGGGATTAGGTTTCTCACTTCTCATGCAAATGTAAATGCAAATGCAGTCCATTCCCCTAGATCCTTCTGGAAATGGGTCAGAGGGCTTTGGGGGTCTTTGATGGCCTTAATGCCCCTCTACTTGCCTTTCCCACTCCTTGATCCTGTTCCTGTGCTTGTGCTGTTCTGTGCTGTGTGGTCTCCATGGACCAGCAAAGGGAAGTCGGTCCCAAGGGAAATGCTGTCCTATCTCCACACAGGCCCCTTCTCCAGCTTTCAGAGTTTGCGACATAGCAGTGCATTCACTCCTTGCCCCCCAGGCTTCTACACTTAAACCAGTAATTCTTACTGCAAAGTATTTGGCTTCAGCTTGTTAAAATTTGGTTTAAGTTTGTTAATTTTACTTTGCGAGCAGAATAAAAATTGACTTTGGGGGAGAAAAAAGTAAAGAAAATACCCAGCACTGTTCCTGCACAGGAGGTGTTAGTGTTACAGAGCCCTACCTGGGATGGACAGAATCTGTCAGGTAGAGATGAGGGACAGGAATGAATAAAAATGGTATAGAAAGACCAAATCCACTGTGATGCATGAGCATGTCATGCTTCTAGATAGTTCAGTAATGCTGATGGTTCAGATGGTGCAGGGAAGGAGTCAAGACTGAACTTTTCTGTAATATATTGTGATGAAGATAGGAAACTCTCATCTTGTGAGGCTTGTGGGTGGCTGCTCCTGCTCCCACTGAGAAGAGCAACAATTTGCTTGAAGGTCACAGTTGTGCCAGGCAGTGGGAATGCAGGCTAAGGTGGATGCTATCCTGGGACATAATCAGCTTAATTCAGCTTGAAATTAATGAAGTTGCTACAGCAACCTGAGGTAGTGACTGTGTTCAGGTGGCTTGTAATGGGCAAATTATTTCAGAGCTGTGGAGAACCAGGAGTGCTGTGGGAAAAATGAC
Organism: Dicrurus megarhynchus; assembly: GCA_013399195.1. NCBI lineage: Eukaryota > Metazoa > Chordata > Aves > Passeriformes > Dicruridae > Dicrurus > Dicrurus megarhynchus. Next base: position 1,735,105 of record VXAD01007415.1, read on the forward strand.
AGTTCCCAGTGTCATGGTTCAACCCCAGTGGGCAGCTCAGCCCCACACATTTCCTCACTCACGGTGGGATGGGGGAGACACTCAGACAGGTACAAGTGAAAAAAACTATGGGTTGAACTAAAAGCAGTTCAACAGGTAAAGCCAAAGCAAAAAAAGAAACACATCCACTAGTTTCCACTGGCAGACAGGTATTCAGCTATCCCCAGGAAAGCAGGGCTCCATCATATGTGATTGTGACTTGGGAAGACAAACACCATCACCCTGAACTTCCTCCCTTCCTCCTTCTTCCCCGGCTTTTACTGCTGAGCAAGACATCACATGGTGTGGGAAATCCCTTTATGGCCAGCTGGAGTCAGCTGTCCCAGCTGTGCCCCCTTCCAACTCCTCACTCACCCCCAGCCTTGCTGGTGAGGCAGTGGGAGTAGTAGGAAAGGCCGTGATGCTATGTGGTCACTTCTCAACAATAATTAAAAATCATCCCAATGTTACCAACACTGTTTTGGTCACAAATCCAAAGCATGGCACTGTATGAGCTACTGTGAAGAGAAGTAACTTTACCCCAGCCAAAACCTACATCCAGTGTTTGGATACAAACTGGATGTAGTGCATCAAAGTGACTCCCCCTCAAGAAATGCACAATTATTAGCAGAGTCATTCGCTTTCCCGATGAATTTGCAGTGGACTAACACTGGTGGGAAAATAAAACCAAAACAAAGCACATCGTAGCTTTGAGTTAGAAGAAACAGGAAAATTAGTTTTTATTTAATATTCTGCTTCGCCCTCTAAATTTTCTCCTTTGGCAATACAGAGCAAAATCAATTATTCACATAGACCTATTGGAAATCAACAGCAAAGCCAAGAACATCTGTATCATTTTATAATAACAGCATTTAAACAGTCCTTCCAGAGGCAGAATCTACCTCAGAGGAGTGGTGCAGATCTCAGCCTCTGCTCAATGTGGAAAGCAAAAAAGCAAACATTTTACAAGCCATCATCTGTGTGAGAGATGGATTTTCCACAGTAGTTTTTAGACTACCCACGTAAATGTTTTTCTCAAAGAACAGATCCTCCTGAATATCAGCTCTGTAGATGGAAGTCTTTGTGCCAAACTCCTTGTTAATCCTTTTGTTTTGTAAATATATTGGCAGAGAATGCAAGTCCTTTAAGACTCAATTTAGTATTTACAAATCCCTGTTTATCTATAAATGCCCTTCCATCTCTTTCTCCACTGTTCCATCATTGCCTGCTTGTCTGCTCCTTGTGTAACATGTCATGGTGGAATATGGTTTGGTTTGGGAGAACCTGCTGCTCTGGCTTTTTGCAGAGCCTCTACAACAGTTTTCATTACTTTAAAAGTGTTAGAACAGTGCATTGTCCCAGTTAAGCTTCTGCTTTTCCAAAGGAAATTCATTTAGCTTTACCATATTTCCAGCCAAATGGAAACCTGGGTTGTGTAATGTGTGTAGGCCTCTTGTGGGAATAGCCCTTGCCTTTCCTTTCCACTTGCTACTGAAATGACAGCAAAATCTGCTGGCCAGCCCTCCCCTTTTATCAGAGGCAAAATTAACTTGTCCCTCATGCGTTTTGGATTCCAGTCTAAATCTGGAGACCGGGAGTTCTGTAGTTGAGGTTGACCTTGAAACAGGACATGTGGGTGTATCTGGGCACACCTGGCTGCGGGGTCTGAGCAGCTGAAAGGCCTTCAGGAACCCAAGTATTAACCACAGCCACCCCCAGACTATTTTACTTCCATGTGTCTCACCCAGCAAGCCCTCGTTTCTTTTGTCCAAGAGATCTTTCTTCTCTGGTTTGTATCCTAATAAAGTCCAAATCAGAGGTTTGAAACCCCATCAGGGCTGTTTTGGGGTGAATTTGGTTCAAGATGACTTCAGTTCGTGTTGACTTCACCCCTGCCTTGGACTCCACTGAACATTTTTCTGGCTGTACTTATAAGGCCTCTTACAAGAGCATCTTGCTGTTGGGTAGGCAGGAAGGTGGTTGCCACTCAGATGATTTTTTATTGAATAATATTGCTCAGAAGTGGGGAGATGGGCAGCAAAGACCATACAGGGAGCAAGAGAGAGGTGGGGACCACATCTGTATGCAGCCACGAGTTCTGGTTGGCAATGTCTGTCCTGCCTGCCTCCAACCAGAAGCTCTTTTCTCCTTCATTATACCTCTTTTTCTGAACTCTCTAACAGCCCATAAATTATCTGTTAAAAAAAAAAAAGATGCCTTTTTTTCTGCAGTGCTTTGTCACCTCCTCAAATTCCTGCCACATGTTGGGACTCTTACCCTTTCTGCAGTGAGAGCTGGTGATATCAGAGGCAGAGGACTGTGACCTTTACGTGTGAAAAAGTCAGAGCAGGAGATAAGTTATAAGAAAGTTCCTGCATGAAATAATTCAGTGACAAGGTGTTTTGAGGGACAAAATAACTACTAATGTATAGGCTGTAATTTCACAGCTGAGGGGAAACCCCTAAATGATCTCCAAATAAAATGATAAACTAAAAATACAGCTTCAAGACTCAAAGATTTATTTTTCTATCCAAGCCCTGTGCTCTCCCAATGTACACAGGGATATAGGGGCCTGAAACAATACTGAATTAGAGGCAATGGTGGTACTGCAATGTTTGAAAGGCCTGTCCTATGGAAAAGTGAAAATGCAGCCAGTGAAGGAGAGAGGACAGATTGTGTACGGCAATAATGTATTGTAAATGAGACTGAATTAATTTGTTTAGTTGTTGCATTTTGCCTATGCTAAAAGCAGTGCATTTTATCTCTCCAAAATTCATCAATGCTGAAGAAACACGTGGACCTGCACATGATCAGGTCTCTACTGAGCCAGAAGACTGAGACAGTCCTGTGGATAACTTTGGATTTAGAATTCTATCAGCTCTTTTGGCTACATGCTCTGTCCAGACTTCAGAGCCAGATTCTTCACGCTGGCAACCTGGATCAAAGGCAGAGGGAATGTTTCAAATTTACATGGGCTTAGGTGGGAGGAAGATCAGAGCGAACCTGTGACATGGCCAGTGATAGGACACAAGGAAATGGAATGAAGCTGTGCCAGGGTAAGTTCAGTTTGGACATTAGGACAAGGTTCTTCACTGAGAGGGTGGTCAGTCACTGGAATGGCTCCCCAGAGAAGTGGTCACAGCACCAGGCCTGCCAGAATTCACAGAATGGTGCTCTTAGTCATGGTGTTAATTTTAGGTAGTCCTGCAAGGAGGAGGGAAATGGAATTAGTGATCCTTATGGGTCCCTTCCATGGTTCTACATTTTAGAAATCCATCAAAATGGAGCTGTCATCAAAAAAGCTGAACAAAGAGACAAGGTAGTGCTATCTGGCCATGAAGGGGAATGGTGTCCCCGAGTTTTGGGAGTTATTTTAGAAGGTGCAGAGTCAGGAAGCACATCAATAAGGATTTTGTAACGTCCTCATAATGATGATGATGAGTTTGATTTAATCACAAAATCAAAAGCAGGAAGAGGCTTTTGTGTTTAGGTGAGGAAATAGGAAGCAAAAAATGTGTTGAGCTCCTGCCTTTGCTCAGGTTTCATGGCTAAACCTCTTTGCAGAGAGCCTTGAGGAGAAAATATGGAAATTACATTGCTTGGTCATGTGCTGGAGGCCCATTACATGTCTGGGTGAGAGCCATCACAGAGAAGGTTTCTCAGAACAGGCAGATTTCACTCTGCAGTGTTTGGGCTCACTCCTGGTGTGTTAAAACAGAGCTGTTGTCTGGAGATGCTAACAGGAAACTGGTTTTGGCATCATTTTTGGCAAATTAATGTCGCATAACAGAAACACAAAAATACCTGTGCTGTGCCAAGCCAGAGCTTGGTCTTGCCCAGTGTCCCACTGTCTCCTGACAGGAGCAGTGCCATGTGGCACTTCAGCAAAGTCTCTGTGCTTGGCAATCCCTGGAGGATCTTTCGTCCATTGCTTTGCACTGTCACATTTTGAAACCACCAAAAAACCCCAAAATATTTAGAGCATCCCGTGGTCCAAGCTCCAAAGCTGTAGTGCACAGACAGTGCAGAATATCTCATTTTATTTCTATCCCACATGCCATTTGCTGGTTTATTTGACACCTCCCTAGTCCTTGGATCAGAGGAGCTGGAGTCTCCTTCTCTTTTAATTTTTTCCAGGCCAGTCATGATTTTATACCCCTCTATCACATCCTCCTTCACTTTATCTGCCCTGCAGGCAGAAGAGTCCCCTCTGTTAAATCCATCCCCACATGAGAGCTGTTTCATGCCTTTGATCCTGCCTGTCACCCTTCTCTGCACCAACTCAGCAGCATCTTTTGGGCAAGAGGCAGATGGGAAGCTGATGAAGACTCACCCGACATTTATGGAGCAGCGTGTTGGTATCTCTCCCAGTAATGCCTAGGAGTTTGTTTTTCTGCTCAAGACCACCCATCGAGCTGACATTTTGTTGGAATACCTGTTTCACCTCCAGGATTTCTTTTCTGCATGGCAGGTATTTCTCCAGAATAGAGGCTTTTTGCCCACTTCTGCCTGGAATTGGCTGTGTGGTGGTGGCACAGACCAGATTCCCAGCTCAGCTGGGAAGAGGATTAGGGATTTCAAAACTGCAAAACACACAAACAAAGCAATACACGTGAGAGGAAATCAATGTCTCTGTGTTTGCTCTGGATACAAAAAGCACGTAAATCGCCGATTAAAACCACTGCTGCTAACAGACATCAGGGGCGTGGATGAAAAGAAAACAAATAACTCCATGCAGACCTTTACTCCAGAGCTGTGTAGGTGGGAACTAGGCATAATGGGCCCGGGTTGCTGCCCCCCTGGCAAAAATCTTGGGGCATTAACTGTTATTTTTAGCTTGTTTGATGAGGAGGACTTCCAGAAATAGTGCCTAACTGCAGAGTCTTCACAGGGTTTCTCTAGTGCAACTGGTGCCTGGAATTCAAACTGCAGGGGGAAGCCCTGGTGCCAAACGTGTTTCATCACCCTGCAGACTGTGCAGGATTGAAAAACACCAACTTCTCGGAGAAAATGCTTTCTCTTCCCACAGGGGACAGGTTACCAGAAACCTCCAGGACTGTCAGCAGTTGGTATCTGCAGCAGCTGATTTCTTCCTTGAGTTTTTGCAAGCTCTGGAAGAATTATAAAATTCTTAAGTTATGTAAATAAATCTCTTCCCTATATGTTGCTTGAACTTAATTGGGTGATGAAAATACTGTAAGTCTGTGCTTCTACAGCATCTTTCATGCAAAGATATCAGAAATGCTTCATAAACATTCACTAATTAAGCCATTAAACCACACAACACCCCACTGAGTATGGAAGGATTTATAGGGAAGTATACAGTAAGAAGATTAAGTTTTACTCCTAGTAGTTTGAGGGTTTTTTTGGCTGAAAATGGAAAAATAAATCCAGAAACTGTTTTTCTATAGAAATGACTTAAACATCTAATATATTGGGATAATGTCAGCAAATCAGAGACAGGCAGGTTGTGGGTGGGTAGTCTTGGGATCACATCAGTGAGCACCACACTGGGAGGTTTCTCCACATTTTCCCCATCCTGCACATCGAAGGAAAGTAGGCACAACTTGATGTCAATCCCCTCAACTTTAAAACAGCCCCTACCCACTGGCACTGCTAAGTGCCTACGCTTTGAAAAACACAGGTGCCCACACTGAAGGCCTCTGGCACCTTTCCCACATCCATCGCATTAAACACATCTGTGCTGGAGAAATATATATATATATATATATAAGTGGATGATGCATAAATTCACCCCTAAGTTGGATCTGACAGCCTGGAAGAGAGGAGGAGGAGGGAGGATGAGGCTGTACCCTCCTGACTACCGGCTCCAGGAGGATGAGGAGAGCCCCGGGTCTGGGGAGGGGACAGATCCCACACTTTTCCACAAGAGCAGCAGTGCTGGGTATCAACAGCCACCACCGTGTCAGCAGACCTGACTCAACAGCTCCCTCCAAGCTTTTGGGTTCTCAGCCACTTTGGTATCGCCCCATGGCACGAAAGCTGTTGGGTATCGCCTCTGCCTGTCATCTGCTCTGAGCCAGGGTGTCGGGGCTGATGGCCGGGGGACTTTGGAAAGTTTTTCAGCTCGCAGATAAACAGCAGCAAATGTTCTCAGGACAACACATTCTGGAGCCCCAATCTTATCAGGGCACTTAGGACGCAGCCTGTATACAAGTTTCGGGCCAGACAGTCAGAGCACACAAAAAGCTATGAAGAGCACGTTGGAGGCTGCGGGTTTTTCTTGCTGCTTCTCTCTTTGTTTCGCCATCCTGCTATAACAGAGAGTGCTCTGCAGGGCTGCCAGGCGAGTGCTGAATAAAGCCAGCTTTGCAGAGATTGATGCCAAACCTCGTATCGCTGAGTGCTTTTACAGCAAAAAGGCTCACCCAGTTGTCTCTTGGGGGTGGTGGTAGAGAAAAGCAACTCGAGTCATCCACTCAAAATTGTGAGGGGGGAGTGTGAGACAGTTTTGAGTCCTGTGCTCCCTGCACACAGCTTAAAGGGTGCATTGCGTGACATTTAGGGAAGGAGTTTGTTGCACTGCTGGTGTGCAGCCCCCATTCACTTTGCATTGGCCAGACGAGGGCAAACCAGGCTGGCAGTGCAAGTGTGGCCAAGGGGCTTCTCTTATGGCTTGACCCAGCTTTGTCAAAGCAAGCTCGAGCCTGCCTGCACTGTATATTGTAAACTTAGCCTCAGTCCTTGCTGTGCACTCATGAGTGCTTGTGTAGTTTGTAATAAATCATCCCACTGCTGTGACTCGGAGAGCTCAAAACCACAAGAGACAGAAATAAGCTCTTATTAAAAAAAGAAATATTTCAACAAGTCTCTCCTCATGGCTTTTGTTTGAGTACAGTCAGGGAGTTAAAACCGAAATACAGGCATTACAATTTGGGGTTGGGAGAATCAATGTGTTTCACACCTACGTGTATGGTGTTACCTAAAACTCCTCCTCCTCCTTCCTGTCTCTGCCTGGAGTCTTTGCTGCTGCTCAGTTCCTGCTGGCAGATCCCTGTGATCTTCCTCCACCAAAACAAGCTCCCCCGCTGAATTCCTCACAGCCAAGGGATGTGATGGATGTGAGCCCACGCATCAGCTCCAACTTCACGTTAAAGTCAGATGTGAACTCCAGGTGAACTCCCACATATGGTGAGAGAGATGCAGCCTGACGCCAGATTCCTGTTTTCTACGCTCTCTTCTGCACTTTGGACAGGACAGGTCTGTTTAATTGTGCCCCCACCTCCTCTCCTGGTTCAAGACAGAGCTGTGGTCAAGATCAGACTGAGCAAGGAACATTATTGGCCTTTGACAGGTTGCCAGCAACCAACCTCAGACATTAAAAGGGGAAAAAATAGAGTCTAAGACTACTTGTTCGCAAGCAGAAGGGACAAGATTGCAAGGGGTAAAGGGCTCACCTTCCCATTGCTCCTCAAACCTTCTTCTCAGCATTGTTCCCCCTAAAGGCAGGTGTAATTTTTGGTGCATGTTTGTAACTTTGGGGCTGCAAACACTTTCTCTGAGCCTCCTTTGCTGTTGTGTGCAATCAGTGTTTGCCACGCTCTTCTTGGGGCATCTGTGTGATGTGGTAAAGGAGCCAGTGGCTGAATGAAAGCTGAAAAAGGAATGGTCTGAGGACTCATCAGCCCCAAAGATTGCACTTTAGGCTGATTTTTGTGTTACTCTGCTTGATTTGGGGTTGGGCAGGATGCCACAGTCCCTCCAGCAGTGCTGTGCTGTTTCTGGGCATCAAAGGTGTTGCTGGGGATGTGTCTGTAACCAGAAAACCAAGCCTAAAACACCACTAATTTTATTCTTAGCCCTTAGTTGGGCCATGATTTTCTCAATTTTTTCCTTCATCACTTATATTAAGGCATTTTAGAATTTCCAGGTCCTTTTATCCTAACTGAAGCAATCCCCCTTCCTACCAGCCACTACAAGCTAAGAATCAGATTCTGCCAAAACCTTCTCCTCAGTACCTAACATGAGGTTAGATGTGGGTAGAAAAGGACATAACTCACTTTTCCTTACACTTACCTATTCTCTTAACAGCACACCTGTATAAACCTGTATTGTCATCTTAGATAAATCAGTTCAATTCAGGTGTATTTTTAACCCTTCTGTCTCCTACTTTTTCATACTTCCCTGTCCATCATCTACCCTCTCTCCTGCCTATTGAATGTTTACAGAAATCCATACATGCCAGGAAGTCTCCAAAGTCACAAGGGCTCTCTCTTTCTATAGCCAAGGACACTTCTGGGGGTCTTTTGGTCCACAGCCTCCTCTGAGTGGGGGTGGAAGGGCTATGGGATGTTGCTGAGGGAGATGGCATTGTTTAGCCTGGAGGAAAGGAGGCTTAAGTGGCACCTAATCATGCCCTACAACTACCTGAAAGGAGTTGTAGTGAGATGGTTGTGAGTCTCTTCCCTCACCCATTTAAGAAGTGACAGGATGAGAGGAAATGTCCTCAAGTTGCACCAGCAGAGGTTTAGATTAGACATTAAGAATTTTTTTTTTCACAGAAAGAGTTTTAAAGCACTGGAAGAGATTCACTAGGGGAGTGCTGGACTCACCATCCCTGGAAGTGTTCAAAAATGTGTAGATATATCACTTGAGGATGTGGTTTAATGGTAAACATGATGTTTGGACTTGATGGTCTTAAAGGTATTTCCTACCTTAACAATTCTAATCATCTATGATTCTAAGAGGTCACAGTTTCCTTTCATCACCAGAGAGATGGATATGCCCTTGCAGTGGGCTTTTCACATCATTTTCTATTGCTTATTTTTGATTTTTATCTTACCAAGGATCTTGCACCAGGATCAGAGAGCTGAACACCCACACTTTTGAGGCTTTTTTTAAAAGGCCACCTGATGTCTTCATTCCAAGTCTCTGGTATTATCTTGTATGAGAATGCATTTAAGATAAACATCTGTCTGAGGCTTATCTGGGCTCAGATTATGTTCACAGACAGCAAGAGAAGAATACAGGGATTTAAAACATTTCCTTCTGTTAAAATTTTTTTAAACTTTACGTAATCTGAAAAAAGCAGAACAACAAACTTAATTCAACATCCAATGAAGTTGTTTAAAAAATTTCTTCCTGGGGTATGAGCCGACCTTTTCCCAAATAACAGAATGCCAGTGGCTTCTGTCACAGGCCCTCTTGAAAATGCCAGTTAGGTGTTTTTCTGCCATCTCTCCCCACAATTCCTATAGGAGCTGGTTTTCTCGAGGCCTGACTCTACTTATCCTTGCAGAAACCCTGAAGGGAGCAGAGGTGAAATCATTCCTACTTTACCTGTCAGGAAATGAGACCTGGAAGAATAAATTTTGAATTTTGAAGCCCCTACGGAGCAATTTGGCTGGGCAGATAACAAACTCTGGGCGTGAAGTACAAAGGTGTAGACCCTCCTGTCTTTGGACACGAGCACGTGGACAAGCTGTCCTTGTGGTGACCATGGTGAATTGTCACTTCAAGGGCACGGAACAGACCTTGAGCCTGTGCCTGTGTCTGTGGCTTCTCAAAGAGAACAACAGGATGGGCAGAGCCAGGGTGGGACTCTTCTGCCAAGGGACCTCATCTGAACTATTGCTCCAGGCTGTCTTTCAGTTAATGGAGAGAAATGGGTGCCTCGGGAGAGTGATCCATCTTCTCCTAATACAGCTGTCCATGGGGAATTGCTCTCTGAAATCGCCTGTTTCTATTGACTTCCAGTGGAGATGAGAGATTCTGTCTCTGAGTGAAACATCAGTTTTAGGTGAGAAACTCAGAGGGAGGAACTGACCTGGATTCTGCCAGTGATGACCAACCCCTGGAGTAACCTTTCCCATGGCTTTGCAAAACCCGGGGCACATCACCCCATACCTCAAAGCAGCTGGTAAAATTTGAGTATTCTAGAAGGCAACTCTATGGCTAAACCAAATTATATTCCACAGCAGAGACACTGAGCAGATCCACAAGAGTTTTACCTGCCTTCCAGAGGGTTTCCTCCTACCATTACACCTTGTTGCCAAGCAAGCTGGCAGAGTTAGAGGGAAAACTGTCCCATATAAAATATTCCAGGTTTACATTTACATGAATCTCAATCACAAATAAACCACCAAAGGAGAAGAGACAACATTGCAGTGACACAGGAGTGTCTCTGGAGGCAAGCACTCAGCTATTCAGCTTTAAAAAGTGAGGTAAAGAGAAAAAAGATCCGTGTCTGAATTCTCTAATTCCTCTAAGTCAAGATTCTCCACAACTTAATTTCATGAAGGGAGTTAAGAACTCTCCAGCAGGAGTTGTAATGAGAGGGTAAAAACTTCCAGATTACAAATACTGGCACAAACTTTAGTTGTAGGATTGAATAAAAAAAAGTCCCACACTTCATGAGCACAGTTGCACTCCCTGTTCTGCATCCAGGAATGAGAATTACATTGGCAGAACTTATTTCACCCTGTTCCTGTTTAGTAGTCCTGTATATCACAAACATGGTCAAAGCAAGAGGTGGCCTCACTCAGCGTGGCTTTACTTGCACATTTGACCCTTCCCTGAGGAAATCCCAGCTGGAGAGTGGACAGCTGTGTGCAGCTGCTGCACAGAGCACCAGCTGTTGGCTGGCTGCATCTGCAAGAGAGATGCCACAGGGGCAACTGTAGATGAGCTGCTGGGTCAGTCTGTGCCACCCACACCCTGCCGAGAGCAGATTGTCCAGGCACCAAGAGCATCTCTGGGGTTGGAAAGGCTCGTTCTCCCCAGCTCAGGGGTGAGAGGTGCAGTGCAGCTGGGAGCTGGGGGCACATCCCTGGGGCTGGAGAAGGGAGGATGGGAAGAGCTGGCAGCCCACACAGGAATGAACCCTCCCTTGGCAGCTGTCATCTAGCGAGGCTCCTCCAGACCAAATGGCACCGAGAGATACCATGCCCTCATCTCCTCAGCAGCCAGTGGGTGTTTGTAATACTTGCTCATGCTAATTAAGATCTAAATCACTTTTCCCATAATTATGGATTCTGCAGGAGCAAATTCTCATGTCTTGTGAGGTGGCCCAAGTTCCCAACACCCTATTTTATCCACAAGCATTTAAATGCTGCTCTGAAGACAGGATATGGAGAGGGCACCCAAGAAGTTTTTGCCTGTGTCTGTTTTTCTATTCCCAACATGGAAAAGGTTGTTATAATAATCCCAAACAGCAGCTCCTTTGAGTACACATTACTGTCCAAATAATATTATTCTACAGTACCTCTTTCTGTGCTACAATTTCTGTTCTCTTAATTATTCTTAGCTGAAAAATAGTTGTACATTTGAAATGAGCCAGAACACGCTCTCTGAGGTGACAGACCAAATACATGAATAAGCAGCCAGTGATCATGAGAGGGATGGCATGAATGGGATGGGAGGTCCTTCACCTTTTTTGACTGGAGTACAAGGAAGGTTTCTAGATGGACACAGCCTGCCTTGCACCTTGCAGGCATGCAGTGAGATTTCTCCCACTGAGTGGCTAACAGCTTCCTTATGTCTGCTGGGCAGGACACCTTCCCTAACCCTGCGACCTTTCTTTCTGCCAAGCACAACAAATATGGGTCAGCGGCTTTTGGAGAGGGCAAAACTCCAGAGCAATCCTCTACTGACGCTGAAATAATTCCAGTGCATGAAAAGTGAGAGCAGCTGTGGCTGCTTCCACATCCACAAGCAATGCAGCTTGCTCATTGCCAGCAATCCTTAATCCTCTTTGAACTCCTGACTTTACATATCAGATGGTTGCTCCATGGAGTAATATCTGTGTATTACTGCCCATTCACTGTAAGTATTTCACAAGGCGATACAGAGATGAGAAATGTATTCTCAGGAGGCTCAGGCACAAAGGTTACTGCATGCAAATCATATTTGCGTCGGCACTGGCACATGTTTGCAAAACCGGGAGCAGGGTATCGAGTGTTAAAATGGGAAAAATTCCCTCTGCATCCTGTGAAAATGCTGGCAGCCCAAGGGCAGAGAGTGCCTGCGGGTCTAGTGATGCCGTACCGGCGCTGCATCATGTTTCAAGTAATTGTTTCAGGCACCAAATAGAGGGATAAAACTATTTCAGTGAGCAAAAAGAGGCCTCTCCTAATCTGGGGAGAGGTGATAGAAACTTTTAGGTCTGTGTGAGAGCCACAGATGAAGGAGCACACTCTGTCAGTGCTTACTCTTAAATTTACTTATTTTGCTGTAGCCTGTGTTCTCCTTGAAGCCCTGGCTTTGGGAGTGTAGTGATGAGGTGTTTAAAACAATGATTTTAGGAAGGATTTTTCAAAAAGTAAGTATTTTGTCTTACAGGGGAGAAAATGCCTGTCATGTTGCAGCATGAAAATGTGACCTGCAGATGCTGAAAAGTCAGGAACGAAAGAAAAAATACAACAGAGAGTTTGAACTTTTTCTTCTTGTGGTTTTTTTTTAAATAGTGTTCCTTCTCCCACCCTGCTGTCGAGAACAAGAAGGGAGAAAAAAGGGAGAGCCAGTCATGATTTAGGAGTATTTATATTTGTGATTCCAGAAGCCAAGAGGATTGTGATCCCATGGAGATGGATGCTCCCTTGGACTGGAGTCACTCACTGCTGGGCAGAAGGGTATTCCTAAACATATGGATTACACTGAAGTTAAGAATAATTTTGTTTTTCCCCAGAAAGATATTTTTTTTTCCTTTTCAAAAAGTTGGTTTGATTTGGTTTGGTTTCTGGTGTTTGTTTTGTTTAGTTTTGTTTTAATATAAAGATTTGGTTTCCATACAAGACTGAAACTTGTTAATCACAAGCAAACACTTCTCAGAACAGATGGCTTCACTGCAGAGTCAATTTTTCAGTGAAAAGGGATTTTGATGGACGGATAGTGCTCAGCTTTCCTTTTCCCTAAACTCTCCCTTTTGTACAAGGGCACTGGTGTGAGGGTCACATGGTCAGAAATGTGTCAGCCATGTGAGCTGCATCCCAAGGCAAACCTGCCTTGGAGTGGACACTAGGTTTGGGTGCAAGCTGGTTTCAGTCCACTGAATATATGTATAGCAAAATTATTGCTCATGCTTTAGGCTGCCACTGCTTTAGGGGTGCTGAGCTGCAAGGTCTCCATCAGGACCCATAACCAGTCCTTGCCAGGTGATGTCTCCATGAGCCTTTCTTCACACCTGCCCACAGTGGTCTGCGGCTCTGACTGCAGAAGGAAGGTCATTGATCAACAGCTTTCTTGTGGAAAGACATTTGCCCAGTTTATTTGTGTTTTACAGAATTGTCACAGACTCATAGGATGGTCTGGGTTTGGAAGGGACCTTAAAGATCATGTTTCCAACACCCATTCCACTAGACCAGCTTGCTACTAGCCCCACCCAAACTAGCCTTGAACAATTCCAAGGATGGGGCAACCACGCTTCCTTCTCTGTGTTTGGGTCAGCCTGAAGAACAATATAAAGAACAATATCAAGGTTGACTCTTCCAGCCCTCTCCTGTGAAGTCTGTCCTAGGGAAAAGACTGCAAAGAAAGATGAAAGTCTGTTGCTGCCCATATCTGCTGCAGAAAGCAAAACCTGAATCAAGGATGAAGAAGGGTTAGGAGAGCTGAGACCCTGTCCTGCCAGCTGAGAAATTTATCCCTGTCACAGTCTTTCCACAGCCCTGTTGCTAATGGCTTGTGAATTAGGTGCATGGATCATCAGCATCCAAAAGCCTTCCCTGGGCTGAGCCCATACTTGGGAGGCCTGGCCACAGATCACACCAAGGAGCAGCTCCACACCCACATCTCACAGAGGCATTTGCTTTAACAAGAGCAGCAGGGCATGTGGGGACAGGGCTGTGTCCTGCAGCCCTCCCACTGCAGCTGAATCTTGACTGGAATGGGGATGACCCCCGCACCCAGAGGCAGAACAAGCTTTGCCCTCAGCTGCATGTGTAGAAATCCAAACGCAGGACATTTTCCTGAGTTTCTACCCATGAATCTGAGCACTTTACATAAAAAACTGGCAGAGCCTTGGAAGAAGCAACCTGAAGGCCTTGGACAAATTTTACTGATGGATGACAAGTCACAGGGATTTCACTACCTAGGTACCGAGAATATGCCAGAAGAACACAATCCTTGTACCGCAACACAGATTTAGAAATACTGTTTTGCTCCGAACTTCACTGCCTCATGTTTTTCCCAAATAATATAAAAATATTAGGTTTACAAAGGAATAAGACAGTTTTCCAGAATGTATCAGCTCCTGTCCTCATTTTCTATGCAGTCATGGTGTCAGTCACTGAGCATAATCTGAAGGCAGGTATGGTCCCAACAGCAAGAAAAAAAAATTTTTTTTTTTTTTAAAGTCCATTTCTGAAGCTTGTGATTCATGCTGAGGCAAGAGGCAAATTAAAATGTGAATTGACTATTCAGATCCAGGGATATTCCTTCAGCTCAACACAAATTATATATCGAGGGGGTGCAGTAAAGGGATCCAAAGCCAGAAGCAGTGAAACTGTAACTCATTAACATCATTATTCACTAACAGGTTATCTGATATCCTTTCAGAGCAGGTCACACGCAGAATAGAAGGATTTCTTTGATTAATGGAACATGCTGAAAACTTAAAAGATGCTGGAACTGCCATGGCAAAGATAACTTGAGGCTGCCTCGCGCTGTGATACACCCCAGAGATATTCATGTTTGTGAAACAGAGGGTTGCTTTCCATCCTGGTAAGAGCAGGTGTATGTCTTACCAGATAAGCGACAGGAAAAAGCATTTATGAATAACACACATGGAGAAGGGACTCATTTGGAAGACACAGAAACATAGACTCATCAAATGGCTTGGGTTGGAAAGAACCTTTAAAGAGCATTTCGTTCCAACCCCTCTGCCATGTGCTGGGACACCTTTGCCTAGATCAGGGTGCTCAACACCCAATCCAGCCTGGCCTTGGACATTTCCAGGGATGGGGCAGCCACAACTTCTCTGGACAACCTGTTCCAATGTCTCACTAAGCTCAAAATTTAAAAAAAAAAAAAAAAAAAAAATCTTCCTCATATCTAACCTAAACCATAGGCTCCAGACTAAAGGGTAAATAATGGGTTTGGCATCTCCTGCTCCATGGGTTCCCTGGCAGGGCTGATATTTAACTATGGCCTGTGCTGTGTGGTAGCTTTTCGCAGTCATTCCCAATAGCTGGAATGAGCTGGAAAGGTAGGGAGAAAGTGTCAGTGGTGATGTGCAGCAGCATAACCCAGCTCCCTGGCTGCCAGCCAGTGGGGATAATAGACATTTACTCAGGGTGTTCCTCTGACAGGCCCCAGAGAAACTTCCCAGAGCATTTGTGGCACTGGAGTTTGCAGCACCTCCACTGTACACGGTTGCTGCCAGCCCCTCTTGCAACACCCTGCTGCCACCTCACTCTGGAGGACAAACTTCCAGATGTCTCACACTGTTCAGGGAAGTTCTCCTCTTCTCCAGCATCCACTCACGTGACCCTTGTTTGAAGATGTGGACTCCAGCCAGAGCATGGATGAGTTTCCATAGAACTGTGGATTTATGGCTTGAACTCTTTGGATTTGGGACCCTGTTCCTGCTGCTGTTTACAGACGTTGTGCAAAAGGACTAAAATTTAACTCTTTGGTGAATTTCAGCTGGAAACTTTAGTGGCTAGTAGGTTATAGCACATCCTGTCTCCAGGGATTGCCCCTGCACAGGGGAAAATCCCTCTTGCACAGCATCCCTAGGGAGCACCACATCACACCAAGCTCTCAGTCCTTATCTCCAAGACACCAGCAGGCCCCTCCTCCTCTCAGAAGTCTGAGGGTTGGACGTTGAGAGCTGTGCTCTGGAGGCATTGCAGAGCTGTCTGTGATAAGGGTGATGCTCACAAGAGCATGAGGAAGAGCTGCAGCAGAGGCCAAGCCCAAGTTCAGCAGGGAGATAGCCCAGAACCTGGTGGCCACTTCAAATCTCAATGCCTTCTGCTCAGAGCAGGGCATGCTTCCTTCTCCTTGCCTTTTCCATAGCAGTGGGCACCTAAACCCACGTCTGGTGTCCTCAAAACACAGCTGAGAAAAGCCGGTGCTGGAGTTGTCATGGTGCTGCCGTGCTGATAAGGGATAATGAGTTTGCAGGGTACCCTCAGCACAACAGCAGCATGTGCAGCCCGTCCCAGGGACATTCCCCAGCTACCCAGAGAGCTGGCAGAATTGTTAATCTTGAGGCATGAGTGATCTGAGAAGGAAACTGGAGGAGACAGAGGCTGCTGCTTGGACAGAATTGTTGGGCGTGTCTCCCATTCCCACCCTCAACGTAAAAGTAAAACTCAAATACAGGAGCCATGGAGCTCTACATGCAGCAAATTTGAGAGGAGTGACTACAAACACTGTACTTGCTGCTCAGGCAGATCTAAGAGAAGGTTTCATGAAGCAAAGGACTGATCCAGGGAGGTCGGATGTCCAGGGAATGTCCAGACGTGCCCAGATCCAAAGGTTAGGGAAGGTAGATTTGGATGTTGATCATGGTTGGCATCTTGACCACAGGTCTTGGGATAACTTCTGCTGCTCCCAGACACTGCCTGAAGTTCCAAAAGCAACTAAAATGCCAACATCAAAATTCCCAACCTCCACAGCTTTGTTTCTACATGTCAATGACTGCACTAGACACCACCAACAAGTTTTGAATTCTTCTTCAACACATTTTCCTTTCAGGGAGCTGATATACTTGGAGGTGGCAGAACAGGCATTCTTTTCCCTCAAGTCATGCTACTGAAACATTGCTGAAACAGACTCATCCTGGAGCCACCCCAGCAGGGGCCATGTTAACTAGCATCACTTTCCAGAGCTGAGACAGATGAGGGCCAGGCCAGCACATAACATTCAAATTAATGGATTTGATCTTCAGCTGATCTTCAGGACACCCCTATTAGCCCATGGAGCAAAGCTCTGTGATGCTGTAGCCTTTTCAGCAATCCAAAATATTCCTAGGGTACTCCTTAGGTAAAGCCTAACACTTTAGGGGATGCCTGCACGGTGTGGCTCTACCACAGCTTTCACTTTCCCAGGTGTGACATCTATTTGACAAATTATTTTCTGAAAAGCCTCAATCTTTTCAAAATAACTAGGCAATTTTTTTTCCTTTTTTTCTTTTCTATGGATAATTAAACTTTGCTCTATTCAAAGGCTTTCAAAGAACAGCTGGCAGAAAATAAACCCTCAAACTCCAAGAAAAGAAGGAAGGGTTGCTTTTGCAGAGTAATCTAAATTACCCACACTTCAAAAGCAGAGCACAAAAGAGGCATTTAAATAAGCGTCCTTTGTTCTGTGGTTGCTGTTACTGGACAGTGCTGCAAAGCCCTTTTTTAGCTCAATATAAACAGCCTTTTAAAATCCAAAGAAGTCTTTAAAAGGCCATCAGATTAGGGTTTGAGAAAAACTGTATCCAGACTACACTGAAAGTTACTCTACAAGCCAGGAGGAATGTTTCATGGGTTTGGCTGTACTTGCTTTTATGATCCTCACTCTTCATTTCTGGCTTGCAGTCAGTCACAGAGGGTTTGCTGTTCCTTCCAGGCTTCTTCTGCAGAGAAACAAACAGAAAGAGCTTCCCCTCCAGCACAGTGCCTTAGGGATACCTTGCCATCCTGCTATGTAAAAGGCAGCATCACCATTTTCAGCCAATTCCTCCATATTTTAAAACCCTGATGGTGTTCACATCAAGCTGGAGGAACAGGAGGAGGATTATGCACAGGCTTTTGTTTGTAGAAAGGATCCTCCAGCCTCGTGAGCCTCTCAACAGTTGTGTCCCCCACATGACTCATTACTGGAGCATGGAATACACATGCAGTCACACAGCCCAGCTTGATTTAATTAGAGACGCTTTTAATTAAATTTTATCATTGAAGCTGTAGCAGGAGCATGCTTAGGTAAAAATATAATGAAGATTTTCTTGGCATCAGAGAAGAAAGGTGTGACTTCAGCTTAATGACTTGGACCAGAGGAGGTAGAACTTGGTCGTATCTGAGAATGGGCACCAAAGTAAGGCTGCAAACAAAGGCATTTGCTGTACACCCTGTGGCTGTCCTGCAGCCTTCACTGGCATGGTGGCTATGTAGTTTCATGACAGCTGAGATACAGCTCTTGTCTAGGTGAAAGAATTGATTAGACCTACAATTACACTGTGAAAATTGTCAAGAAGAGAGGCCTCTGCTGCAGGCAGGCAGGTAATAGGATATACTTTAGTATTAGGTTCCCTTGAAATTCTCAGACCAAGAGGCAGGTTTAGGAGATACCCAAATCTTGCTCAAATGGATCTGGGAAATTTGAATCTCATGGATCCTGGATGGCTAAAGTCCTTTATCTCTGTTGGAGGGCACTGCTGCAGAAAAGGAGGTGTTGATGAATTTCCCCCCTTCCTGGTTTTCCTTCCAGAAAGGGGACACTTCTCTGATTTATGAGTCATTGAATGCTTGGAAGAAATGTCTAATTTGCCTCCTCATTGCCAGACACATCCCAAGCTCATCATTTTCTACCAGGAGGCAGAGAGAACGGCCATTAAACCCAACAGTGAAAGAAGAAAATCACATGCACGATTTGCTGCCTGTGCCTCTCCCCTGGGACTCCAGGGTTTTAATGCAATTTGGTGTATCCCAGCCAGTGGTGCTTGGCTGCTTTTAATTAAAAAAAAAATTAAAGGATTTATGTTGGGATTAAATGGGATAATTATTGATTGATCTCTGCCTTCTAAATTGAAAAGCATTTGGATTAATCAGATTTTAAATAGGAAATCACTCGTCTCTGGACAGGAAGCCAACCTCAGGCCCTGCACTCTAGCAGGGCTTTATTTTGCCTTCTTCCTTCAAACCTGCTGGGAAGCATTTTCCTTTCTTTTCTTCTTGTTTCACACCCAGAAGAAAACTGTTTTCATTGAGACAGGCTCTGGGTCACAAGGGTTATGCCTTGTACCACCTGCAGAGAACACCTGCCAGGATCTGCAGCATCCTGATGGAGCTGACCAGGAGTTCTGACATCTTCTGGGACCCTTGTGCTGGGAACTGGGCCAGCACTGAGATATTCCATGATGGAGGGAGCAGGTTTGTACCAGCAGTGATTTTGGTAGTTCTGTCTTGCAGGCCAAGCAAAGCAGACACTCAAACAGCCAGCTCAGCAGTCAGGAGAGGCTGGTAAATAAAACAGTGTAAAACTTGCTCTTGGTTGAGTTCTGGGACTGTGTGTGTCACCCCATCTGCACAAGCAGTTGGAAATCAGGTTAAGCAGGTGAGGAAGGTGGTAGGGCAATGTGAACTATAAATAATAATGGCATACTCAAAATAATAATATTCTCCATCCCCAGCTGCAGAAGTAGGCTGCTGACCTAAGCACTGTGAGTTCAGGTTTCTACATTTATTCTGGGGCAGAAATTGTGCAGCTCTGTGGGTCTCATCTATACTTGGAGTATTCCACCAGCAGGAAAACAAAAGTCTTGTTAACTCCCAGGAACCCCCAAATGCAGAATTTGTAAGAAAAGATTTGCTATTTTGGGGACTTCCAACAGGATTTTTCAGCCTCTGAATTAAAGAGTTAAGGTTAAAATTAAATAAAATTTCTGGTTCCAATTAGTCATACTTCCAATGTTAGAACTTAGAAGCAGGTTTTAACTTTATCCTTTGTGAATGAGGAGAGCAATGTCCACACCACAGTCTTTGTCTTCTAATTTATCTAGCGCTGGGAAATTTTCATATTTTATTTTTGAAAGTTTCTCCCTTCAAAACACTATTTTAAAGATTCCCCATCAGGAGAGAGCAGGATACCCATCCAGAGAAACTACATTTTTCTAGGGAGCTTTTCTGCTGAAGTACTTCAATCACTGGGATGCTGGTCCAGCAGTGACTCATGCAGACCTCCCCCACAGCTCACCCACCAGAGGTTGGTGACCTGGCAGCAGATTACACCCTCTGCAGAGGCAAGGTAATTCAGACTTGAAAGGATGATTTGGGTTTCTCACACAGTAGTCAGCTCCATGATAATTGGAACAAAGGACTTTCTTCAGGTGCGTGAAAGCCTCTCCTCCACAGACAACCAAACTTGGAGAGCAAAGCACCCACATTGTGTCAGTCCCACTCTCTGAGCATCCTGAAATTATCACCACCCTGGTCATAACCCCTGAATGATCCCTCCTGCACAGCTTCCTTAGGAAGGGCATACTCAGAGCTCAGCCTTGCTCACAAGCGTGCCAAGAACTGCTGATGTGATTATGGGAGACCTTGCTCCCTACAACTCCCTGAAAGGAGGCTGTAGCCAGGTGGGGGTTGGTCTCCTCTTCCAGGTAAAAAAGGATAGGACAAGAAGGAAAGGCCTCATGTTGTACCAGGGGCGGTTTAGATTGGATTCTAGGAAAAATTTCTTCATCGAAAAGGTTGTCAAGCACTGGAACAGGCTTCCCTGGATGGGATGGAGTCACCATCTCTGGAGATATTTCAAAGCTCTGTAGATGTGGTACTTAGGGGTATGGATCAGTGACAGACCTGGCAGTGTTGGGTTAATGATTGGAGTCGGTGTTCTTAGAGATCCAACATAAATGATACTATGATTAGGTAACGATGATATAAAAATGGATGAAGCATTATTTGAACTGCAAAGTCCCTTCTCTCATCTCAGTTAGGGTGACCAGCTGGTGCACTTTCTGGAGTGGCCTGGTCCTCAGACTGACTTCACATGCCTTGGGTAGAGGGCTCCCACAGGAGGCCTTCTAATGGACATCAGGAAGAGAATGAGCTCCACCAAATGTTGGCCAACCCAGTGGTGCCATTCAAGCCTCCCTGCATCACACTCTGGCTCTCCTTTTGGAGGTGAGCACAAGGAAGAGCAGTTTTTTCCTACCTGTGTATGCAGACATACATGAAAAAGCTATTTTCAGTATTTTCTGCTTATCCCAGGACTACAAGTTGGTGGAAAACAAAGGGAGCTTGGTTGTCCTTTTAAGAAGGGACTAAGCCAAAAAATTGAGGCACGATAAAATGAATTGATTAGAGAAGATAACAGATAGTGCTTTTATGTCTAAGATTCATTACATTAAAAATATGTAAGAGCCAGTGATATAAAAACCTAAGGGTAGACATCCTGCTTTGAATGAAGGCAGGGAAGAGTAAAATTCACTCCTCTTCTTGCCCTTTTCCCAAAATAAACAAGTAGAGCAAGACTAAAGAAAGGGAATCCTTAAGAGTGAAGAATCAGCATCACCATCTGCTTAAGCTTAATCTTGCTCAAGATCTTTTCAGCAAACTGCACAGTGCCATTGCCCATGGTGACAGCTAAACCCACCCTCAGACCTGTCAGTCAAAACTAACAGTCCTGACTTGGCATCTGATAACACCACACTGCTGTTTTCACCTACCTGATGTGGGATTAGTGAGAATATGGAGCCATATTTTTTTCCCCAAGGAACACAGCAAAAAAATTAAGAGGCAATATCACAACTTGTGACAAAATTACATTTAAAAGGAAAAAAAATCCCCAGAAGAGTGATGCAGCCTGGAATGGGGTCCCAGGGAGCCTGTGCCATCCCTGTCCTTGTCAAGATTTAAAACTGACTAGGCAGGGCTCTGACCCATCTGATTTAACATCAAATGCTTGAAGTGGACCCTGCTTGAGCAGGGCATTGGACCTCCCAAAGTCCTGAATGCTTTTATGATTACTGACTTACCCGGCAGCAATCTAAGTTACAAATCATGAATTTTACTTTTACTGCAGGCAATAATTCAGATACCCTCGGTCCATGCTTTGCACGCTTGCAAGGTAGGGACTAAGGGCTGTGAATTTGATCTGATAATTCCTGAGCAGTGTGGGAAGAGACCTAATGTGTGTACAGGAGCTGATATCACCAGGGAAACCCTCAGCTCGCTGGCTGTCTGGGGTTTCCCATGTCAGGCGTGGTGCACTGTGCTACCTGAAAGGTAACAAGAAGCATTAACAGACAAACTGCTTCCCTGGTCAGTAGAAAAGGATATTTGGGCAGGAGACAATAGAAAGACTAAATTTCTGGGTGATGCTCATGCATTTAGCAGGTAGGACACTGCTACATAATAGGACACTGTCTCATGCATGAGCAACCTCTAAGGCAGCAACCGAATAGTCCCTCCAAGAGGCTGTAGCATTGAAAACCTCGTACCAGCTCTTTGCAGGCAGAAATTGGGGCAGGCAGCAGCTACTAACAGCTCTCCTGCCCACATCACTGTGACCTGCTTAAGCACCTGCCCCTGCATTCCAGGGCAGCCCTGGTACAAGGTGACTGCACAAAGGTAACCTTCAGCCTCTCCTATGAGCCTCCCCACGCAGTTCTTTCTTCTCCTACCCTATCACTTTTCCACGACCTCAAACTCCCCCAGGAGCCTATCAGAGTTTTGAATGATTTATTCCAGCAACAGCAAAAGCTCTGCAGAGTCCAACCTCTTCTCCTCAGTCTGCTCAGCTGCTGTCTGGGACAGCTCAGGTCACCAGAGGATGCTGCTGGTGCCCTCCAAGAGCCAAGGTGGCAGGTGGAAACCAAAGGTGCTCTTCTCCCCTGGGTTCTTTTTCCCGAGCAGTGACCTGTGTATTTTCAGGTAGATTGGCCTTTTCTCCTGTGCACTGTCCCTTCCTGTGATGGTAGGCTTCCTTTGCCTTCCTTTGCAGTCTAAGGCTCAAAGCATCCTGGAGAAGAGATGGTGTGTGAAATACTGAGATTTTGTTCACTCTCCCTCCCAAAGTCACCTGGCAGCCCTGGGTGCAGGAGCAGGAGGGTCTGTAAGGCTGAGTGGTTGACCGTGGTTACACATTAAGTGGTTTTGCCACCACCCCAGAGAGGAGAGGTTGTGTGCGTATTTGTGCACATGTGCTGTGCACAAGCACACACAGAACCACTTAAAACCAGTGCACCAGTCCCATGGAGCAGCAGAAAAGTCCGTCTGGACCTTTTGGCTTCTCATGCCTAAAGCTGTTGTTGTGATGGATTATCCCCACGGTTTCTGAGGCATTCTTGAATTTAGTCTTATGAGTTTCTATGCTGTTTGCTTTCAGCCAAGTTAATCCTGGCTGTCACTTGAGTACAGTTAATGATGTTCTACTCAGAGATTTGCAGTTCTGCATAATGGGGCTGGAGTCCCTCCCTGCGCTCCTCAGGCTGCTTTCAGAGACCTTCTGTTGGGTGCACAGGAGTCACCGAGCATTTTGCAAAGGAGTGCCTGAAAATGAATGCTGCAGTCCTAAATGAGCTGCTGCATAATCCTTCTATCTGCCTCAGACTGTCTCAGATTAATTCTATTTGCCAGTCGCTTTCTCCTTTCTCTAAAAAAGAGACATATTTTTAGCCTCTCAACAAATCTGACACAGTGGAGTTTCCCTCGTGTGTATTCTCACTTGTCACCATTTCTAAGTGTTTTTTTAAAAACTCTTCTTAACTTCTTGTAGCCCAGGACTGGGAATTAAGATTTATAATCCTTGCAAGAAACAGAGCCCTCAAATTCCACCAGGATAAAAACCCACCAGTGTAAGTTTGTAGTCACAGAAAGGCTCTTACTAAAGACAAGCTCCACAGTGGAGCCAGTGTCTCTCTCCTCCCCATGGCTTTCACATGCCCTGGACAGGCTAATTGTGGTTATATAACACTGACTCTGGAGCAGATGCTGCTGTGTTCGGGCTGGGAGATTATAGCTGGCATGCACGACTAATGGGAGCTTTCTGACAAGCGCAGCCACCCCTGTCGGGCAGGGGATTGCAGCGAGGCAACCGCTCCGGGTGGCTCTTCCCCTCATTCCTGTGCAGCTGGGATGGAGACAGGGACCGGAGCGGAGGCTGCAGTGGGAGCAGGCAGCCTTGAAAGCAATAACAGCAAAAAACCACCCCAGCAAATTCAGCAACTCCTGCTCAACCCACGCGTGGCCGGAGGTGCACTGTGGGCTGTGACTGACCGACTCCGGCAGTTGTCAGGCGCGGGTGCGTCAGCTGGGGAAGGATGATCTACTGTGCCCAGGATGGTTGGTGTGTTCCTGTGGCTCAGCGTCTGATTGAGCATTTCTTCATGTTCCTTTGTGATTCACCACATGTTTGGCCTATCGAGTGCCTCGTCACCTTTTCCAGCGCCGTGACTTGGTGCTGTGGCATGTGCAGCAGGATGCCACCGAGGGGATGGGGCAGCGGGCCCTTATCAGCGTGCTGGGGACTGTGCCGAGAGAGGCATTCACACTTCAGTATCAAAAGGCTACCCTAACTACCCCAATCTGCTCTGACTCCGATCCAGGAAATCTCACGTGCAGTCTCTTGGTGAGCTTTTTCCAGGCAGGTAGACGGGAGGGGAGCAGAAGGAGAATCTCCAGCTGCTGCTTACAACAGCCCTGCTCCCAACCCCACCCTTGAGAGACTTTCTGTGTCTGACTGATCAATGTCAGTCCCTGCCATCCCCGGGGGGCTGCAAACACAGCCTCCCAAGTGTCCTGCAGTTTGACAGACACAGCCATTGCTGTCTGCTGACTCCCAGCACATCTCTCCAAAATCCTGGGCTGCTACATCACGTTAAAGTGATGGATGAGGAAGAGCTGTACCCAGCGGATTCAAACCTCTCCCTCTTAGTGCTTAAAGGTTGCTTCACATCTGGATTCCATTAAAAAAACCTATCCAGTTTGGTTGCTAAATAAAGCTCATCCAGGCATAAGACTAAATGAACAAACATTTCTAGTAACACTGGTGTTGTCTGGTTTGGGATATGTGCCACCTCACGGTACCTTTACAGGAAAGGCTAAACCATACTAGGGATAGGATCCAACTGGATCCCTTTCCTCGTTAAGTAAAATAATCAACAGGCCACCTCCTACTCATCCCCATTTGGGCATTTCCATCTTCACCTCTTCTGTTTTTTTCTGAAATCTGGCAAAACCAGACTTTTGCTATTGCTACCTGCACTTGGGACAGGCAGGGGGGTGAGAGGGAGTGCTACATCCTCATGGCTTACACCATGGGACATCCCATCTCTCCATGTGGAGCTGTGGCAGAATTCCCAATTTACCTCATTCACTTCCTATATCCCCACTGAGAAGGGGCATTTCTGAGAAAGGAACTAAAAGGAGATCTGAAAGCTGTTCAAGTGCCTTAGATTTCATAGAATCACAGATACATAGAGCCTTTCAGGTTGGAAGGGACCTTAAAGATTATCTTGTTCCTACTCCCCTGCCATGGACAGGGAACCCTCCACTCTACCAGACTGATCAAAGCCCCACCTAACCCAGCTTGAACACTTCCAGGAGTGGGGTATCCACCACTTCTCTGGGAAAAATTTGCCTAATAATGTCCCTTGGGAAGGTCTACCCAGGAAATTCTTCCTACTTTCCAGCCTCATCTGAGGAACCACCTCTACACCCACAGTCCCGATCAGTGACAGGTCAGATGTGTTGGAGCCTCAACCAAAATATGATTGGACCTTGCTGGGCTGCAGATATGTGTTACCTTCTAATTAACACTGTAATTATTCCTTTTTTTGCCCTTCCACCACATCTGTGCACACACACTCCATCCATTCACCCATTTCACAAAGGGCAGAGGAAGCTGACGGATTCTTCAAAGGGCTACTCGGCATTGCAACCCTTTGGCTGCATTTCAGGACCCTTTGAGGCTGGGTACCAGCAGTACCTGAGTTCATTTTAAGCCTGCTGACTTCCAGCAGTCAGGTTAGAACAGCAGGGGGGTCAGCATGGGCTGAAACATGTCTCCAGGCCAGCAGACGAGTCAGTGCACAGAGGGCTCTGCCTCATGTCCGTGGTTACGCTGCCCTCAGCACCTGAGCTGTGTAATACCCATTTCCCAAAGGCATGTCTACACGATGCTGCAGCTCCCAGCTGGGTGCCACCAGAATAAAATCTTGGGCTCCAGCCACTGTCCAAACCACAAAGCCTCCCTTCTCCTTGTAAACAGCAGCTGCTTTGCTTCCCAGAAGTGACCACACTTCAGCAATGGCTGTTGCAATGTAAATATTTTCTAACCCACCAGAAACACATGGGCAGGCTGTCCTTAGGGGTTTGTGTCCTTAAAGTGAGAGATGCAAGTGTGGAGCTGGATAATCACACGGGGTTTGTTTGTTCATAGGGAGTGCAAGAGCAGGTGACCATGTATTTGCTGTTTAAGAGCAGCTGTCAGCTGAATCCCACCACAAATGGTTCAGTAGTCACCTAATCAAGGATATTAGAAGTGCTGAACCCCAGGAGGAAGAGCAGTGACCTTTTCATGAACCTGACTGTAGCAGAGGAGTGGCAGCTCCACGGTGCCATGGCGTTGCTGGCACTGGGCAGTCCATGCCATGTGTCTGCTGCCCAGCTCCTGTGCTTCTGTGGGAAAGCAACAAGAGATGGGATTGCAAGTCATCATGACTCCACAGGCTGTCCCACAGACCCAGCAACACCCAGAGAGGCAATATTTCGCTGTGTGGCTGGAAGGAGGCTGTGCAAGTGATTATAGTGGTTATTGACATGACCATTGCCACCAAAATCCTCTAGGACTGTGATCATTTTCTTAGGCCGTTCTGGGTAAAGCAAACATGGCAGAGGAGCCAAAAAATGTTATGGCAGATCAAGCAGGCTTCAGGTAACAGCTTTTAGTTGCTGATGCACAGCAGGATAATTCTCAACCCCTTTTTCAAATATTCATGAAGCTGGACATTGTCCAACTGTCAAGAGCACATTAAGAATATATACATTGAAGAGACATTAGATGACCTTGGTTCTTCACAGCATCAGCCACCTGGGGCAAAGGCTGGTTTTGCTCGAGGCCAGAGCTGGGCTTGACATGGATTTTTAGGGGAACAGGCTGGATCTGGGCAGAGCTGGGACAGCTTTCCTGCCTCTGCAATCCCAGTGCTGTGCTGCAGCAGCTCCCAGCTCTGCTCACTGCTACATTAACAATGGAGGGGCACTTTCAGGTGCTACAAAAATCCCAGTGGGCAGTGGACACACCCACCTCCGGGACATGGTACAGCTTCAGAGTGCTACTAGAGAGGAACCCAGTTCTGCCAGCAGTGCCAGAGATATCTGGTGTGAGCTGGATGCCCAAGCTTGACCAAAGCTTGAAATTGTAGCCTGAGTCTTAATGAAAAAAAAGGCAGATAAAGGAACAGTGCATTCAGGGAGAAAAATAAGGAGTCCAAATGTGTGAGCACAGTATTTCAATATGATATCTTCAGCCAAAGCTGCCCTTAATAAATATACATGTAGCTTTGGTTCAGTCAAAATGTTTAACATAAAGTTGCCCAAAAGACCTGAATTTGGGACTTTGTTCAGCTATTGAAAGTAAACCATCTGTTGGCTGTATTACTCTCACTGAAAGTTAGGAAAAATCCTGGCAGAGAATTGATCAGTGATGAGCTGGAGACCTCCATGCCTGGGGGAGTGCCGCGCTGGCCGATTCCCTGCCCGAGCCTGGCCGGCGGCAATGTGATCCTATGCCCGCAGAGCTGACAGTGGGCTCTGGAGCCTTGAGTTCCCAGAGGGGCTGAGTGGAAGAAGGCGACAGCAGAGGCAAGAAGGAAAGAGTCAGACTGCTTGTGGCTATAAACCCAAGCTTTACTTCTTGTCCCTCAAGGGACAGAGGAAACGCGGCACAGGCGGGAGCCGACAAGACAGCCCGCCTCAAGGGTGGAACAAAGGTTTTTAAGGGCAGACAAAGAAGGGAAGGAACAGAGGAGATAACCAACCAGGGAATGACAAGGGATGACAGCCGACCACTCAGGGAACAGGAGAGGAGGAACAAACTTGGAACATCAAATCCGAAACAGAACCTTTAAGATCTTTCTAGAAATTAATTGCATAGTACATGAAGTTATTATAAAACATGAACCGGGGAAACCAATCATGAACCAAGGAAGGGAGAAAGGTCTGGAAACAGGGTGGAGATGAGGTATGAGTGGCATCCCGTGGGCGTGGATATCAAACCTCTGCATCTCCCCCAGGCTCCTCCTCAGGAGTGGAGTCCTGGGCAGAGAAGTTCACCCACTGAGTGTCACTCACCTTAAATAAAAAGGGCTGGACCACCGCCACAGGGGAGGGAAAGGGGCGAGGAGCTATGGTGTTTCTTGAGAGTGCCTTGGCATGGCCGATGCCCTTGGACTGCCACGTGTTCTTCCACGAAGCATCCCATGGCCCTCCGAGCCTCAAACACCAGCCATGGGACAGACTGCATCTGCCCCCAGGCTGGAGGACATCCACTGCCACTTCTCTTTGGAAAGCATCTTGAGAGGAAAAGGGGAATCCTTGACTTGTTTTCCCCTCTCAGAGACCTGAGCATGCAATCTTCACAGAGACTCCAAGTGTCAGCAGAAAGCTCAGTCCTGGAACTTGCCCGCTGCTTCTCGCGCTGATCTGTGGCAGAAATTACATTTGCTCTACATAAAAGCCTTTGCTTGCTCACAGCTGAGTGATCACCAGCTTTTAATGAGCTATGACAAGGACGACTGGGTGTTG
The DNA here is from genome assembly GCA_013399195.1 of Dicrurus megarhynchus. NCBI lineage: Eukaryota > Metazoa > Chordata > Aves > Passeriformes > Dicruridae > Dicrurus > Dicrurus megarhynchus. Next base: position 1,763,547 of record VXAD01007415.1, read on the forward strand.
AACCTCTTGGCCCTGCTGCAAGATCACTTTTAGCCTGCAGTGCAGTTTGAGCCTTCCTGCTGAGTGTGGGAGGAGACATACCAAGATTTCTTAGATGCCTCTTTGCTCGGCACAGAGGGACAGCTGCTGTTGGGAGCGCTGCCCAGAGCACCCTTTGTGGCTCAGCAGCAGTCATGCTGCACACGGGGAGAGAAGGAAAGTGGATTTACTGCTGAGTCAGATGCATTTGTCTCACTTTGGCCTTGGCTCCTGGGATGATGTTGCTGTTACACAGCGAAGTGAGTTGTCTTTAGCACAAGGAACATCACCGACAAACATAAAGTAAAGAGATTTAACAAGCAGGAATCAACAACACCACCAAACTGCACTCACATCTTGGGTCATTGGCTGCTTGGGATAGCGTTCTGGCCCAGCAGGGTTTCTCCCCAGGAGTGGTGACAGCAGTAGTGAGACCATGCTTTGCATTCTCTGTGGTCATCATCTTGCAAGCCAGCAGACATTTGAACCCCACCAGCATTAGATTTTGTGGTTTACTTCGTAATGCAAGTGTAATCGAGCCTTTCTGCGGCTTTGGCTTCATTAACGTTGCACTCATTTTTAGAGCATGAAACAGCCTACCTTTTCCATCCTCAGAAAATTAAGAACTCAGAAAAATGCCCTCAAAAGCTCAGGAGGGAGATGAAGAGTCCTCTCCAGGTGAATGGCATTCAGAAATTCCTCCTGAAACCATGTATTTCCATGTATACACACACATGAATGCAGAGCTTTGCTTTTCTGGTTTTATTTTTTTAAATATTGTGAGATTTGTTAGACTTAAGGGAAAAAAAATCAGCAGACATCCTTTCCCCAAAGTCCCCAGTTCCTAGGAGCCTACCAAGGAGAACTCTCAAACCAGCATCTACCACACCTGGTGGCTTGACAAACCAGCCAGGTTTCTCACTGGGACCGAACAGATGGAGAAGCAGCCTGTCCTAGGGAACTTCCCAGGCTTCTCCCCAGCTGGAAGAGCCCTTTGTCAAAGTGATTATTCCTATGCCACTGAACAAGACACGACTAGGCACAGACTTCAGTGCTGCCACACCAACACCCAGACTACAAAGTTGCTCTGAGCACTGCAGCACTTGCTCCCTGTGTGCTTCCCAGTCATGTTAACAGCTTGGTGGTGCCACCCCTATTTCATCCCTCTGTACCCTCATACCCTTCCCAATTTCTGATTGTCTCCCATTGCCAGCTGCCTGTTCCACCAACATTTCTTTCCCCAGCAGCTATTTCCCCTCTAGGAAGGTTTTGAGATTTTGGGAGGCACTGGTTTAGCAGCATGCCCTGATAGGTGAACAGAGAAAGATCCCTGGGACTGCTCTGATTCAGGTCAGTCTCCCAGACATGATTTTCAGGGTTCAGACTGACTAAGGGTTGCTTCAGCTAAGCAGGTTGGAAGGTGAGACCCAAGGCAGGGAGACCAGAGTTTAGTCCTGCCATCCTACTTAGCCTCTGGGCAAGAAAAGCAACCTGTGACTGATTTTGGTAACCAGCAGGAGTGTAACCCATACGAGCTGGAAACACAGCTCAGGATGTGGCCCATGCAGATTAACAGGCCTGACTGGCTCACTGCTCCAAAACTACCAATGGCTGAGGTTAACAGAGGGTGTACTTTTATTTGGCTCTCCTAAACTCTCAAGACAGAGTAAAAACCCCAAGACCAAGAGCTGGAAGTTGATGTGTAGCCTTACAAAGAGGGAAATTAGCAGAAAACAAGCGTTTGGAACCAGTGCAGGGCATCTCAAGCATTTTGGAGGCGAGAGGGAATGCAGCATGTCTCATGCTGGATGTGAGGTACTGCCTTGTGCCCAGGTTTATAGACAGAGCTGTAAGCCAAGGAATACTTTATTCACATTGAAGCGACCACCTTCTCATTGCTTTTGTCAGCGACATGATGCTCTTAAGGAAATCTGAGCCTTGCAGACAGACCTGTCTGACCCCATTAGCTTGGGAGGGAGATGAGTGTTTGGACTGGAAACTCTCATCCTGGCTCTTTCATAGACCAATAAGACCGAGCACCAAGGTGCAAACATCGGAGTGACTCATAGCAAGCTGAGCCGAAATAGAGATGATATCAAAGCATTAATAACAGCATCTTCACAGCCTTAAGAAAACCAGCCTTGGTGGTGGCAAGGCAGGGGAGAAAACAGAGTTTCAGGGTAAAGAAGCTGTTTGTGGGCCTGATGGAGAGCAGGAATCCAAGTGCTTTAATAAAGGGATTTATTTGCTGAGTAGGTGATAACATCAAACTGACACCCCTGGAGGGAGAGCATCCCAATTTAGGATAGTGTCACGAGTGTGTTTTGCCAGTCACTATGAAGGTATTTACATGCATTTAATCCACACAGTCAGCTGGTGTGAGAGTCAAAGCTCTCAAATTAGAGCCGGGTAAGGACCTTAAGCTTCAGGCTTCAGGGATTTGGACACAGCTCTGAGACCAGAACTGTGATACTTGCAAGCATCAGCTGCGTACACCAAGAATGGAGAGGATTAAAAAAAGCTCAGATTGATAATTGCAAACATCATCAGATGAAAAGATTGCTACAGGATCATGTTTCATCTCATTCTTTACTCTGGGAAGGTTCTTTTAACCTCATTTGGAGTTTACTTCAGGACAGAATGCTGAGGAAGACATGTCCTGCTTGCCTACATGATGGTTTTACTGAAAAGTCCCCCCACCAGTTCTGAGCACTTGAACTAAATTCCTTGCAGAGGAAACTAAGGAGGGGAGTCCAGTCTGAGCATGAAGGAGTGTGCTTTGTCCACCCTTCCCAATACCAGTTGCAATACTGAACTGACTGGAGAGGTGTACAGCAGCAAGTCACCCCTCCCTGTGCCTCTGCAACCTTATAAAGCAACAGCCTTACCAGCCCTGTTAGAATTGGACAGGGGCCACGTTTACCACCTTCTGGAGCCTGGGTAGTTCTCCACCTTCCCCCTGTCAGTGTCCAGGAGTGTTTCTATGCTAGACACTCCAGGAATGTGAAGGCTGACTAATCTTCAGGCTGATCTTACATCCTTCCCAGGGAGGCTGAGGCGAGAGGCGATCACAGCTGCTGGGTAGCGGGCTCACACTCCGGCTCCTGAAGCTGTTAAGTCCTCAAGACCCTACCCAAAAGTAAGCTTTGCAGCCTTTGTGGGGCTAAGGTTCCTGGAATATGCATATCATATGTGAAAGGCAAGACCTTCTCATGGTGCAACAGGGTAGGACAACCGTGGGGTGAAAAACCGGGGCCTTGTCCTTGGTGGTCACACCTGACCTGTGGACACCTGACCAGGCACTCCTGTTTTCAAGGGGGACAATGTATCTTTGGCTGCACTAAGGCAGTCCAATGTAAGGCTCAGAATAGGGTCAGAAACATGATTTCACCTGAGCATGTCCTTTTCTGGTTAGCTACTACAACTTTGCAGCAAAATGAAGATGTTTTCCCTGAAGCCTAGAAAGCCTCCATAAGCCGGAAGTTAGGTGTTCTCTGGCCTCTCTTGTCTTCTCAGTGGACAGTAGGATAATTCACTCAGCCCAGCTCTATTGCAAATGCCATTGCAAGGAGCTGCTTTATTGCCAGACAGCCTGATTTAATCATTTCCCTACTCTACAGAGTAAATCAGCCACTCCTGGCAAAAGAAATTTCACCATGGTTTGAATGGCAAAAAGCTTTGGCCTTAAACCAGGTCATTTTAATTGTGCTGGTTTGGGGTTTTTTTTTGCATCCTACACTAACATCCAGCTGTGCAGCGTGCCCTGATGTAAGGAAAGGAGAGAAACAGCCTGGCTAATGATTGCTCACAGGAGTAGCATCACTGGGGTTGAATATTACAGGGTTTCAGAGGGGCTTTCCTCTGACAGTGAGGGGAAAGAGGACTTGAGTCCAAGTTCCCCAAAACAGCCATGAGTTTTAAAAAACAAATGATGAAAGAGGATCTTATTTCCAGTGGACATATTTTCTTGCCCACCATGTTTTCGCTTTTGACTTACTCTATCACGGTGCTTTGTGATGAACTTTCTGGGAGGTGAATCCAACCACTGGAGCCCCACTGACAGGAGCACATCGTGACTGCTGCCCTCTGCACCTTCTCACTGCCTGGAGAGGACAGTACAGTGAAACCCTGGGGCTGGAGAGCTTGCCCAGCTCAGCCCTGCAGCATTTCTGGTGAGATAAATGATTCCTGGAGCAGCAGGCATGCAGATAAGCAGTTATCTGTGCTGTGCACACACAGAGGTGTCAGTTGTGGCACCACATGCAGCACTAAGCTGCTTCACAAGCTGCATCACTGCTGATGCTACCCAGGTGACTGTCACCTGCTGTGACAGATTTATGCCAGTGTCATCACCACTGAGCTTACCCCCTTCACCTGCCCGCCACGCTATTCAGCAGCTGCTCCTACCAAAGCAAATCAAGGTACTTGTAAACTTCTAATCCCCACCTTGCTTCTCCCACTATTTTCTCAACTCCTCCAACTTTTTCTGAGAAGCACTTCACAGCTGTATGGCCATGGAGAGAGGTACAGGGTTGATCTTACCTCTAATGTGCACATCCATCCTCCCAGCTCCTCCTGGAAAACAAAAAGTGAAATACTTTCCATCTCGAGTACCTTCCCATTGGATAATGAAGGCAATCCAAACAAAGCTCAGGGCACCAGAACTAACAACATCTGTTTTTCTGTGTTTCATGCCATGGAATTGGTGGTCCTTGGTGGCAAAGCAAATGCAAATTAATTGTTCCCCCTACAATGTGACGCATTTATATTACCTGCCCTCGATGTGAAAATGTTTTCTCTTTCCTTAAGACCCGAGCTTTTTTTACAAATTTCCTGCTTGCCCAAATCTCACAGCCTCCTCAGCTGATTATTTTTGCAAAACTCATAGGAATTCTTTTATCTTTGAGACTTCCATCCCTTAACCAAACCAGACTGAAACAGGACAGGGGGAGAGACACTGGCAGAGGTGTATGGACCCTGTGACTATTATTGTTATAGTAGTAGCCAGGCGGGTCCTGAGAGGAACCTGCCCTCCTTTGAGGGCTGATATCTTCCCTGCCTGGGTAAGGAGCTCCCTTCTCCTACTGCACAAGAGAAACAGCTGTCTTTACCCCATTTCAATTATCTTTACCCCATTTCAGCCACAGGCTTTAGAGAAGACCCTGCACATCTGCAGCACAGCACTGCTGAAGCACTTGGCACAGCTACAAACCTCCTCCTGCAACATCCAGAGCAACGCACCTTCAAACCACAGCATCCCACTTCCTCACCAGGAGGACCTTCTTCTCTTCTGCCTCAAAGATTTTCCAGCAAACCTGCTAGCAAATCCAGACTTCAACACATCCAGCCAAGCCCCAGAGAATCCCTTCAGTCCCCACTCCCATAACAAGAGAAGGGAATGTGATTAAAGCTCCCACTGGCTCTTTCTCTGCCTTGTCTGGCCTGTGGGGTAAGGCAAGGACAGGTGGAGGTGATGTCCACTCCTATTTAAGGTTTATCATGGCTGTGGCTGCAAGTTGTGGTCCACAGTCTTGGAGAGTAAAAAAGGAATATAAAATTCCGCCGAGATTGACCAAAAAAAAAAAAAATCTCTTAGATCAGCCTGCAACATTTCCACATCTGCTGGGAGCAGGTTCAGAGCAGCACCTGCAGGGATGCTGCAGACCCAGCAAAGAAAAGCTGTGAGCAGTTCTGAAATGAGCACTTGATTTTGTCTAGAAAAGAGCCTGCATTAAAGAGACAGCTTTGGGTTTAGGCTCAACTTTTCCCTGTGCCTGGGCTGCCATTGCACAGATATTTTCTACAAAGCTAGGCCTGCATGATGCAGTGAGCTTTTCTCCTTCTCAGGCACCACCAACACAAACCTGGTTTCTTTCTAGTAGGACTTTGCTGGTCCTCAAAAAAGCTAGAAATTCCTTTACGCTCCAAGATGTCCCCAAGGGCCGTGAAGATGATTAGAAGCATGGAACACCTCTGCTATGAGGGAAGGCTAAGAGTGCTGGGGTTGTTCAGCCTGGAGAAGAGAAGGCTCCTGGGCCTTTAAGTCCTGCCAGGACTTAAGGGGGACCTATAAGGAAGATGGGAATAAATGCTTTAGGGGAGTTCTGTTGTGATAGGACGAGGAGTAATGGTTCTAAACTAGAAGATAGGAGAATCAGACTAGATATAAGGAATAAATTTTTTACAATGAGGATGAGGCACCTGGAACAAGTTACCCAGAGGAACTGTGGCTGCCCCATCCTTGGAAGTGTTCAAGGCCAGGTTGAAAGGGGCTCTGAGCAATCTGGTCTAGTGAAAGGTGTCCCTGCTCACTGCAGGGCAGTTGGATTTGATAACTTTTAAAGGTCCTTTCAAACCCAAACTCTTCCATGATTCAATAAGTCTATGTCACCAAGACTGTCACCAAGGGCAGAACTGTCCTGTACTGCATTGGGCCCCGTGACTCCAGGTTTGTATCCTCTGTAGAAATTCTTATAATGAACACAGTTTGTCCCTGAACTAAAAATGAAAATTATTTCATTTTTGCTTAGTCTGCAAGTTTGGAAAGAGAATTATGACAAACTTGTGTAACTGGGGCAGTCTATATGAAAGAAAAAGTGTTAGAAACCTGGTTTCCCTATGGGAATTGCTAAATTCCCTTTAGCTTTAGAGAAACTGAGATTCCACAGAAGCCACAGAAGTTCTAAAGTAGAACTACATAATTCAAGTCACCTTTAAACTTCTTTTAGAACCACGCATATCATAATTTTATCATAATTGTCTTTTGTCTTTTTCTCTCAAAACCCCAGTTTTTTGACTAACATAGCTTTTAAAAAACCAGAAAGCTTGAAAATACGACCAGATCATATAAACTTGAAGTTTCAGGGTAAAAATTTAAAAACATATTACTACTACTATTACTTTATTTAAAAATAAAGTAATAGTAGTAGTAATAATAATAACGAGAAGAAGAAGAAAAGGAAACAATTCTTTTGAATTAAAACCTCCTTATTTAAGCCACTCTGCTGACATTTGAACACTGGATAGTGGTTTCTGGGACTGTGCAGCTACTTTCTAAAAGACCTCCAATACTCAGCCCTGGCTGGGACTCACAACCCAACGTAAAGCAACGAGAGTCCGGGGAAAAGCAACTGCAGCAGCGGTCTCAGAAACTTTGCCATGTCAAAAGCACGTGGCCCAGGAGCTGCCCAAAGCCCTGTTTGTCAGCTGGCTAAAATAGCTCAGGCGGAGGTGCTGACAAACCCATGCCCGCGCCGCAGCCCAACACCTCCAGCCCTCATGGGGTTATCGGTGACGTTTGACTCCGAAGCATTTTTTTGCTGGCTGCCAATAGCTATTCCCCGAGGACTATTTGCTTTCACATGCTTTCCCTTTGACACGGCTGCTATTTCTTTGCAATATGTAAACACTCAGAAGGATTTCCATGTTTGTTCTTCGCCCGGCACGGACGTTCGTTCACAGCTCGCCGGGAGAATTGACGCGAAGGAGCAGCCGCTCCACAGGCGTCCGGCGCTTTCTCTCCGTGTGCCGTGCTCGCATCTGCTTTCTCCAGTGATAAATCCAGTTCTGCTCCAGTCTCCACACCCCTGGCACACAGCAGGAAAATGCATTCCTGGTGCCAGAAACACGACACTGCCATCCTACATGGGCGTCCTTTGGAGCCCAGCGGAGGCTTTGCATTGCAAAGCATTTATTCTTTATTTCTCCCCTTCATGCAGCAATGTTTTCTGACTATAAAAAGTCTCTTTCAATCACAAATAAATTACTAACATGTGACTTTTCCTAAGAAAACTGACTGGGTTGCCCGTGCTGCTGTTAACTCTCTCTCATAATGCCAACTTTTTTCCAAAGTGATCTTGGTATTTAACAAGACAATTTACATCAAAAGTAAAAAGGAACAGAAACCACTAAAGCAAAAAATCTTAAAATGAATCTAGAAATTGCAGGCCCTGACTCCAACCTCATGGATTGCACCTAGGCTTGATTTAATAGACCTGCTGCTTTGTAAAATCAACTTAATTTTACTTATTAATGTAGTTAAGTTAAAAGAGGGTAGATTGGATATTAGGAAGAAATTATTCATTGTGAGGGTGGTGAGACACTGGAACAGGTTTCCCAGAGAAGTTACTGCTGCCCTATCCTGGAAGTGTTCAAGACTGGGTTGGACAGGTCTTAGAGCAACCTGGTCCAGTGGAAGGTGTCCCTGCCCATGGCAGGGGGTATTTGGAACTAGATGATCTTTCAGACTCATTCCAACACAAATAATTTCATGATTTATAAAAAAATCCACATTTTCTGAGGAGCCAGTCCTCCAGGTTCCTTGCTGGGGCTGAAAAATGAGAAATCCAATTGGCAAATTTTGGTTTTTTTTTTTTTTTAAATTTCATCCTGAGAATTAGAAAATGTGAAAGCCTTTAGAAACTTTCCCAAGATCTGCATGAAAGTAAGGAGAGTCCTGTAACCTAGAGCAGCCCCTAGCACAGTGATGGGAACACATCTATAGAAGTCAGGAAATTCTGGTAAAAATCTAGATGAGAAAACCTTCATTGTGGGGAATCATGACACTGAACTTCCTTCACGTGGGAATTTTGACCACAAATTCTAACCAGGAACTTCCTTAACTAACCTGACATGTGCCTATGGAGAATTCTCATTTCAGCAAACTGCTCCTTCTAACCAAAAATATCTTCCTGAATTTCAGACAGATTCATTCTATACACATTGAGTTAGAAGTCAAATTATTACATGACACAATTTAGCAAGTGCTTATTAAAAAAAAAGTCTCCACAAGTCAGACCGCCCCAGGTTAATATAAAACATAATTATAAACTGATTTTATTGAACTAATTCAAAGGTCTGACTGAATTTTTTCATTGCAGTTCAAATTAGCTTTCCTCGTTCAGCCAATTCTACTGGGCAGGATGGGTTGAAATATCAGTGTTGGGTTCATCCTATAAATGATTCTGTTTGAAGAGAGACTTTCAAATCTGCTTCGAATTCATCTGATGTCGCCAGAAATTCTCCACTGATTTCAACAAGATTTGGATCAAGCCTTTCATGCTCTGTTGGTTGCCTTCCAATGTAAGATGAACTGGAGGGGTGTTCATCAACAAGCCTCCTAGCAAAAGTCACCATGCATTTCCCAAAAAAATATGTAGAAAAAGAGTCAGAGAAATAATAACATAAATGTTGACAACATAACAAAAAAAAAAAAAAAAAAAGGCAGAGGAAATATTTGTTATCCTTATTTATTTAATAAAGAAACATAATAAACTTGAATTTTTCCAGGTACAAACAGCTTAATATGTCCTATGATATTGGCTGATATTTTCCTTGCTCTTTTTGTAGCTTGAGTGATTTGTGTGGTAGCCTTTATTGAACAAATCAACAGAAAAAATGGTAGCACTCACCATGCTTATAGACAGTGTGGGCCAGCTATTGAGTTAGTGTCTTAAACTAAATCACTGCACTGGGAGGTCGTATCATGGCTCGATTCAAATCGGCATCTCCAGTAACAAAGATCTACAAGTGAGGTTATTTGACATTTTTGAGGGGAGTTCTTCATTACCATACAAAGACACCATTCCCTCTTCATCCTTAAAGAAACGCTCCACAGAACAATAGAAAACCCAATAGAAAACCAACCTTCCAATTACAAAGGTTTCTGAAAGTAATTTACAATTCAATTTTAGAAAGTTGCACTGTAAACATCTAGAGTTAAGACCCTCTTTCAGATTTTTTTTGCTTTTTTTTTTTTTTTTTTAGAGTTTTTGGGTAAAAGAACCATTTGTAATGGCATCGGTACTATAGGGTCTCACAGCAATGACACTAAAATGTTCAACTCAAGGGTGAAATGACCAAAGGAAGGGATCTTCTCTAATAAAATCAGTGACCAGCTAATTGTCTCTTTACATTCCGTTCATTACTGGGCCTGACTCTTAATAAGAACAGCAGCTGAATATTTTCTAATATAAGTTGCAAATAATTAAAATATTGTTAAAACAGCATAACCAACAACTCACTTCTGAGTGCAGGCTGGCGTTTTCCTAGGTTTTCAAACAGTTTACATCGTACATTAAAAGAAATCACATGAGAAATGCTCCTTTCCCTTAGCTTTGAAAGGAAAATAATTTTGCTAGTTGTCAGCCAATAAATGCTTGTTCAGCAAGTAATGAATGCACTATTTTCTAATTAAACACTTTCATTATAGGCAGCAGCTTGTTGCTAATGATCGATAAATCCCATTGAGGAGAAAACATTTTAATCAGTAAGTCGTGTCCTCTGAGTGTCAGCCACTCTAAAAACTCACAAGATACATATGTATGTATAGATATACGTATGTGTGTGTGTATATATATATGCATATAAATATAAAAATCGCATACTCTTTCTGGGTGATATGTACAGTCAGAATAACATTACAGCATAAATACACAGGGAATCTGTATAAAGTTTCTCTAATTTGAGAAGCCTTGAGCAATTCTGTTTTTTTGGGGGAGGTGAGGGGTGGGGAGGGGGGAAAGAATAAAGAATGTTTTCACTTCAAGGAACGACGAGTAGTCCCCTTAAGTTAGAATCTAATTACATACAAGATTTAAAGGCAACAAAATGCCCGGAGGGACAGCCCTATGTTATACACCATAGACATGAGGTTAAAAGGGCAAGAGAGCATGATTATAATAATACTTATATAGTATGGTTCATTCCCTTATAGCACTTTGCAATCAGAAAGTCTTACAACACCCCTGTGAGGTAGGTAAGTATTATTATTCCCATTTTACAGATGGGTAAACTGAGGCACAGATAGGTTAAATTATTTGCCTAAAAATCATGTAGTAAGAATCAGGAATAGACCCCAGGAATCCTGATGGCAAATCCTCTGAATTAACCGATAGACCACTCTCAAGTGAATGCCTGAGACACCTCTCAATGAATGGAGAGAATATATTAGCCCATATTTACACAGATACATTGTCATCCTTTTGACGTGTTGTCGTACATATTCTGACTTGTTTAGAGGACAGATAACAATGGCCATAGATAAACTTGACTGTAACATGTTGTTTTAATTCTTGTTGCCAACCCCATGTGGTTTTTTGACTCCTTTACAACCTGGGATGTAACTAAATGTTAATGACAATACACTTTAAATACATTCTTGATATCTTTGCTTCTCCAAGGTGAAAAAGCATAACTACTCTTCCTTAAAGTGCAATGGCTCATTACAGAAATCTCAAGATTTTCCATGAAATCCAACCAAACCCAAGTACAATCAATCTGAAGGTGAAAAAGAAAAAACTTGTCTGTAATGATGGACGTCTCTATATGCCATAAATAATTTCTCACATTCTATCGAGGCTGAAGGATAATAAATAATAACCTATGTTAGCACGTAAAAACCTCTAATACTTTTCTACAGCCACACATCCACCTTTCACCCCATTATCATTTCTTTGGCCTGAAGCTGAAGGACACATCAACTGTAAATATTACTTTCCCTACAGGAATGAGGATACAGCTATTATCTAGTAGATTTTTTTTATTGGTTCCTGTATTTCTTGTCCTTCCCCAGAAATCTAACTGTACCATCTGAGAAAATGAAAGATGGACCTTGAGTAAAAAGGATTCAAACCTTCAAAAATTATGTACAGATCCAGAGGCAATTCCCCTCCCACCTTCTTGATCACACTGTCGCAGCCGTTCCGCATGGCCCAGTTGGCATTGATTTATTACTACTAGTAGTATTAGCAGTAATTTTTTTTTTTTTGAGTAATATTGATGCACAGAGTTCCAAATAAGGCTGCTTAGTTCAGTGTTCCTGGGGAAAATGTGACCTATCCCACTACCTTAACAGAAACTTTGCCAGCCCAGATGGTGCTTTGGATCACTACACACAAATGTGATGCGCTACTTCTATGGCGAGTTTGATCGCGGATTTCAAAGCAGATTCTTGAAACATACTAAAAAATTAGTGCTTTTATTAACAGTTTTACAAACAGAATCCATTATCGTCTAGTTTCCTTAAGGAGTGAACAAGCCATTTCTCTCGTTATTTTGACATCATTTGCTTCCCTGTTTTGTTTTTTTTTGTGTGTGTGTGTGTGTTTCTGCTGATGTGCAGTTGAAAGTCCCAAGAGGGAGGGCTTAGTGTAATCAACAGTTTAAACATTGCTAATTTGATACTTCAATTTGCAACAACTTTCCTCTTCAAGCGATGGGGATCCTGCAAGTTCCTATTACCTTGACTCAGAGTTCATCATGAAGAGTGTAAGGATCATTAATCTCCATGGAAAAAGAGACTTTTTTTTTTTAAGTAAAAAAATATCAAATATAATAAATTTATGAAAGACCATTCACAACATATACAGTAAGTGTTACATTTTGCTACAGCAGCTGTGATTTTTTTTTTCTTTTTAGAATGCAAGGTCATACATTGCCATAAGTAAACACACTAATATGAGTAAGACCTTAAATGAATGTATACAGCCAGGCTTTATCTGTGGATAGATATACACTGTGTTTACTGTTTTATAGTCTAGCCTATTCTTATTCACACCATTGATATAACAGCTATGACCCTGCAGAGAATCTTCCTGTGCATATATAAATATAAATATTGAGCCAAGTCAAAAAGAGCAGGGTCAAAGGTTATATGACTTATTAGACTCCTGTAGTTAAGGGTAAAAACTCCATTGTTTCTTTTGCAACTAATTTTTAATAAGAAGGCTGCTTCAATCGTTGTGTAGTTACAGCATTACATTCTGTAAACAATGTTTTAAAGCATTCTAAACAAACATTTAAACAATTGATTCTTTATCCTTGTCGGGTGAGAGAAGACAATCTATAGCTTCATCGCTTTTGCTCAGGTCCGTTATCTTCAGCTGGAGGTTTTCACTCGTGCCTCTGGTGACGCTGTCGTAGGATGGAGGGAAAGAGGTGGAGGACAGAGTTTCTGATTTGTCTATTGGCCTGCCGTAGTTTTCGTTCATCATGAACGCAATGAGACCCTCCTTCTCGGGCGCATCGTCCTCCAGGATGCTGCTTTCCAAAGTTCTGTGCCGGTACAAGTAGGATGCCTGCTTCATGGAGCGCCGGAACAAATGTCTCCTGTAGGCCCTCTGGATGACGATGGCGGAGACCTCTTCTTGCTTCCGTCTCAGAGTCGTCGTAATCGGCTCGTAAGAGATCTTAGACGGATTCGCCGCCATGAACTTTTCTTCCATCTGTATTTTAAGGGCATCCATCTCTCCGGATTCTCCTAGCACCCTTTTTGTAAAAGCAAACAAAATATCCAAGCAATGGATCCTGTCTCCGCTGACCATGGGCAGGTCCATCGCTATGAGTTTGATTTTGTTTGGTTTCGCTATGCGCAAAGGTTCTGACAGCGCATCTGCAAAGTCTGAAAGTGCAGAATACTCAATAAACTGAGTGGCTTCGGGGTCAAACTTCTCCCAGATTTCATAGAACATATCAAAATCATCCTCGCTTAGAGGCTCTGTACTTTCCTCAGTGGCTACACTGAAGTTCTCTAAAATAATGGCTATATACATGTTTACAACAATGAGAAATGATATAATGATATATGTAACAAAGAATAAAATCCCTACGGCAGGGCTCCCGCAGTCTCCCTTTGAGCCATTTGCATTGGGAAGGTTTGGGTCGCAATACGGTGGTCCAGTGTTTAAAATAGGGTTGAGAAGACCATCCCAGCCAGCTGATGTGGTGATTTGAAAGAGGCAGAGCATGCTGTTGGCAAAGGTTTGGAAGTTGAACATATCGTCAATCCCATGCTCCTTCTTCACATAGGCAAAGTTAGCCATGCCAAAAATGGCATAAATGAACATGACCAGAAACAGCAAGAGGCCAATGTTGAACAGAGCAGGTAGGGACATCATTAAGGCAAACAGGAGAGTTCGAATTCCTTTGGCTCCCCGGATGAGTCTCAGGATCCGGCCAATCCGAGCCAAACGAATGACTCTGAAGAGTGTGGGAGAGAAGAAATATTTCTGGATGATGTCAGAAAGTACGGTGCCTTGGAAAGAAAAGAGACAAACAGTGAGTTAGTGCATGGGAAATAATCCCAGGCTTTCCTTTAAAGCCATCAGTCAGGATTATTGAGAAAATAAGTGGAAATTTGCCCAGATTGGAAGGCCCACAATAAAGGGAAAGGCATTGTCGGTCTTTTCATGCCCATTTAATCCATAAGAAGTTGTGAGGCTATTAGCAAAGAATGATAGTGGCAGTTTTATTCAGTGAAAGATTTTCTGTTGGTAATGAGAAACCAAGATCAACTCAAGACACAGATAACTGCAGCTTTGCCCAAGACCCACCTGAGAAACTTGAGTGCAGATGGTCAGAATTTCTGATATGACAATATTTTTGTCTGTAAAATAGTAAGTCAGAAATGCTGATGTGCTGGGCCTGTTTTTTAAGCCACCACCAGAACAGAGCAGGTTTCTACTTGGTTGGTTGTTTGCTTATCAATTTTTCCAGTTTCCCTGATGGGCTGGGAGGGAACTAAGGGCTAAGGCTGTACTAGCAAGGAACCGACCTTGCACCCCTGTACTAAACTCTTCCTGCAGGAGCAGTACGCTTGGTCCAGAAAGTTTGTCTGCACTGAGCTGTGCTGAGCTCCTGTCCCCTACAGGAAAAGGTCTCTCTGGGATGGCCCAAGGCCTCTGACACTGAAACAACCTGGCTGATCACGGGCCAGCATTGTGAGCAGCACGACAGCTCTGGTTAACTGCCTGCTATGGGCATATCCAGAGCATCCGACCTCAAGGCTCCAGTGACAGCTGTGTGGCAGTGACGTTCCCTGGGCGACCCAAATCTGTGAAATCCAGGCTGTTCAATGCCTCCAAAGCACAGGTGGGTCTCTGAGCACCAGTGATCTGCATTAGGGTCTTGCAGGTTCCCCACTCCACTACAGGGTGTTTATGGATGCTGAAAAAGCTNCAGAGCAGCAGGAGCATCAGGCAGTGAGATATCTGTTTGCCCAACATGACACTTTCTCATTCACCTATTCCCTCCCTCACAATGGAAAGTTTTTTTGCAAGAGTTGAATTTCTGAGCTCCTTTTGCTCACTGGATCAGTTGAGCATCTTCCAGTTGCTACTTTACTTCCAACTTTAATGAAAACTCTTTCGGTATGATTTTGGATTTATTTGACCTGCACTTCTTTATCATCTAATACACATCTCTGTTTGGGGCTGCAGAACAGCAAATGGCACAAACTAACAATAAAACTGTGTCTTTCAGTTTCATCCCTCGGATGGATGAAGGTGTGGAGCTCTAGAGACAACAGGGCTCAGAAAAGTCAAATTCACTGCAATGCCCAAACCTGCACTGAAGGACTATTTCAAACTTTTGTAATAAAAAGCAAATAGTAAAGCAATAACAATCCACATGTGCACTTTTCATGTGGCTTTTTTACTTCTCTGTCATTGGCTCTTAGACAGAACTGGTGTTAACTGTATACGGTGGCCAGTTCATGTTTCATCACCAGGAACCATTAAGTGTATGGTTTGATAAACCTCCTAATTTTGCTGATCACACCAGTTATTGTTAGGCAGGGGTACGTTAGATTGTAAGTACATATTAAAATTGTGTTTAGGATTCAATTCTCTGAATTGAAAGTGTATATTATTGAACAGGCCCTTTAATGCTATCAGTTAATTTTACGCTTGCCTTTCTACCTTTGGAGTCTGGGTGAAAATCCAGGGTCACCTACCTACGATGGACAGAATCACAACCACAAAGTCAAATATGTTCCAGCCATTGGTGAAGTAGTAGTGTCGCAGAGCCAGCATTTTGAAGATGCACTCCCCGGTGAAGATGGCAACAAAAAGCATGTTGATTTTATGGAGGATGTTCACTTTTTCTTGACTTTGGTCATCCGTTTCCACCATCATGGTAACCATGTTAAGGCAGATGAGGATCATGATGGAGACATCGAAGGCTTGTTTTGAGACGACATCGAAAATAAAACCTTGGTATTTGTTCTGGGGGGAAAGGATAAGGTTTAGTTAGGAAATTTGAGCCATGTAAAAATGATGATGCAATTGTCTCCTGATTGATCAGAAAGTAGAGGAAAACAGACAATTTACTGCATTTGATTAGAACTTCATAAACTTAAGGGTGATGATGAATGTATTTTTGATGGAGTTTTCAAACTCATTTGCTCCTAATGCTTCTTGAAACTACTGTAAACACGACACTGGCCATGAATTTATGCAGTGCAGGTAGGTGGCCACTGGCATAGGTAAATGGCACACGTAAATTGCAGTGTTAGTCAATGCTACAGAACAGTGGGAATTTTGTACCACAGGTCACTGGATTTGCAAATATTGTCCAAAATCAAAACATGTAATTACTAAGTGCCTTTCATTTGGGAGCAATAAACCTTCCTACTCTGGAGAATTGAAGGGTGCTTATTCTAGTAAATAAACATTCAGCTATTACACAAAGTTCAACTGAATTATGTCGTTCTTACCAGTGGCCTTGGGATTGGCTTTTGAGGTTTCTTAGATCCCAGCTTTTTCATTGCATTATAATACTTTTTTTGTTCTTCTGTCATAAAGATGTCTTGGCCACCTAAGTATAGGGTGAGAACAACACTATTACTTTTGATGAAGAGAGCTCCCCTTTGCCCCCCTCCAAAGTTCAAGGAGGAATCCTCTTCTATTTCATTTCTCTCTTAATGTAGCTTTCATCAGGTTGGACTGCTCAGAGGGACAGTGGTGTTTGTGCACAGACGACACCGGGCCAGTCTGTGCCCCTGTGTCCAACTTTGTGCTAAAGATCCCCTCTGCCTGGAGCTGCTTTGCTGCATTCTGTGGGGAATAGAGTCCCCCATCCTATATTTTCAGGATGCTCATACTCTAGGGACACTAGGGACTGCTACAGCTGTGCCTTTGTAAAAGTCTTGCAGGGTGGTTTCTGCAGCTGCTCCGCCACTGCTGATCTCAAGGCTACCGTGACAAAGCCATTTCTGATAAATCTATTCCTTAGCTTGGTCCCTGCAGCAATCACAAGATGATGTGTAGCATATGCACTACTTATCTTTTTCTTTTGTTGGTTAAAATTGTCAATGATGACACCGATGAAGAGGTTCAATGTGAAGAAAGACCCGAAGATGATGAAAATCACAAAGTAAAGGTACATGTATAAATTACTTTCCCATTGAGGCTGCTCCTCGTACTGCAAAGGGAAAAGGGAAAACGTGAAAATGACACCACCTCTGCACACATCAAAATATTGATGCAGTCAAAACAAAGCTGTCCATTGGAAATAAAATTCATGAAACATGAGAAAAATACTGTAACTGCTGTGAGCAGAGTCAGCTCTCCTCAGTCTCCTAAAGTTTACTATCGGCATCTACAATACCACGGTCATTTCAGCAACATTCACTCTCACAGAGATCACACTGCTCCAGAAAGTGCAACTCCAGAATAAATCCTACAAAATGTTCTCAGTCTGAACCCAGAAGGGGAAAAGAACCAATTTTCTGATTATCCTAACGTCTATATGAACTAATGGTACTTATAATAAAACAGAAGTATGATTGCAGTATAATTGAATCCTACTGAAAAACACTGTATTTTTAAGTACATTTTTTTTTAATGAGGGGTGGAATGGAATAAGGTCTCTTTCTGGAGAACTGAGCAACACAGTCTGATAACCTCAAGTCACCTCTGCCATGTTTGGCAACAGTGCTCAGATTTGCCCCATCATCTCCATATTTAAACAAAGTGCCAGAAACTGGCATTCCCTAAATGCCATATTTTCTTGTGGGTAGTCCATGAGTTTCATTCAGAAGCAGGGAGGATACATGTGTACATGTAGTACCAGAATAAAAAATCAACATGAGCTATGATATGCCAAGGTACTCCTCTGCCCCTGTGGTGCCATGAAGTTTTCCCACCTGTTATTTCTACCCTTAGGTCTCAACTTTTGCCCTTACTTCAGCCTGTCAAATTCCTAGCACCAGACAGCTGCCTCAAAAATTAACAGTAAGTGTAAACTTGTTCCTCTAATATAACTAAAAGAAGAAAAGAATACTATAAATCTTTCAACAAAAAGACAACCAAACCACACAATGTGTAGCAAAGGAAATGCTTTTTTTGTTTGTTTGTGTTCAAGGAAACCTGAAAGCTGAATAGGATGCAGGTAAGAACTGAGCTGTCACCAGTCACTACCACATCTCAAGTCAGAGCTGGAAGTTCACACTACCCTCTTTGTCTGCCAGGAGCTTCTCCACACACCTTCAGTGGAGCTGCTAGATGCAGAAAAGACACTTGCTCCAGGTGAGGGTGTAGGGAGGGTTAAGTATTTGTCTCACAGGGGAATTCAATTTAAACCCAGCACTGTTAAAGACACCATCAGAAGTCAGAAAATATGGCAGTAAACAGGCAGAGGGGAAGAAACAGAGAGGACAGTTTAGGTCTTTGGTAGACTCAGACTCATTCTGGTGGTGCCTCTGTGCTGGGAGTTCTGCAGTAGGAACAGATCAATCAGTTGTGTAGGACTACAGGCTACATGTGCTTTAATTTCAGGGTCATCATGCTTCACACAGCTACAATGAGGGTCTGCAATGTCCCAGCCAGAGTAAGACAGGGACTGGCAACCTGCATGTATTTTATTTTGTTGTGTTTGTTGTTAAGCGTCATCAGTGCTGCAAAAGGCAATGGAAAAGGAAATTATTTATTTCCTTGCAGACTTACCTCTCTTGAATCCACTGCTGCATACATGATATCCATCCAGCCTTTAAATGTGGCCTGAAAAAAATCCCACATAAGACATAAGCATATTAAGCAAGTACATCCTCAAATGATATCAATCTCTCTGATGAAATTTCGAAATGCAGTGTTGAGCATGTGCTTCACAATTAATACATTGCCTGCCTTGCAATCTGATATGTATCCTTGAGTTTATGCTCATTTAGATATTTAAATTCATTCCAGAATGCTTTTCTCCTGGATTTTCTCATTTATGTTTTTTGATTTTCTGCACTGGCAGGGATAAAAGAGAGGTTTTTAGAAGAGATTTTAAGAAGGAGAGAAAACATGACAATTAAATCTTTGGAAGTTTTGACCTTAAAAATTTCAAGTAATGAAGAGATATGGCTGCACATAACATTATAGAATGTTGTCCTGCACGAGCCTTGGACCAGGTTAGCTGGATCCCATCCATATCCTGCTGAAGCTTGGATTCTGCCCTTTTGTAAACCAGGGCAAATCACAACAATATTAAAGCCCAGGGAGTTGCATAAATCACAGCTGACTTGAAAGAAGCAAAGGCAATCAACACCTGCTGTGAGCCTGGCCCTGGAAACTCAATCTGCTTTACTGTTCAGATTTTCTTTTATTAAGTTTTATGAAGTCAAGTGTTTTACTTTTTTTTTTTTTAATAACTTTTTAAAGAAGGAAGGATTCCACAGAAGTCAGTGTCTCTTACTGGAACCTTCCGTGCAGAAAAGGCAGTGACAGCACTCCTAGAAGAAACACGGGGAAGTGATTTTTACTATTCTGTAGCAAACCCACGTCTCTTTGATCTCATTATGTGCCCCTTATCAGACACAGCCTGATGCCAAGCACACCTGGAATTAAGACTGACTGGCCTAAGCCCCACTGCCTTTATATGGGTTCTCTAGGGCTGTTTCTCATTTGACTTCTCACCCTTTTAGACTCACCCTGAATCTAAGTCAGTGTGAACAGATAATGAGACAATTTTAGATTTATTGATGTAATCAGGTGTGCACTGGCATGCATGCAGGACCTACGCCCAATATTTTTTTACATCCTGCTGACACTAAAGTCGAATTTTGCCCTATTGTGTAGGCATACAGTTCCAGATAATGCCAGTAGGAATTTGGCCAGAGGTTACCAAGAGAAACCCAGGCAGTTGGGCTGAGGTGGGTACATTCAGTGGTTTTAGAACTCTCTATTATTATATTAAGTCCTGGAGGTAATGCTGCCTTCCCAATTCCTTCTGAATGCTACTGAGACAAAGGAAAATGTACAAGAGATCAATGATATTTCTCGTGGAAGTACATATAAAATAGTGTTTAAAAGGTTGCACCTATTCTTATCTACTGCTTGAAAGAGATTAGCCCGCTCCCCCAAATCAGAACCCTTTGGAAAATCTCTTCCATGGTGCTGTGTGTTAAGAACCACTTTACATGAAAAGTATCTACAGGAACAATCAGCAGTTTTATTAGAACAAATAATTATTTGAACCTGTCATGCTGATACTCCTTAAATATTCTAATATTTTCTTTTTTTGCCGTTCTCTTTCTAATCTGATGAAAGACTTTCTGGTGCCATTAGAGCTTTCAGCTCAAAGTGCTGTTCAGGGAGGGTGGCTGGGATGAAACAAGAAATCCTTTCCCCGTGGCACAAAATGATATGATCTTAGCCTGTACTTTTCTCCCACTTGGGAGGAAATCTTTTCTCTTGAGCAGCTATTTTACCCCTCAGTGTGTACCACAGGCACGAGAGACTCTCCTGCAAGGCCAGTGGTTTATAGTGATAAAGGATGATGAAGTGATCGACAAAAATAAATATTAAGAGAATGAAGTGCTGTGATTTTCTGTTTACCCCAGCTGTCCAGAAGCAAGAGAATTAAAAATCTGTGGGGCATCTGGAAAGCTTCCCTGGACACTTCAACTGCAGAGGGTAAAAGATACTGAGAATGAAAGAAATATAACACTGAGAAAAGAAATTATTTATCTGGAATTAGTAACCACTTACACTCTGGATAAGGAAGTGACAAAATCTTCATGGGAGTGTTTGTGATATTATCCTGCCTGGAAGCTATCCAGAGAAACACCATTTTCTACTGAAACTGTCATGTGATGAGATTATCTACCGATAAACTCATCCTGGGATGGGATTACATTTCGTTATTTCACTGGTGGTTAGAGCTGCAATGCAGCAAATTAGTGGGGAGGAGGATAGGTGGGGTGGCACTGGATGCCCTCAAACCAAATAGTGCCTTAAAGTAAAGCAATTCTTTAAATCTGTAAGCTTTTGGGATTTACTTCTTTTTTAGTTTTTCTCTTCTTCTTTCTTTTTCTTTTTTTCTCTTTTTCTTTTTCTTTTTCTTTTTCTTTTTCTTTTTCTTTTTCTTTTTCTTTTTCTTTTTCTTTTTCTTTTTCTTTTTTTTTCTTTTTCTTTTTCTTTTTCTTTTTCTTTTTTTTTTTCCTTTTCTCTTTCTGTTCTCTTTCTCTTTCTGTTCTTTCTGTGTTTTTTTCCTAGAAAAGGAAATTGTTCAATAAAAATATCTGCTTTTGGTGGCTGAAACACTGGTCTTCACACTGCTGAAATGTTTCTTTGGGCATTACTGTTGATGAGAGAAATTTCTGAAAGCTAAACCAGGGATATTTCTGCACATTTTGCATCCACAGTGACAGTAAAACCAGGCATTGTAGTTTACAGAAGTGCAAGAGATCGTGTAACTCAGTAACTTTAGACACACACCACCGCCTCATGACCGTTTTGTGCCTGATTTATGGGCTCAGTCAGGATTTCAAACCTGGCATGAGGGGTTGCTTTAACTCTGCAGCTCCTGCTCGCTGTGCTGGTCTAGCAGTGCTTCTGTTATCTCCCCATTCCTTATCTGGAGTCCCAAAGTGACAAAGAGTTAATAGGACATATTCAATGATAAGTTGGACATATTCAATCTAAGTCCATTCTGTCTAAGAAGAACTTTTCCAAACAACATAGAAAGACCACTTGTTTCCTGGATATTCTTAAGTAGATGGCTGAAATTTCAAAACACACTGCAAAAAAATATGTGGAGGTGATCACAGGGTAGAAGGCAGGGATTCTGCAAGGGAAATGCAAAACTCCTACTAGAAATTTAAGATATTTCTTTGATCAGCTCAAATACAGATTGGCAGAACATAGGTACTGTGATACTTTAGGCCAATTGGGAATACAGGAAAAGTATTACTGAAGCACTGGGTTGTAGCAAAACCTTCTTCTTGACAGATTAGGGTATTAGGAGTGTTAAATCACCAGGAAAGTGAATCATCCTTCTTACAAGTCAAAATGTTGTGATAATAAAGATCTCTTCCTCCCCATGAATGATCTTTTCCTTCCTCCTCTTGCTTGTAGAGTGAGTGTATTAATTACCTCTTTCACTTTAGTAACCTGTTTTGGGACAGCCTGTTTGTTAGCTGGAGGATCTTGACATTTGACTTCACATGAATGTTTTCCCAGGCTCATTAACTCAAAGTGGTGTCTACAGGACAACAATCAAGGTAGGAAAAGAGCAGAAGATATTTGGGGCAAATTTCATGCAGTTCTCAGTTACATTTTCAGAAAGCTTGCCTCTAGATAGAAGTATGTCCTAAAGTTTCCATAGTAGCAACTTTCATTTCTTTCAAATATGCCTCTGAAGAAGACAGAACATCAAGCAGATTTGTTTTCCGCATTTCCATTTGGATTTCCAGACATTCAGGCATTCCAAAGGAACCTCAGAGTCACTCAGATTTGTGCTGTGGCAGCTGAAAACGTCAGCAGTCAAAAGACAAGTCGCACTTGAACGCTCATGTTTTGGATCCTGGAGGGTTGTAACCCAAATGCTTATCTCCTCCTTGCCCTGCTGGGCACAGGGATGCACAGAGGTGTCTGTCTCTCTGGGAGAGCTGGGCTGTCAGCTGAGCCCCTGCATTTCCCACGGGGGTTGGCTCATGAAATGTGACCCCTTATGGAGAATATTTGGCAAGGGGCACCTGTAATCAACACCCCTGGCAAAGGAGATCCAGATGTTTGGGCCCCTTCTCAGTGTGTGTCACCTTTTCACTTTATTGCCTGCAGTTAGCAGCAGACATAAGAGCTCCAGGTGCAGGATTAAAGCCAAAATCAATCCCCTAATGGAATCTGGCTCCTGTTCTTCCTCTGCGAAGAAGGAGCTGCCACCTGCCATACAAGCTGAGCTTGTGTCCTGCTAAAATCAGTTTGTTCAGCCTGACCAGGCCTCGGTTCACAGCATTTCTTTTGTAATTTTGCAACCAGAAAAACTATTTCTCTCCTACCCAATACAGGATCACAGGTTTGAAAAAAACCTGCAGGGTCATGAAATCCATTTTCAGCTGAAAAAGAGCAGTATTAGCCCATTCCCTTCAAATGTGTGCTGAGATCCACCTTACAACCAGTTACGTTTCTTCTGCCACCACTGATCCCAACAGAAGTGACTAGAAAAGACTGCTTCAGGATATTCCTTAGGAAACACCAACTTATGAAAAGGTAAAATTTTCAAAAAGCTGGAGCTTGATTCTTATAACAGAAATGGTGAAGGCATAGCTTCTACTCTGATGGAGGTTTTCCCCCCCCAAAAAAGTAGGCATTTGTTATGTAATCAGAGGAATTAAGAAAATTCAGGTAAGGCACAATATTTTAAACCTGGAAATTCATGCTCAGCTAGATTGAATGTTTAAATGAAAGACAAAGAAAACACTATATAGAACAGAAAATCTAATTAAAGACGTTTAAAGCAAAACGATCTACCCTACACAACTGAGCTGAATATCATAATTACATGCAACAGATAAAAGCTCTTGCTCTCAGCAAGTTTATGTCATGGAAAGAACCAAAAGTGGTTGTGCCCATTCCAATGTTTCTGCTTTCCAGAGGGTGTGAAAGCAAAGACTCAATGGACAGTGGTCAGAACAGAAGATCTCAAACTCAAGTGTTTTTGTACCAGGAACAGCACACATGAGAACAAGGATTTCTACAAGAAAGGAAAATTGATTCATGGAGCTGTTCCATGCATCTGAGACAGAGAAAACCAGATCTGGGAAAAACAAATTTGCTTCCTGGGAAGGAGAAGGGCTGACAGATCCCATGGAGACCTATGGGAGGCTCATGCCCCTTTGGAGGGAGCACAGGGCAATACCCTGCTGCATTGCAAAGAGTGGATTCTGCATGTGACAAATCAGTTGAGCTCCCAGCACACAATTTTTTATCCCAGAATCGAGGAATGCCATCACAGGCATTTCAAGAAGGAAACCTCCCTGTCCAAAGATGTAGCAAGGAGCTTATTTAACTTTGCACGCAAAAAATGCAACACACAACTCCAAGTGCACATCCAGCCCCTGTCATCATTTGGCTCCAGAGCAAATTAGGGACAATGGAAATAAACATCATAACCACTACTTTACATGGGGGCCCTATGGAATTGCAACACAAAGCAATTTGTCTGAAATCACCCAGCAGTCCAGCAGCAGAGCCTGGAAAAGACAGAGTCTCCTGTGGCTCTATCCATTAGGTTGTCCTGTGCCAAAACACAGTGAATCTCAGTGCATACAACCTACTCATCCATATCTTACATTTGATGGTGAAAAAAGTTGTAGAAGTCACTTCCTTCTGCCTTTATAGCTCAAATATTGCCATTATCTTTGACCCTCAACAGTCTTTTTTCTGCTATGCTCTTACCACCTTCCCAGAGAGGCTGGGCTGGGGGCAGTGTCAGCAATCTGATCCCCACCATGAGCCATAGTTAGATTTAACCTGACTCAGTATTTTAGCAGGTGGACACAAGGTGAGGAACCAGAAAGAGAGGCACCAGTGTCCTTCTCAAAAACAGAGAGTGAGCAGAGGGCCATAAATTAAGGCTACCACTTATCCAGCAACTTCAGCTGGGAAACTGAAGGCACTACAACTTCATTTTTTTCCCAGCAGGATATAATGAAATCCAAGCTGTTCAGGAAGGCCAGTGCACTCTGTCTGCATGAACAGTCCTTCCTGGACCATAGCTTTCTTTTCTGGAACTGAACTTTGCTCTGGATTACAATATTGACAAAATAATCTTTAATTCACTTCAATAGTCCAATCACCTCCCAGAGAACTGTATTAGTGATCCAGCAGAAACTAAAATTAAAACCATAAACTGCCATGTTATCTCTAGGCCAAGTTAATACGCAAAATATGATTTATTTACACTTGAGGAAAGGCATCGCCCTGGTGGGTAAGGCTGAACAGCCCAAAAAAGCCCAGAGGTTAACCTGAGCTTTTAAACTGATGGTTTCAGTGAAAACAAGCAACATTTGCCCATTGGTTTCTGGTGGTCACACTTACCACTTGTAGCAGAGCCAGGTACCCAGCACCAACATTATCAAAGTTAACTTTAACTTTTGTCCAGTAAAACGTGCCCGACACATTGTAAAGTATGCAGTCACTCATGTTGTTAATAATTTTAGAGTCCAAAGGCATATCTCCTTCTGTCTTATTGATGCACTTCCCAAACTTCCCAGCAAAGAGGTTCACTCCCATGATGCTGAAGATGAGCCAGAAGATGAGGCAGACAAGCAGAACATTCATGATGGAAGGGATGGCTCCCACAAGGGCATTGACCACAACCTTGGGGGAAACAGGAAAGGGAAAACAGAATTAATGTCAGCGCTTGTATGGACACTTCATTAACAAGCTGCTGTGCACCCTCGATTAATGAGTCTGAACCCTCACATGGTGACAGGTGGATAAGCACTGACACTGCCTCAGGAGCCAGACCTCCTCCAAAGGCTTCACACGTGACTGTTTTTTTCTCTTTGGTAATCAAAGAACGAATCTGTTGGCATCCCATGCAAGGGATGATGTTTTTTTCCAGAGGAATCTCTGAATTCAGAAGTCATTTTGACTGCTCAAATCTTGCTGGATAGCACACTTCAGTCAAACTATCATAATAATGTGACTAATTGGAAAAGGCTGGGGTGCACTACAGTGACTCAAAATAGAGAAAAAAAGATTCCTGAAATCTTTGACTCCACTGTAGCCAGTGGGTTGTGAACTACAGCCGTGATAAATTTTGCTTAATTAAATAATAACAGATTGAGACATACTGTACTGAGCCAGCTTTCCCTATCTGATCAGTATGCATGATTAAAACAGTGAAATCACAATAATTCAACAAAAAAAATCATTATTTTCTTTCCTCTGCCATGCTGTAAAATTCCTACACATTAACCCAAGCAGGGCTGTATACCCCTGCATAAAATCATACATTAAAATCAAAAGCAGAAGGAGCTTTTAAGGTGTGTGAAGGATGGCACTGGAAATGGACAACATTCTGAAGCCAAACCAAAAAAACAAAGGTCAGGCCATCCACAGACCCTCTACAGCTGCCAGGTTTGAATGCAGCACGGTAATACCACTACATCAACCAGGCAAGGTGCACATGGTCTACTGTTTTGAGCACTGTTGTGGTTTAACGTGGTTAAGGCATCTCTGCATGTCAAATCTTACACTAAAGAAACAGAGAATCACAGAATATCCGGAGCTGGAAGGGTCCCACAAGAATCAGAGTCCAACTCCCAATCCTGCACAGGGCACCCCAAGAGTCACACCATGCAAGACATTTCCTGAGGGAAGAACTCAATCACAAAATGTAGCTTCCCCCTTCCTGTGCCAACCAGGTTTCTCCATGTTCACAGCCTTTGGAGATGCTGCCTGTGCATGGTCCAGGCAATGCTGCTTCCCAGATAGCTGCAGACACCAGCCCCACAACACGAATTTGTCTCCATCCCTGTCTCATGCTTTGGAGATTAAAATCTGATAGGTGGCCACTCAGCTCTTCTTCTTCTCCATCTACATTTCTGAAACTGAGACAAGGTGATATTGATCCATAAAAATTAAACTTTATTCAATTGGCGAATTTGATTACGGAAAATGTCAGCTCTTCTCTTCTCTTGTGTTAGTGTCCAATTTTCTGACAAGCTAATAACGTAACATTCACTTCTCCATCATTTTTGCATTGCTGTGGAAGAAAAATACCCAGAGGAGTGAAATAGCTTTCATGCATGTATAGCAGCAGCTTCCTCTACAGTACACAATACAAAATTATGTAGATCTTCCAAAACTCAGATTTATATTCTGTGCATTTATGAATGAAGCTGATTTTCACACAGGAAAAGCTGTTTGACCAATTGTTTTGTTTTGTTTTTCTGTATAGGCCCATTCCTGCTGACTTTTCTTGGTTTTTATATTTTTTTTTTTTTGTTTGCTAATTTTGTCTTTCAGTTTTGGATGTCAATCAATTTCTAACCTCATCATTTTTAGACCAAATTCACCGTGTTAACCAAAATGCCAAATAATTTCCAAATCAGGGGCTTGTTTGGATATAGCCTTGGCTCTTGTCAAAGTAGTTTTCATCTGCTTCTCTGCACGACAATATTTTTGTTCAGTTTTAACCCATGCCAGCACAAAATCACTGCACTTGTGTTACATGTGCTGCTGAACCCAGCTCCCAGTGACAGGACACAGATATCCAGGTTTCAGCAGTACAACTGATGGCCATGCCCACATCCTGCTTTTTTCCCTCTGCTGAGTTATGTTCAATGGCCTGTAGATAACAAAACACGACATGAGGCTGGAGCAAATCCTGCAACACCTCTCTGAATGAATTATTATCAGGGGGGTTCATTCTTTCTTTGCTGCTTCTGCTCTTACACCAGTGTGATGCCATTTTTTCTGGTGGAAGCATTCTTGTTTTGCACTGAGGCAAGTGAGAGGAAGACCTGGATACATAAAGGCAGGTTATTATCATAAATTTGTGTTAAAAGCTCAGCAGCAAACCTTCCCATGGAAAGGGATGAATTTCTGCTGCACTTAGCAATAGCAACATATATACCCATGTATAAAAAAAGGTTACACTCCTGTTGGTTTCCATCAATACCTTTACAGGTGAAACCACCTTCCAGGTGACTTCTTTAGGGACAGCCTAGAAACTGAGCCATCCTCTGCTTTAACCCAGAGTGGTGCAATCTATAAGCTGTGTTTGCTCCCCAGCTCTCCTTATCTCACAACCTCCTCAGATAAAACTGATTCAGATTTTTAATCCAGAAACAGACTTGCATGATGAGTTTATCCTCCCTTTGCTCTGAGAGAGCCCATCAGCCTCCTTGCAGTGATTTCAGGCCCAGACTATAACTCCTAGTGAAGATCAGGCACAGCTTTTGCAAAGACATCTAGTTTACAGTGTCATGATGTCAAATAACAGAGGAAAAAATGTACTATTAGATAATCTGTTCCTGGTGCCCTTTGTCCTCAGTGTTAGAAACAGATGCTGCATTTTTAGGTGGAATGTGTTGAACTCAAGGCCTCTGCTGTTAGATGTCTTCTCCTATCACTCCCATCCTCACTGGGGGTGAGTTACCACTGCACATTGCTCCAGGTAATTAAAAAATCAGAGCTTCCTTGTAGCTATCATGGTTCTTTCAGATTTTTAATCACACTCATAGTTCCCCGCAGAGACTTCCCCATTTTTAAAACCCCCTTTCCAGCACTTCCATGGAATTCCAGTGTTGAAGCACTGCACTCTCCCTCTGCTTGCTGGGTTACTTCCCTGTGTATTCAGGGATTCTAACAGTCACCTCATTTTTCAGACCTGCCCAAAAGCTTGTGTCCTGTTGAACATTCATCCTGATCCCTACATCCTTCTCAGCTGCTGTTTTCCAAGAAACATCCCCCACAGTGACCTACATTCCTCCTCCCGAGGTAGTCAGTGTATGTGGTTTTATTAAAATGTGTGTTGTACAATAGATCTATTTTTCACTGTGATCCAGATCAGCCAGCATAATTCCCTTATCTGTAATTTCACTTACACTCATTTTGAGTATTTTCAGCAAAGATCTTATATTTTCTTCCAGATGCTGTTAAAGTACAGATTAAAAACAGTTCTCTTTCTGAACAATCCCTCACCCCGAGATGCTCATCACCAAATTTAGTGTGGTCACTGTTCACAATTACTTTTTGAGGTCCATCAACCATTTTAAAACATGTTTACTTGTCTTGGTACAAAGCTCATGTTTTCAACACAATGTCCTGTGGTATCGGATTCCTCCCTGAAATCCAAGGATTCTGTATCAGCACAGTTACCGTCATCAGCATAATTTGTAATCAAATCAAAGGCCTATATCGGTTTTACAAGAACTATTCCCATGAAATCATGCTAACAAGCATTAATTATGCTGTTTCTCTCCTGCATATATCTTGTAGCAGTCTCACCATGATTTTGCCCAGTATCATTTTCACATTAAATGGTCTGTCATCATCCCCCCCATCTTCCTAAAATACTGCAATAACCTCCCTTGCAGGGAAGTGCCACCTCTGAAACAATTCCCTGATGGACAACGAATGAGGAGATGTGAGAGATGTCATTATTTGGGACAGGCAGATTTAAGTAACTTTATTCTGGGCTCATGCATGGGAAGCCTCTGGGTCTACAGTAACTGTCAGGTGGGATCCTGCTCTTTCTGGGTCCTTTTTTAGGGATTGAGGGGCAGGATGGCACCAGTTCATCCCTATTTTGCAGACCTCTCATGGCACAGGAGCTGCTGAGATTTGTGTCAAACTTGCACAGGTCCCAGACTGAAGACGGGGAAAGAACTGAGGTCTGATGGCAACAGGTTCTCTTGGCCACTCAAGTGCTACTCTGTGCCTTTCTCTCAGGAAAAATTGCTTCCAAAATTTAGGCACAACATAGATGAAATAAGTCTCTTACTGCAGTAAATGAGAACTTTATTGCTCCTGTTCTGGCCCTGCAGAGATGTTTCAGATATTCAAAAAAAAGGCATTATAACAGAGCAAACTATTATTATTTTCTCGCTGTCGGTGTTTGCTGCTCAACATTATCATTATTTAATCCATCAATGCGCTGGCAATTTTCCTGTGCATTTTGGAGCATATGAACTCCTAATAATGAAAGGTCTAACTGTCCCTAGTCTTGTTAAGTATGGTTAGACAAACTAAAACTAAAATGATTTGCTTTTCCAATAGCACGTATTCTCAATTATACTTTATCATGGTTTACAAGCTAATTCAGCACCTCTGATAGCTCAGAATGACTAAATATATTTCAGCTGCAGCAATGGTACAGGAAAGAAAAGGGAATATTGACTCAGGGATTGGAGGCCTGTAAGAATGAGCATGTTGGGAGGAAATTTGCTGGGCTGATCCATGTTAAGATCTTCACCAAGCCAGCCTCTTGCTATTCTCAGAGACAAATTAGGAGTTTTTAATGTTATTTTTTTCCTATTCTACTAATGCTTTTCTGATGTTTTTGGCTCATCTCCCCACTGCTATTGAGGTGTGAATGCAGTTCAGTTAAACTGATGTGAAATCATGAGTAAACAATCGTTAGTTAGAACACGCTAAGTTTTGCTTGGGCTTGTAAATCCACCAGAAAAAGCTAAGCCTTCATAAGCCACATCTAAACTGATTTGAGAGAATCTATGCACAAACCACTCTGGTAGCTAAATTACTGCTTTTGCTAATACTGAATGCTGAAATAGTTCAATTTGTGAATGTTTAATAAAGACTTGGAGTGAGGTCATCAGATGACAGGAGTGAGAGCTTTAATTACTGTCAGTAGCTCAACCTCACTTTGTGTTGTTGCATTTTGGCTTTTTTTTTTTTTTAATTTGGTCAATTACCTTTAAAATATTGCCTGACTGCCGGAAAGATTATGGAGAACAAAACAATTCAGGTTTGGGTGCCTGGACAAGCAGAGCCTTTTGAATCTTTTTGTCTTAGTACCAACACAGGGGTGGTCTGCAACAATACTTGCCTCATCTTTATCCACAAAAATAATATGACTTAGCTAATCACGAAATCTTTGGAACAAAGAGTTATGTTGCCAAATCTGGTCATCCACAGAAGAGGAAAAGAATGGAAATGGGGTTTTCCTAAGCTGCTGTATTACCATATTACCTGGACCATCTCAATTGTTAGGTTCTCCAGCTTTCAGTCTTTTGCTGTAAGAGCATTGCAGTGAGAATAGTCCATTGCTGGGAACTCAGTGCATGAAATACACATTTAGTCACTGATGATTTGGACCAAAATTTTGCCTACAGGAAAGCTTTACCCTGAATACCACCACTGTGAAATATGTAGCATTTTACTTGGCCTGGCAGAGAGATTTGGATCATCAGTATAATTTGACACAGAATTTTGTCACAGATTTGCTTTACTTTGCTATGCAATCTGCAAGGTTAGCAGTAACCTCAGCTCATACAGAACACAGCTGTCACCACCTGCAAGTCATGCATGGTGTGAGGAATTAAATAAAGTGCTTATCTAAAGAATAATTGATTCATGTTATCTGGTAGGCTTAACAAATAAACAGGTATGCTGTGGGAATATAACCATGGTGGCAAAGGAATGCAGAAAAGAAAGAGATGGATGCACAAGATGGAGCAACAAGCACAAACTACATGGTTTTAATGTTAATCCTGACATTCCTCATTAAAACTGCAATCTGTTCAAAGGAAAAAAAAATCATTCATTCATTTGCTTTCCCTATCTTTAGCATTTCTAATTTTTGCTTTAATTATTAGTGAAAACATCCTTAAGAACTTTCTAGTCAGTCTCATTTTAATGCGTGTCAAAAACAGGGAGCAAACTTTAGCTTGGTTGTTCCCCTGATACACCTTGTAATTGAGAGGTAATTGATAGCCAGATGCTTCCCCATCCAAAAAGCTGTTTTTTAAGGCGTAGTTTGACAAGTTAGGCAGCAGGATTAGTTTATCATTAAATCTACCCAAGGATAAAGGCGGAATGATACAACTGCAGTCAAGACCAAGGAGGGATTTCTTTGTTGCCTTGATAAAGCGCTATCATTCATTTCCTTTGGCTGACAAAACCACGTACAACAATTCCCTGTTACATCTTGATCCACACAGCTGAGCTTTGGTGGATGCTTTGTGTCCTCTTACCCTCATCCCTTCAAACCGTGACAATGCCCTCAGCGGCCGCAGGGCCCGCAGGGTCCTGAGGGATTTGATGGGCCCCATCTCGGAGTATCCAAGAGTGTTGGCAACGAGGCTGATTAAAGAGACCTGGATGGAGACACAAAGCAAAAATTCACTCTGTTAGAACAGTCCTGCCATTTTTCTTCTCTTCTGACTTTCCTCCCTGGAAAGAAACAGCTGGTCAGTGGAACAGTGGGGGAAAAGGTCTTATACGGGAGCAATTACATTTGGATCCACACAAAAGAAAGGATGATCTTTCACAAAATGGATGAGAAAGGAGACCACCATTACAGACCCACCACTCTCTGCTGTTTTCTGTGCACTCCCCAAGGTGTGTGTATCTTCCAGTACCCAAAACATGAGTTATGTAAGTGTTATAATTTAGAGCTATTTGGAAGAAAGCACATCTAACCCTCTCCAGCAGAGATAAAGGATTTTAGTATTTATATCTAATCACTGGTCTCTAACTAAGTGATTAGAAACAAGTCTTCTGCATTGCTGGCAGGCCTGACTATTTCAGAGACCATGAAAGAATGAAGTTCATGGCTCTTCCATTCTGCTCTTATTCACTTTTTCTGGTTTCTGCACAGTCTCTAAAGGAGATGGAAATTTGACAGGTGCTCAGCGTTGAGGTTCACACTTTTCAAAGACTGTTTCTTTGAAATAAACTTCCTGAATCTGGAAGCAGCATGGAGGGGTTCCCATGCTCTTCATGTTCTCAGAGCTTTTGCAGTGCCCCAGTTGGTCAGAAATGTGGGTGGTATCAGGCACAGGACTGGATTCTGAATGAACTGAGTGGCAGTGGAGATTATGAACACATGGAGCAATAGGGTTTTGCATGCTCAAATCAGTGTTCACAGCCTGAAATCTTACTGAACAAGGAGTGAAAACAAACAGCTCTCCAACACCGTAGGTATCATGCCAATTTGTGTGCATTAAAAAAATCCCAAAACAACAAAAAAGCCCAACCAGAATTAATCACCACATACTATAAAATACCATTTTCTTAGAAGGAGATGCCTCTGTATATTGTTTATCACAGTTTCTTTTCTTCCTTTTTAATTTGTTTTCTTCTCACTTATTATTTTCACAGCCCCACTCATCACAGTATTGGATATCTCACTCTCACCAATGGGAGTGTGCAAAGCTCACCTGTGAGGAGCGGGTGCTGTTGCCATTTTCAAGATAGCAGCTAAGCCTAAAAGCAGAGGCCCCTCTACATTATAAAAAATAGGTGCTTAGTGTAAGGAAACTTCAGCACCCCCATGAACACTGACAGATCTGGAGGAAAACCTTCCTTTTAATTTTGGGATGGGATGATTTTTACTCTGAAGCCCATTGCTGGCTGACCAGCCCAGCATCATCCATGAGGTCTGGGATAAATCAGGGTAAGATCAGCCTCCCCTAAGTCCCAAGCCAGTGTCCCCTGTGGAGCAGCCTTTCTCCTGAGTATGCTTTTATTTACATACCAGTGCTGTCTGCACAAGTAAGCACCTTTGTAAAAACTTGCTCAATTTGTTAAATTATTTACCTGCTGATGGCTTTATTGTGGCATGTGGGTGACTAAGGGCAGGAGGTCTCAGAGAAACCAAGCCTGAGCTGGGGTTTCTGCCAGGATAAATCAGCCCACCTCTGCAGATGACTAAGCGGCACAGAGGCTGGCTGTCACCCTGTAACATGTCACTCTTTAACAAGGTGTGACACAGACTCACCTCCTGTGTACAGACCCAGCGGCTGGGGAGGAAGGAAGGGCTTAATAAACACTTCTGCCTTTTAGTGGTGAGTGCCCTGTAAGAACATCACAGTAGACAGGCAGACTGGGTTCAAGGTCTGATGTCTTAGGCCCCGTAGCCACTGGGGAGGTAAAAATCACCCACAAAGCCTTTGCTTCCATCTCTAGGAGAGCAGATCTGAACCTGTGACCTGAGCATGATGCCTAAGCCATTTTAGAGTAAGCAATGCCATAGGTTTGACATGCTCCTTTCACCCAAATCCTGCTCACCCAATGCTCACAGTTGAAGATGAAAATCTGGGTTTAACTTAAAAACCATCTTCAGTTCACCAATGAACCCATTTTCTGCCTTCCCTGTTTCTCACCAGCCTGGTTTGCAAGCCTGTACTCTGAAGTTGCATTAACACAGAGTTCAAATCCTCCCCCTTTTATTCACTCTACCCACTAATTTAATGTTGCCTAAATAATGAGAAAGGGCTGTCTAACAGCAGTAAACAAATGTGCACTGTAGTTATATACTAAAGCCATTCAATTAAGTCATCTTAAAAGTGTAAAATAACTGCCATTATGGAGAAATCATGATAGAAATAACACTGTGGCACGTATTTCTGTCTTTGGTGGAAGGTTTAGTGCAGAAAACAGCCTTAGCCTCACAAAGCCTTGGAGGTTCCTACCCAGAAAGGCTGAAGGTATAAGAAAAACAGCTCAATGATTGTATGCTCAGAGATAGAAACCAAGATCCACACGTTGAAATACCAAGGGAAGGACATTAATTTGTAACATTGATCTGTAAAATGAATGTAGATATTTAAATGAAAATTAATCAAATACAGGGTACCCAACACCCTTCTTTGCTGGTTTCACCCATGATGACTGAAAATCAGATCTTATTAAGGTCTTCAAACTGCTTTGGTTGGTGCATCTGCATGATTCCTCCCTCATCCAGGACTTGTGTCCTATAATTGCCCTTTCTCCCAAGGCAGAAGGTTTTTGCTTCAAATCCTGCAAGACCAGATTTTGGATCTGAGTGGGTTCCCATTTTCTTTTGAGTGCCACAAATGTCACCCCGAAACACATCACAGGTGGTGTTGTCCTCCTGACACAGATTTACACAGCATTAGATATCTCTGCAGAGGATTAGGTCATGAAGCTGTGTGATATTTGGCAATGATTTACAAGGCTGGAGTCAGAGCAGAGTTTGAGAGAACTTGTTTAAATGCTTGGATGTTGGTTTTGAAGGTATCCCTGTCAAATTTTATTTATAGGAGAATTACTAACGCAGGGACTTGGCCATTTGGACTTGATTAAAAGTGACCCGGAAGGTTATTTTTAGGAAAAAAATCAAGCAGTTTTCAAAATTGGTGCTGACTGCCCCACATAATCACAACAAAAGGTGAAGTCAGCTATTTCTGTTATTTTTTTTTTTTATTGTTGCAAGGCTATGCAGCCCAGAGCTGCTCTAAAGTTCTGCTTTGTGCTCTGCTCAGAATCAAAAATGTGCTGGCACCCAGAAAACACCTCTAGGGTCAATGTAACCTCCAGATTCAGAGTAAGTCACACACACATTTCTAATCTTTTCAGTACCTGTTTGCAAATGGTTTTGTAGGTTTTTCATGAAAACCTACCCCTGAAGTCCAGGCAGCTCTGTGACATGGTGGAGAGCAAGTGAATCCTAAGGAGTCACTATTGCTTGGAACCATTTCCCATAAAACACCCAATTTGCTGTTGACCTTGAGCTTTCACCTCAACTTCACCTTTTACATGGCAGGTTATAGGTAAGGTATGGAATCCCTCATCCTCCTGTGCACTTCTTCTGAGCCAAACAGATTTATCACAGCTCCTGTTTGCTGCTTCCAGCATTTCCCTTGAAGGTCTTTCCAGAACTTGCTAGATCTTACTAAGAAGATTTCACAGCTTTCCATTTAACTTAATCAAGGAATAGTTTCCCCATATTAGGTCTAGACTGTTCCTTATCCCCTTGACTTTCTGCTTATTTGGTGCCCCTGAAGTCCTCAGGACAATGTTGTCACCAGAATTTTCTATCTAACTGTCATGGGGTAGCATAGTTTGAGTTTTTTAAGGAAGACTCCTTCAGCCTCGGAAGTGATCTTTTTGCAAAGAGATGCTTACAGCTTTCTCTAGACCTGACCTAACCAATCAACTGGCTAGTTGGAATATTGACAACTTCTTTAAGCCACTTAAGAAGCTTGGTACGCCTCTGTGATACACATTTAAGAACGAACAGAGCCCGAGAAGCTCTCTCTGACTTCCGGCTTTCGGACAGGTGACTGGAGCAGCCCCCCCCCGCCCCCAGCCCTGTTTCGGGCGGGCCATGCCCCCGCTTCAGCTCAGTGCGGGCAGCAGCCCGGCAAGGAGAGATAAGCGAATTCCAGCTGCAAGGCCGGGTGAGATTAACTCTTTTAGTGCTGTAAGATTTCTCCAGAACAGATGAAGCCTGCAGACATCAATCCTCTCCCAAGTCAGAGGAAAAGGACAGATGAAGGCACGTGAAATAAACAGCACAGAGACACCACAGTCAGCGAAGAAGGAGGAGCTGAAACCCCGAGAGAGGAGAAAGAGGAGATGCTTCTCCGGGAAGCTGAAATTCTCTTGTAAGGCTGTGGTGATGGACTGCAATATATATCAGTGTACCCGTTGTAATTTCATAAAGCATGAGGGGGCAGAGCGTTCAAAGCAAAATCATGGGTAAAAGTACCTGTGCTGCATTAAGCAACTACTGAAGTAGCTGTGATTTAATGAGAAGTTTTAACAGAGAGAGTTGAAAGTGATGTAGACTCTCTTGCTCTCAGAGGAAGGCCTCTGTGCCTTTTCAGTTGAAGGAGATGAGGACCCTCTTGCTGCCTGAGAAGAGGAGGGCCTCTGTTCCTAGAGATGAATATGCACCCAAAGTCTATCTGGACAGATTTTACAAGAATTTGCATGACAGGTGCCTGGAGCTGGGAGGAGGCAGAGATAAATGAACCCCACAGCTTTTATGGTTGCCATTTTCAGTCTCATGATCAAGGGAAAAATGAGAGCTTTTAATTCTGGTGCACTAGGCACTAGAAATACCATCCATGGAGGTTAACAAATCTGTGGCTAGTGTTTTAAAAGCCAGTCTCCAGGCATCTATGTGTCTTGGTGGCATTAGCTTGGGTCTGGAGTGTCCTACTGTATGACATTTATATGTGTTTCCATGGCAAAATCAAGAAGAATCAATGAATTTAGAGTGCTAGAATACAGTGATGTATCTCTGATGAAAGGTTAGCCTCACTAATAGCTGTATAAATTATATAAACACATATCTAATATAACTCAAGTGAGAGTAATTTCTGAATGCCTTAATAATTTTGACAATCTACTTCAAAGTCTTGTCCAGGAATCAGAATATTTTTTCAGTAATTTCCACTTTCTTGCCATAATTTCAACTATTTTGCAGAATTTCTGTCATTCTTAAGGCAAGAAATATGACTTGTGCATGAGTGGCACCCAGAGTAGTGTTAAATTCCCAGTGTGCTCACGCTGGTCTCGCAGCCATTCACCAGTTACAGATGTGCAGCATTGCCTGACTATTTAAATTATTCACCGTGAACA
Organism: Dicrurus megarhynchus; assembly: GCA_013399195.1. Taxonomy (NCBI): domain Eukaryota; kingdom Metazoa; phylum Chordata; class Aves; order Passeriformes; family Dicruridae; genus Dicrurus; species Dicrurus megarhynchus. The sequence continues at coordinate 1,800,641 of VXAD01007415.1, forward strand.
CACAGAGATAAAATTCTACAACAATTTTATGTGTCTTCATTATCTGACAGTGACTTAAGCAATCAGTGTTGTAAATGAGTGTAAACCAATGTAAACCCAGTAAAGCCACCAGAACAGAAGTTTAAGGCGGCAGAAAAACAATTATAAAGTAGGGAGTGTGATAATGCAGCACACAGAGGGAAAAAGGCCTTTAATCAGAAGATCATAGACTTTTTTTCCCCCAGGACTGATTGCATTTAGAACAGCAGTGGGCTCCTCCCTACATGAACACATTTTAATATCATATTAGCAGCCTCCACAGACTCCCAGTCCATGGCGTGTTACAGGGAGTCAGGGGCACAGAGTTTGGGAGCAGTGTTTCACCCAGGGCTGGTGAAGATTCCTACAGCAGGGAGAAACTGGAATAAACTGTTTGAGCTGGAATAAAGGCTGCTCCTCTCTTTTTTTCATTCCTTCCCACCAGCCTAAAAGGACATGATTTTAGATAACCTGGGAGCACCCACTGGACTGAGCTGGAAGCAGACAGACCTGAGCAGCACCATTCCAAGGCAGGCACTACCCAGCACAGACTGCATGTTTTAATTAACCCCTGACTACCACTGAGATGAATTAATAGCAGAGCCCTGAAAACAAGGAATTCTGCCTGAACAACAGCAAAAATCCTCCTTGGATAATCACATAAACCCTAAACCCAACCAGATTCTCCACTAAATGCCTGCTGCAGCACACATCTGAGGACGATGCCCTGCGAGTGTCTGTCTCGGGGAGAAGGGGAGACCTCCTTCCTGGTATGGGCAACAGCATATGCTTTATGCAGCCAGGGATTTCATCAAATTAACCTGCTTGTTCAAATTAGAGGGGAGGGAACAGCAGGGGAAAAAAAAGAGACATCTGAATGGAAGCACAGCAGCCAAGCTGAAAGCTCTGGCCACTTATTTAAATAATAAGTTCCAGCTAATGCAGGCTCCTGGTGCTTTCAAATAGCTTTTTGTGTGCCCCAGAAACACCTGTCTCTCCCTCTCTAATTGTGCCTTTAAAAAAAAATAAAAATAGAAGAAAGAGTGCTCGGATTGCTTTGGGTGCCTCTTTTCAATCCAGCCTGGCCTCTCCTGTCTTTTGCTGCCAAGGATAGGATCACTCAAAGACCTCTTTACTGTCCAGTGTCTTTCAGAGCTAGGCCTGAAGGTAAAAGTTTCTCCCCTTGATTTGAAAAAGAACAAAATTCAGTCTTTACCCCAAGTGCCAGCTGGAAAACCTACAAGGAAATGGGACTTTGCAAATAAATTGAAATGCATGGAACTTCCTTTGGCACTCTGAAATACAGCTGGGAAAAGGAAGCTTGGAATGGGTTTGGTATTCCTTTCAGCATCCATCCTCTCCCAGCAGCCTTTTATTGTCATTTTACTTTTTTAAAATATCCCTTTGTCCTTTCATTCTGACACTACATTTTCTGCCATACAGATGCCAAACTGTATGATTGCACCTGCCAATCCAGAAATGGCACATTATGAAAGAACGGAATGAAGTTAAAGGGAAGTCTTAAAAATAGGACACTAGAGAGACACTAAGGTGACCTAAATTCCCATCTCTGCTCCCTGTTTCCTTGAATCAAAATCCTCACGTTCAGGTAAACACTACAAACTCCTTAAGGCTGCTCTGGGGTTGGTCCATGGCCTGGAGGTGAAAACATGTCTGGAAATGAGCTGTCAAAGGGCTTCCCTCACTGCAGCAGGTCATTACTGCTCGTGGAGTGCTCTCATGTATTATAACACGATGGGCAACACGAGTGCCTAGATTAATTATAAACAAAAATTATCTCCTGGAAAGCCTGGTGCTACTTCTTATTACTCAGGTTTAAAAACTCATTTACTTCATCCACTCTTTTTTTTCTTTTCGGTTTCTCCAGGACTTTCCTCCTCTTTTTTTTTTTTATTTTTTTTTCTCCATCTATTACTCAGGCTTTAAAACTGTTAATATTCCATGTTCTCAGCTTGTCTCCTGGTCCTCATGTCCAAGCTTTTCAAGACAATGTTTCCTTTTCAGGGGGCAGCCTTGTTGCAAACAGCATGTGTCACTCTTGTTGGGCTAAATGCTTTTAAATAAATCATTCCTACATCCTAATTGCTTCCTGGTGGTTTCCAGAAGAACCTCTTTACGTCTTGCTGTTCTCTTAATCTGTCACCTCCTCTACACCTGCTCAGGCTTTTCTAACAGCTCCAGTCAATTCCCAGGGCAGATGGTTGAGAATCAAGAATTAAACCTCAGCTAATTTCTGAGGGCGAGTCAACTGTGAGCTTTCATCCAGTGAGGCAACAAACTGACTTATTGATGTGCAGTTTTCTCCCCCTCACCACTTACAAATGGATTTTCAGCTTGTCTCAATTCACCTTTTTACTGCAAACAGGCACCTTTGCCACACCTTGACATCCTGTTTACTAGCACTGGCCAGGGATCACAGAATCACAGAATCTGCTGAGTCAGAAGGGACACACAAAGATCGTGGAGTCCAACTCCTGGCCCTGCACAGAACACCCCAAAAGTCACACCTTGTGCCTGAGAGCATTGTTTAAACTGTGTCAGGCTTGATGCTGTGACCACTTCCCTGGGCAGCCTGCTAGGGATTCCTGTGAATTTTGGGGATCACATGATGTAACTCGATCAGACAGAGCTTGGCCAAGTCCCAAAGGCTCCCTCCACGGTGGCTGTGCAGGTGCAGATGCTTTGAAAAGTCTGGTGTTTCTGTCATGATTTAGAGCAAAATAACTTCTTCATCATCAACAGTGTTCTGCTTCTCATCCAGATGCTGTGTGGACACAGCCTGGATTTAGGGCAGCTGCAGAGGAAAGATGTTCTACCCTTAAAAAGATCTCCAAAGCCACCTCATGTTTCATCTCAGGGAACCATCCTGATGCTGAATGCTGTAGTCAGGAGAGGACTTGATTATTTTTTATTATGTGGAGACATAATAAAAAGTGGTGCACGCAGTGATTACTGACAGAACATTTCCCTGGGGCTCAGCCCCATCAGCTCTGCTGCATTTACATCCCAGCTGGTGGGAGCTGAGGTGCTGAGCTAAAGGCAAGTTTCTTTCTGGGCAGGATTAGGATCAACCCTACTTAGATATGACATAATGAAAACAACAACAAAAGCAAGCAAAAAACCTCAACAAAAACAAACAAAAACCCCAAATCCAAACCAAACCAAAAACCCAAAGAAACCCACCAAAACCCCAAACCAACCAAACCAAACCAGCAAGCAAACAAAAAATCAAAAGAGAAAAATCAATGTGTGTTGCCTCCTCAAGGTGCTGTTCTGGATTTGCTTGTTTCCATATAGCATTTATTTAATCAGATGTTGCAAACTGATATGAAAAAATACCAAATTGTTGTGGGAAACATGACAGCTTGAAAATCAGCTCACTTTAGTTGGGTTCTTGAAACTGATTGATCCTGAATAGTATTGTATTGAATATGCCAGAATGGAGAGGGGCTCTGAAGAATTGTAGGATCCCTGACTTTTGCCAGGAAGGATAATGGTACAAGCTGGAGTACATACCAAAAGTAGGAAACTTCATCTTCCTTTGCCTTAGCACAAAACATCCCAAAGCCAGCCACGCCAGGGCAGGAGATCTGCACAAAGTCTCTACACCATCAAGGCACAGCTTTCAAGTTTCATCCCAATCCCTTTGATCTCTCCCTCACCAATAAGGAATCTCTACCTCTGCAGGCTGCTTCTATCCATTCACTTCTTCCTTTTCCCTCCTTCTGAAACCAGTCCCTTGAGCTGCTCCTGGCCATCCTGGATGGAGCCACAAGGGTAGTGGACGATGTTTGTTTGGTCTGCAAGTTGGGGTTCCAAAGGTGCTGGTCATCAGGGAGAGGAACTGTGGGACAATCCCTCATCCTCCTCTGTCCCTGGAGAGTTTGTGAGGCTCTGGACTGTTAAATGCAGTCAGTGTGTCTCTCCCAGCTCAGCTCTTCCGTTCAAGGGAGAACATCCCTGCGTGTGGCACTTGGCAGCTCCACTCCCAGTGATGGAAAGGGCCAAGCGAGCTGCATGCAAGAGCTCCAGGATTTTATTCATTATCTTCATTTTAAGCATAGTCTTCTAAAAAAAGGACATTGAAAAGTGCTCCATATTTAAATAACATCGAGAAATAAAAATGTTTGGTAAATCTAGCTCAGCGAAATCTGAGTGGAGATGGGTTTTTTACAGCACTTTTGAAAGTTGAAAATCTGCTTCAGTAATTGAAATTCTTCAGCAATTGCAGTAATTATTCCTGTCCCAACCACTTTGCAAGGTGTAGGCAGATAGTGAACTAGGTTACTATGGACTTTTCTCCTCACTTACATTTTCCAACCCCTTTTCTTGCAGGTGCAGCGTGTTTTGTCCTGCTGTGCCTTGTCTGAAACTCAGCTTGTGCTTCCTCTTGGCAAAGCCTGGGCTCTCCCCTTTTAGCATCCATGTGGTAACGAACATGAGGTGCAAACCAAGATAAGACCAGACATTTGGATGTTTTTGCATGTGCTGTGTTGAGATAAAGTGTGAGGTGGCAGAAGGGAGATTTACAGCCTCGGCTGACCTGCTAACACACATTGAAACCACTTATCTCACCTTCCTGTAGATTTTTTTCTTTTCACTTTTCCTGAATTAGCCAACATGTACTAAAAGAGCATTTTTCCTCTTTCTTTCTTTCTTTCTCTTTCTTTCTTTCTTTCTTTCTCTTTCTTTCTTTCTTTCTTTCTTTTCTTTCTTTCTTTGTTTCTTTTTTCTCTTCAAAACCAGGCTCCCTGGCTTCTGGAGAGGGAATCTCACTCCTATTAGTTACCTGGGAGGCTTATGCCATCAGAGAGGCTCAGAAGAATGTGCACTGAGACAACTTCAAAAATCCCACATGTGCACTTGCTTTCAGGAACTGGGAAAAAAACTAGTCAAAAACTGAACTCTGAAGTTATAATACCCTGTTGTACCAATGGACTTTTGACAACTCACAGAGAACATTAATAAGATCTCTCTTAAGATGCTGCTCCAAGTGACAAGACATATTATCTTTAATTTACCTTGGCTGTATTTTTGTCATTCTGCTCCTGTGTGCTGTTCTGAACAGAAACTAGACAAAATTCACATGTTCTTAGGGTAATGCCCCAAGAATACAAATTGGATTTCAATGCTGTTTGGGAACGACTCATTACAGCAGATTGTGTAATTACTGGTACAGCAAACAGAAATCACCTTGTTAATCAACAGGGAGCACAGATGGAAAAAAACAATTAAAGTAATCATAAGCCATCAATATTTACTTCACACAGCAAGTTTTTAATTGTCACTTAAAGACAATCCGACACAAGGGCATAATTTAATTCAATTCAATTTTAACTAGGGACAGAAAGACTGTTTTAAAATGTTCATCTCAGATTCAAGGATTATTAGCTGCTTCTTTACTAGTCTGACAGTGAAGTATTTGAAGCAGAAATCTTAGAGCAAGTGCTCTCCAGGAACTATCTGGGAAAATGTAATACCTTTATTTTTGTCTAAGTGTTCAGGGAAAGTGATGGTGCATTTAATGCCTGAACATCCATGAGCAGTCCTCAAACAAGCAAACAGGAAATTTGGCAGCAAACAGGAAATTTGGAAAGCTTCTCAGTGGGGAACACAGATCTCTAGTTACAAACCCAGCAGCTCCAGGCAAACACCAGAAACCTGCTGTGTTAGAACCACTCACAAAAGTTATTGAGGAGAGTGAAAAATACATATTATTTTATTTCCATAAAAGCATCTACAGAATCCTGCCTAACGGATTTGCTGAATAACTGGTTTGAGATCCCTGGCCTTCAAATCCATTGCTGAGCCTTGCTTGAGCTATTTTGCAGACAGATCAACTACCCCAAAACTGTTGTGAGCTCCTGCCTCCATGGCAGGGGAGATGGAAAAGGGATGGAAAGAACAATTTTCATCCCTGGTGACCCAGCTGGAGAGAAAATGTTGGAGCATCAGGGCAAAAGCTGAGAATTAGAGGTATTCTCCCCTCCCTGCTGCAGGATATGGTTCAAGGGCCACCCATTGCTGGAGATGGCTGGAGGGGAAGGAGGCTGCCAACATCACTAACAAAGCAATTGTTTAAGAAAAGAGCTTTCTTACCAAATCTAGAAAGACAGGATAATCTTAGAAAGAATTGGTGAAGAAAACCCCTTATCACCTCATCTTTGAAATTAGTACATGACAATCAGGCTGGGTTTTTGTAAGCCTGGATTGGGACTAACTTTTGGTCAATGAAATTGAACACAAAAGCTGCAATAGAGATGACGGATTTGTGATAATGGACTTATGTGGAGTGATGATATTAGTGCCAGCTTAAGAGGATTTCTCTGTGAATGCCACAGGCAATGAAACTTGGCTGTGGCTTTTTTTCCTGAGTGTTCTTACTAATGAGTTGGGACTTCACACCCCTTTCCCACGAGCTTTCTTGTGACAGCTTCTCTGGGGATCCAGCCTCTCACCTCTGCCTTCAGCGCATGAGCAGCGAGTGAAGAAGCTGTTGACTGCAACACCTCCAGACTTTGAATGATGCTAAATCCCAGATTGATGCCTTTCCCAAACTGACCATGCAATGGAATAATCCATCCGCTGTCAGCAGAGACTGGGACATAGCTCAGAATTAACTGGCTGAAGCTCAAACTAGATAAGCTCAAGATAATATTTATAGGTCAGAGGAAACAATTGAAAGGAACATCAAACACGACACCAGCATGCACAGCTGGTGGAGTCTCTCTGCCCCTTGTTTCAAAGCCCAACTCTGTCTGCTTTTGCAGGACAGGCCTGGTGGAGAGTAGTTCCCACAAACATTCACTTTGGGTGTCACTTGCCTCCATCCCTGGCCAAGTTCAGGCTCCTCATTTAATCTGCTTGGTCCAAAGAGGTTTTGATTGCATGGATGCTTGGAAAACATCTGTTCTCTGTGGAAATATTTGCCCGTGCATCCTAGCAAAGAGGACTGTGCCTAAATACCATTCCTGATGGTGATATTGATGTCTGTCTACACTTCTATCTGTCTGCACAGATATACTACAGTGTATGCCTTTCCCTCATGTGAAAAGAGCTGTGGATTGAGTGCCGACCACTGCAGTTCATGAGCACAGAGAGGTGATATTTGCAGTGTAGAAGGGTGTTACTTTCAGCAGCAAACTTCTTTTTTGCAGGATAACTTGTATAGATGTACATTGATGTTGTTTGTTTGGCATACCCAATTTCCAGCAGATATCTAAGGCATCTTTCCTGGGTGCCCTGAGCTGAAATGAGCCTGCATTTTGTGGTGTGATTAACCCTTTCTCTTTTGTCCCAAAGAAATCTGTAGCAGAGTTGTTGATAGGACGTTGTTGCATTGCAATGTTATGTGAAAGCACTTTCTTGCTACACTAGCACACTTCTCTGAGATGCTGAGAAGCCCGTTACCAGAGATCATCCTTTTGGGATCCTGCATGCAGCAAAAATAGCTCTCAGTTTGTGGATTACTCTGTGTTTTGATGTTTAGGCATTGCAAAACAGAATTTTCTTTAGTAATTCACAACCGTCAGATGGAGCCTCTGCTGTTCCACTGGCCCAAATCAGTGTCAAAGGTCTTTCCCAAGGCACGATATATATATAAAAAAAAAATTCAGCAGCAATATGCTTACGCCCCCTCTGGGTTCAAATCCCATTTAGAAATAGTGAATACTTGCAAATTTTGAGCTGGTTTTATGAATTATTCAAAACAGAAAATAGATTCAGAGTTGCATTTGTACAATGAGAAAACACAGATGAGAGATGGTTTCACATGTCCTATCAAAAATCAACCATCGCAGCTTGAATTTTGAATACTGATACCAAACTGCTAATGAATAATTTGCAGATCAGGAATTTTTAAGTGAATAATTTTAAACAAATAAATTTGAGAAAATCAGACAAGTGGTTCATCTGCTTCTTTTGGAGCAGCTAATTCACCCATTCACTCCCTTCTGCAGCTCAGTTGCAGTGATTTGGTTCTCAAAGGACCAAAAAGAAAATGTAAATTGAAATAAAAAGTGTGCCGGAAAAATTATAGGATATTACTGTGCCAATTCAGAGTGGCAGGGTGGGTTAGCAATAGGGTAGGAGAAAAGCATCTGTTAAACCTGCTAAAAATACAGTACCAGGTTCACATAATCTGCACTGGGAAAATATTTTTAAGAAAAGAATAGTGCAGGGGGGGAAAGATTTATTCATTGAGAGCCCTAAAGAGCAACTGATGGCCTAAGTCAGTCAATAACCAAAACAACTCAAGGGTGGAGCAACTTTTTGGTTGGACTGGAAGCTTGCAAAAAGAATATTTAAATGTGGGTGGAACATTTAAATGTGGGTTAAGAAAATAAAACATTTTGGGTCAGTAGGAAGGCTCTGGGATTTATGTTCTGGGGATGAGGGGAAGCCCAGGGGCCCGTGTCCCCCCTCTTTTATGCCATGCATGCTCGGATGTGTGACAGGGAAAGGTGAAGCCCCTTTCCCAGGCCATCTGCGGCTGCTTCTCCAATCTGTCATTATAAACTCCACCATTAAGAGGCAAACGCCCAGCTAATTTACATTTGGACTTTGCATTCTTGTGTGGCTCTTGTTCCAAGCAGAGTTTTCACATGGAGGACAGAATTTAGCTTAGTTTTTGGTTTACTCTGTTTGTTGTTAATGAGATCTTATTCTACAAGTGTGGAACTAATTTCAAACTGCTAGTGATGCAACAGAGTTCCAAACTGCCTCAGTGAATTCATTGTGAATTCAGGTCGTTGATCCTATCGGGAAGACCTCTACTTACAGCTGTGACAATACTCATCCCTCATCCAGCCCTTCTGGTCTTCAGAAGCTCACTGAAACAGTAACTCCAATAACAAATTCCTGGAAGCCCATACAGTACTTTAGGTGAGTCCTATTAGTCCCATTTTACAGATGGAGAAACCAGAAAAGAAAAGCCTATGTCACCTAAATCACAATAAGAACAGTTTTCAGGGCTGTGCTATAACATAGGAACTGGTGGATTCCAATTTTGTGGTTAAATAATTAAACCAGGCCTCCCTCTTCTGCTGGAGCTAATCTGAGAAAAATGAGTGCCTTCCCTTTAAAAGGTTTCCTAGCATATATGCAAAGAAGAATTTATGACCTACAATTTATGTAAAGAATTTCCTTTTCATAAATCAATTTATTAAAGCTCTGGAGAAGCTTCCAAAGGCTCTGATCCAGCAGTGCACTTAAACATGTCCATAACTTCAAACAAGTAAATTGTCCCATTGAAGTGCTCTCCTGGGCTGGGGCCAAAGAAAGTGCAGCTCTTCCCTCGAGTCAAGGTTCAGATGTAAAATGGGGAAAAATAATTTCTCTGAAGTTTAATAAATTACATAATCGTGGCAAAGCTCTGCCAGCCTCCCACATTAATACCTCAAGCTAATAAGAAATGGCCTCGGGGAGATAATTGCCTCCTCGCTGATACACTGAGATGAAATGTTAGACTTCATCTGGAGGACGTGGTGCTGCTGACTTTTCCCAAATTTGGCAGATCCCACATGAATTCAAAGTGAATCTTTGGAGGAGCCAAATCTGGTACCAGCAACACTCCTGGGGCATGAGCTTCCTATTGCTCAGACTTTTAAGGATTATCCTTAAATTAGGAGAACTAAGCGCGGCGGTATTTCAAGGATTTGGAGTATTCTGCAGTGTTTTATAGTAGCGAAGCCACTTTGCCAAGAGGACTTTTCACACCTTCTTCTGGACTCCTGCACTGGTAAATATTTGGGAGCCAGTACTGAACGTACTGTTACACGCTGCTGGCAGCCTCGCCGGGGAGCTCCGCCAAGGACAGCTCCTCTAATCTGCTGAAAACTTCTGTGCCCAGGTCATGTGTGGAGCAGGCTGAGGTAACTGGACACCTTGTGCTAGCTGGGAATGTGGAATGAGATGTTAAATGCTAAAAGAAAGAGAGAGTTCCTGCGGATGGGAAGGAGATGTGACTCAAATTAGCAGGGTGACACTTCTACGTCACAACTAAAGGCGTTCCCGTTTGCTTTGGGTCCCGGGGGTGCACAGTTACATATCCAAATCTCCTTTGAGCTCTGCCTAGGGTAGGTGCTCAGAATCAGAGTGACAGCTGTCATTTCACAGATGCAAAGCTGCCAAACTTAACTGCCCTTTCCCATCCACCGCAAAACCCAACACGAGAAGCGTTGTAGCTCCAAAATGATACTCACATCTACAATAAGGAAGTCCAGCCAGCACCAGGCGTTGGTGAAATACTTCTTGAAGCCATAAGCCACCCACTTCAGGAGCATTTCCAAAACAAATATGTAAGTGAATACTTTGTCAGCATATTCCAGCATGGTTTTTATGTTCTTTCGATCTTCAAGGTAAATATCTTCAAAGGCCTGGAAGTACAAAGGATTGATAAATAAATAAATTGCTCCTAAGCCCTGTTGGGTGCAGGGATAAAGCATGGGTGTTACACTGCAGGTCTGTATTTGATAAGGTATCACGTACAGTCTATGATTTCAGGTATATTTTAACATTACAATCAAAAAGCGTGTTCAAGCACAAACAGGACTGACCCTGACCTAAGAGAGATCTGTTCAGCTTTCCCCTACAATGGACACAGGCTTGGCTATCTCTCTCCAGCCTCTACTGACTGTACTGGCTAGACATCCTTTGAGTGTAGGAAGAGCTCCTGCACCCTGAATTTGGAGTGTGAATCCACGAGCAGAGTGCCACCCCCAAATGCCCAGATTTATCCTGCCTCAGCTCCTGTTGGCTGTGCCACTGCTACCCAGGCACCTCAGATGTCCCAGGGCACAGGATGTCTATATTTAGGAGGCAGAATATGACCCTTGCATTTGGCCAAATAGATCTTATTGCTAATGATGACAAATTGGGTTATTAACCTGCCTGTGTTATGGAGCACTGGAGTTCCCTGGCTTCTGTTCAGCCATCACATTTCAGGTGGCTACAGCTCTCAGCTTCAAGAAATGCTCATTATTTTTCACTCAGCAGAACAATAATGTTTTAAAGGTCAAGGTATCTATCTCCCCATCTCATCGGTCTCTCCAACTAACCTCATGCAGAGCACTAGGAAAATAGTTTCAGTATCTATATCAAATACGAGCAACTGAATAACCCCCTTTGAAATATTTAAGATCTAAACCAATATGCCTCCTAAAAGAAAGAAAATAGAGATGTCTCATAGTATAGCTGTCACTTTATAGCATAAGCCAAATAAAAGGTGGGATCCTAGTGTCAGGTTTGCCCACATGCAGCCCATTTTGGAGCTATTAAGTTAAATTACAGTCTGCTTCCCCAACTAGTTTTGCCACTGCTGTTACACAAGCTGCTCCCAAGTCCCTGTAACCTGGATAACCCAAGCTGTGACACATTACTCTCATCCCATCGTGTGACCCAGAGCACTTGGCAGCAAAAAATGTAGTTTGAGAGGGTCTGTGCTAATCATCTGAATTATCTGCATTTACATATTTCCAGATCTGTAGCTACTTTCTGAGGAGCTTCAAAAAGTTAGCAAACACCCAGTGCCTGGAGATACAAGAAGTGTGGTACTTGTCACTCAGGCAGTCACACTGCTCTTTTGCCTGCCAGGGAACAGTAATTAAACTGACAAGAAAGCTTTGACAGCCTGTGCCAAAGCTTGTCCATTTGTCCCCACACTTTGGGGTGACGTTTTCGCTGCAACTCTGTCTCCTATCTTGCCTTCAAAAATGATATTTCAAGGGTGTGAAGGAGCTGTTGGAGAAAGCCTGAAAACAATGCACAGATTGGAGTTTATCACTTCTCATAGGGGCTCACTCACGTTGTCAGATGACTTGCTGTACTTTGCAATTACTGCAAAAATAACAACAAACCATTTAAAGTGATTTCCTCCTGTCTCTCCTTTGCTCTCCCTACTTTCTACTAACTTGTCCAAAAGTACATTGTGTTTTGTCTACTAAAAGAACACTGTGACTCAGGAAGCAGCTTCTTAGGGGATGAAAAATATGCTACCTGGACACTTCTGTACTTCTGGACAAGCTGTGGATATTACCCAAATGACAAAATTCTGGTGATTTGCATTTTTCCATGGTGACAACAGATGAAACCTTTGCCATATAAAACATCAAGAAGGGTTTTTCTTCTGCTTTGCTTTGTGTGGTAAAAAAGAGTTAAGCAGGACACCTGCAGTGTTATCCAGAATTACTATTAAAAACTAGGCTTCCAGTTTGGGTGCTTATGCCTTAAAATCTCAAGGAAGGTTTTCGTATCTTCTGCAATAAGCTAAAGATGTATTTTCATGGTTTAACCACATATATATATATGTTGGCTTAAAGGTATGTACAGCTCTTCTCCCTTCAGAACTTAGTGTGTCCCAGGGATGCAGCCAGATGAGCTCAGTTTTTGGAAGACAGCAACCCAGAACAACAGGAAAAAAAGTTGTGTGTTGCCTCCAACATCTCCAGTCCAAATACTGAAGCACGGTGCTGATATGTGAGAGAATGCAGGATAATTTGCCCTTACACAGAACTGCACTGGCTAAATTGAAAACAGCAAAAACTAAATGAATGCATGCAATTTAAATTAAATGAGCTTTATATTGCAGTCTTCAGTTATCTAAGGCACTTTTAATTACATATGTAAGGAAGTGTATTCATCTGAAGCATATTATAGCAAGCGACAATTCCCCTCTAAAATGTGTTCAAAAATTAATATTCTGATGCTCAAGCTGGTGCAAAAACTGTCAGAGTCCATTCATTTCAGCAAAGCTGTGACAATTTTCAGAAGCCTACTATTTACCCAAGTTATTCAGCCCCTTATTTTTCATAATAAAATAAAATCCCCATGGCGATTTTTTTCAGCCTATCCCTGGTGGACCAGGAGAAGAGTCCATTTCTTTCCTTTTTGCATCAACATTTATGTATTTCCACCTCCCTGTCTCCCTTCAGAGACTTTCTTTGAGCTACATAAACCCACTACTTCTGTGCTTTCCTCTTTTTTTTAGGCCACTGATAATTTGTGTTGCTCTTCTCTGGAGTTTCTTCAATTAGCCCATGTCTTTCCCAAAGTGCAGTGCCCAGAGCTGAAGCCAGTGCTCCAGCTGAGGCCTCCTTGATGCCAACTGGAGTGGAAGAACAGGATAATTTATACAGCCCAGTGGGGTGTTGGGCTTTTGTGCAGGGCTGTGATGGAGTTTATTCTGTTTGTTGTCTGCTCCCTCTCCAGGTCTTTTTAGTAAATCTTCTCCCTTTCAGCCATCCTTCATCACACCTTTCTGATCATTCCTGGTGAGGTGAAGCAGGCACCTTTCTAGGATGACGTTTGCCTTACTACTTAAGGCAGATTCATCCATTTGGCTGAAGTCAATCCTGACCTCTGGAAATATATGGATAACCTGTCCACACATGGCACTGCCTACAAATTTAATAAGTGTATGTCTCACTCCCTTACAGAGGAGACGACCAGTGACCACCAGACCAAAGCCTGGAGAACTCTTGATACACATCTCTGCCCTAGGTCAGGATAAAAACCTGGGAGAAATCCCACCAATTCCGGGGACGTTGCTGACATGTAAAAGAGAAATATAAATACGTCTCTGGGAAGAATCCAGGGCTGATAATGCAGAACCCAGTATGCAGCGGGATCTCAGGAGGAGAGGATCCCCTATCAGAGTCCTGGGCAATGACCAACCAGTGCCCATACACACATGTTCACCTGGACCCAAACAGGACCCATGCAGGGAAGGTACAGCGTGTTAACCTAAGGTGTATTCAAAACAGGAATACAGGCACCCAGTAGCTCCACGGGTAGCACTGATTCAGTGCCCTCTCTGTCTTCTATAATTGTGATTTGCTGGTTACAGAATGTGCTAAAAAAAAAAAGAGAAGAAAAGAAAAGAAAAAAACAAAGCCACCCCTGGAGCAAAACGCAAGTCTCCAGATGGGAACTCTCATGGAGGAGCAGCTATAGGATGCTGAAGCAGCAATGCTGGCAAACTTCCTCACACAGACTTCCTCAAGGGTTTTCTTTTCAAAACATGTGCAAGTCAGAATTTTATGATACAGCAGAAGAAGGTTCCCCACCATATGGTAAAGGCAGGTGAAATCAGAAAAGCTGATGACCTGTTTTAGCCCCAGACATGCTTTGCTTTGAGAAATAACCAGTGAGAGCTCATAAGATCTTAGAGACAGCTAAACTGGGGAACTCTGAGACCCAGGTCCACTTTTAACCAGTTAGGAAATGCTGTCACATTTACCAGGGCTCCACTGCTCAGCAGGATCATGAAGATGATGAATGTTTCAAACCAGTTGTGCTCCACGATTCTGTAGCAGGTCTTTCGCAGCCTCCACCAAATTTTGCCTGGAAATTTTGTGATGTCCACTGAACAGCACGGGAAGACTCGCACACAGACTGTAAGGAGACAAAACAGAAAAAAAGGAATTATTAAAAAAAAAGCCCATTTAATTCTTAAAGCTTCATTAAGAAGCTGCTAAACAAGATTTCTTAAACCAACAAGCTGCTGCAGTGTCTTTCCTCCCTTTTGTTTATCACAAATCCCTTCTGCTCTGCTTTCCACTTCCCTCTCTCACTCCTCTATTAAAAACCATTCAAAATCACTTAAAATATGTCCCAGGGAGTTCTCCCAATGATTTTTGTGATACAGAATACATTGGCCATGAGTCACCAGTGCCCTAGGTCATTCAGAAAGTGTTGGCTGAGCTCAGGCAGCACTTCTGATCAGGACTAATAACTCTAGGAGGTTATTAGTGATAGCTTCCACATCCTTTTGAATGGAGGAAGGTTATTTTCTTGCTAGTACAATACCACTGGAATTACTGATTAAAAGTGGCAATCTGATGAAAGAGAGATGATGAGAGGAGGTGCTACAGTGCAGATGGGACCAATGTGCTGAAGAGACTCAGGCAGCAAAAGCAGGAGCAGATTTTGATCTCTTGGACTCCCATTAGCTTAAACAAGGCATTAGAACAATCTTGGAATTATACTGAGGCAGTTAAATCCCCTTTGGTGTCACAGAGATTTAGATATCTGCTCCATAGCAGGTTCCCCACTGATGCTTCATAGCACTTTGTGACCTCAGTGACAAACAGTGTGTGATAGTTAAGTGCTGTGCTGGTAATGGGGCCCACACAAGGATTTCTGATAGGCAAGACCATGGCCATTTTTAGTTTCCTTAGCAACACTCATTGGTTATAGCAAAAAGATACTGTCATTGGTAACGGACAGACCTATCTCTCCCTCTTCAAAAACACAATGTACATTGCCCTGTGCTGGGCAAGAACTTAAAATGGTGTGAGAGGACCCTGGGAGCCAGGAATTGTCATTCTGTCAGATAATCTGACTCAAACATCACATTTGCTGATGAGAATGACCCTCAGAAACCACTTTCTTTTCAAAAAGCAAGCTTCTTACCCTGTATTTATTCCATGTGTTGTATAGAAAGAGACTTAACAATGGAAGTTTATCAGCCCCATCATGAGAAAAAAAGCCACAGGCCAACTGCTTCTACAGCTGGAAGGTGGCCACGGTCACCAACATGTCTTGAAACACACAGCCACTGCTCAGAAGTGACAAGGGAGGGCGTCTCACCACGGTGATGCAATGAAATGTTTTTGCAAGTAGAAATAATATTTAGGCAAGGCAGCTTGGGAAGGAAAGAGGGCGAGTGCCAAGGTTACAGAGAAAGCAGATGCTGCTAATTCAAGGTGGCATAACTGAGGCGCCTGGGCTGCCTGTGATATGGAAGGAGATCAAGTGCAGCTCCTGGGATGCTGGGATTCCCAAGCAGCTGGAAGTGGGGCTGTGCTGGCAGCGGGCTCTGCCAGGAGAAAGAGAGCTGCTAAGTCTGCTGTGGTGCTCCTGGCATTTTCTGTGAGTTTTTCTTATCCCAGATCCCTGCTGTGGTGCAGCAGAACTGTAGGGTCTTTCATAGAGGAACTACTCCCAGAACTTTTTCCCTCACATTTCTGAGGTTTTGGTTAGATGTAAGCTCTTGGCTGTGCTGGGTTTTGGTGTGGGACTAAAAGGACAGTAAACCATTTATGCAAAGGTAATGGTGCTGTGATGCAACTAACTACCTGTCCTCTAAACCCCTGCATCACACAGACCCACAGCAGCTCACAGTTTACCACTGTGTTCCGGAACTCAGAGAAATTCTGGGCTCAGTTGAAATACACTAAATTATTCGAACTTTTTTAGAAAGGCATAATAGTGGGAGAAGATAGAAATGTAAGAACCAGCTCTCTGTCTCTTTGTAGGTCGGGTACCACTTCAGCAAAGGCAAGAATTATCCTTCTGAGCACTTCAATCCCAAACACTAAAGAATCAAGGCAAGCGATAAAAGGACATCATATTAGTCACTACTTTTTGCTAAAACCAGTACAATGCTCACAGCTGGCAGTGCATGTGGGTTTGGGTGTATTTTAGGAAGTAGGTACACAGAACAGACTTCACAGAGCAGGCTCTCTGCTGAGAGAGGCCCATCAGGAGAATCCCAGCAGCACAGCATGACAGAGGGCTCCATCAGCTGCATCTCTCAGCAGTGCTGCCAGAAAACTCTTGCACTGCTTCTCACCCCACAGCCCATGTGGTCATCACCGTCTTTCAGGTGTCTAGCTCACACTCTGTGCTTATAATTCAGGGAGACTGCCCACCTCATTGTCAGCTTTGAATCAGGAAGACCAAAGGCTTGGGCTCAAAACCCTCCCTTATCAAACGAACAGCTTAATGAGCAGGTTGTTCACTCTGTTAGTGTGGATTTCTCATGTTAAGCAGAAATCCCCTTTGTACTGGAAGTAGCCACTGCTTGCAGTAGAATTAACTGTCCTTGCATCTATCTCTGTCCCAAAACCAATTTCAATTTGGAAAAAAATCAGCTTTTTTTCTTACTTAAAACATTTATACAGAAACTTTTCACTCCTTTCTCACAAGTTTCTTCCTAGATGGTTACTTGGGTTTTTAGTCTCTCAGATGTATGCCTAGGCCTAGCCAATAACAGTCATGATATGCTCTGCCATGCTCCTGCAGAGTATAAATGCTCTGTAAATACTGTTGGAAAAGGTTAGGATCTCCCAGGAAGTGGTTTTCCCCACTGTAAGATTAATTGGTTGAATCATTCCCTGGAGGAGTTCCACTACACAGGGAGCCTACACGATTACCTGAGCCCAGGCATAGCTAAAATCAGGGATCACCTTCATTTTAGAAACTAATGAGCAGGACAATGTGGGTTCCAAAGTCACTTCATTTGTGATGGGAAATACTTACAACACGGTTAAACCAGGTTATTACTGATTCAGTTGGCTTCCACCTGATAGTCTACAAGTACAGCAAGGTATTTTTAAAGACAGAAAGCCAGGTAGCTCCATTATTTTTTTTTTAATGCTCTTTGATTGCTTTCATGCAATTTCAATCTGAAAAAAGAGTCCTAGTTACTGACAGTAATACCTTGAAAAATCCAAAATAGCTTCTCAGATGAGTCAGCCCAAAATCACAGTGCTATTAAATCCCATGCTTTTGATTGGGCCCAATTCAGAAATGTTTAGACCAGATTCTGCTACAATTGCTAATGTCAAGTAGCATTTCCGTGAATAATCATGCTGTCTGCAATTCAGATGAAATGCTGCTTTTAACTATTCACCAGTCAAAAAGAAAAAGGAGAGAAGAAAGGAAAGCTGACCCCAAACAGGTCTTTTAATGAATTAGTAGAAATGTTTCTATTTTAAATTTTGTCATTTTCCTCCCTGACTGTTCTTTCATGCCTGTGCTTTTCTGGACTCCCTCTGATTTTGGTAGGCTACGACTCTGGTCACCTTGACCTAAGCTTACATGCTGAGTCAGAAACTTCTCCTAACCAACAAAAAAGTTTACCTGACCTTGGTCTGTAGTCTAATGGATTGTTGGGGTTTTTTCTCCCATTTCTGTGAAATCAAAATATCAAAACCATTTTGATGAGTCTAAGGCATGACCTGGTGAGGGTCTGAGCAATCCTAACTCCAGCTGTTTCTGTAATAAGGCAGGCGGTCAGCAAAGCCCAGCTTCTGGTTTTAGAAGGTGCTTTTATCCACACAAAGGAGACCATTTGTTAACACCTTTTAGCACAGCAAGTGTCAAGGCGGGAATAAAACCTCTGGCATCTCTCATGACAGAGTTACTCATCTTGCCTGGTCTAACAGATTTGTGCTATCCCACTGAAATCTGTGCTAGGAGGGAATGGGTTGTGCAGAAGACTTTCTCCACCTTGTGATTTTGTCAGGGCTTAGTTTTGCCACTGTAATTCATGTTGGGCTGCATTGTTTTTGAGAGCAAACTGACTCATTTCCACCATGGTCTTTTGGTTGGTAGGCTACTGCTCATCAGAAACACAGAACAGCAGAAAAAGTCTGCCCAAAGGGCTGAATTATTTCCTGGTAAATCTGTGAAGCTGTTCTGAGCTGCATCTGTGGTCAACTTGTCCAAGAACAATGTCTGTTTTCAATTGACATTTGGACATTTCATACTGTTTCTCATAAAACAGAGACCTATTTACCAAGAAACCTTTCCAAATGCATTAATACACCAGGATATTATTTACTTTTTGGTTGTATTTCATAACAAGGGAAATGGTCCCTTCAGTCACTAGGGTGTCCTATAGCACAATCACAAGATGAAGACTAAAATATATCTTAAAAAAAAAAAAAAAGAAGGAGGAATTTAATATACGATGCATTCTGTGTAAATATTCCTTTGGTTCCATATTCACATTTTCTAGCCTGGTGCATTCTAATCATGGAGCTCTTAGACCTGATTGCATTACCTTGGTGCATTGGGAAAAAAAAAATCTCTTCATAAACGTGGGAGTTATACTGAAAAACCTTCCTCCTCAATGCCTGACAGCCAAGCCTACTGATTTTAGGCTTATGGGCAAAGAATTTACAAATCCACTGCTTGTTCACACCAATATATATATTTAAATTTTCATTAAATTATTAGTTGTGCTTTGGACGAGTTTGGCTGCTGGTTCTCTTCAATAAACCAGGAACACAAATTGATTTCTTCCATTCTGTTGTCCAGCAAGTATGGTACCTTATGTTCAAACTACAGCAATTTTGTGCTGCCTTTGCACAAGAGTTCTCAATTATTGGGACCTTCATTTTTAGAACAAAACAGTATTTTTCTTAGCTTTGAATGCTGGTTACAGCATTGCTTGGTTTGACACAAAACACAGCTTCCTCAGCATAAATTCAAGCAGGCAGGTATTTGTAACGTGGGTTTAATATATATATATATATCTATATATATATATATATATCTATCTATGCTGGGTTTCTAATGACCAGTCTGACTACCTGGGCATGCACAAATAAGAGAGCAAACCCGACTGTAAGACCGTAAGACTTTGAAAGACCCCAACTCTCTCCCCGTGCTGGAGGGAACACGATCTCAGCAGACTCTTCTTATTTAACCCTTTCCTCATCTTCTGGCCCCACTACTAACTCACTCAGGGGGGGTTGGAACTGGATGACCTTCAAGGTCCCTTGCAACCCAAACCATTCCACGATTCTGTGACTGCACAGCTGGGTTTTTTAGTGTGAGAGAGAGATTGACTGTCTCCAGCATTTGGGTACCTGAGACACATACGGAGATTTGAGATTTTACTTGTGTGCTACAACTGGGTGCTGCCGAGAGGGCATCTGACAAAGCCTCAGCCTGCCAGGTGTTTTTACCCTTCCAAGGGCTTAACAAGGGTACATTTCTTGTTTATCTGCTGCTACTCTCCTCAAAACACATCATCTGGGAGGTCATTACAAATAGCAGTGCGAGGCCTTGGAGCAAAGGCAGTGGGCAGCCTGGCCTACCACTGATGTCATCCGTGCTTTGAGTGAGGGGGTGGATGAGTTTTAAATCTAGAGGTTCTGTCTAACCTGTATTAATTTAATTCTGAATGTATAATAGGGAGGTAAGAGTCTTACGATGTCTGAGAATTGTATACAAAATAATGCCAGCACACTGCTCCTGGTGGAAAAGCACAGAGTATCTCAGGTATGACGGCCAGAGGGAAGTGATACTTTAAAACTTAGTTTTGTTCCATGATTTTTTCCTAGGATGCCAATGAGCACATTTTGTGGGGCTTGGCTTGGTTTTACTCAGCCTTTAAAAATCATCTAGTGGCAGCCCTTGTAACTGTTTAGATTTATTCCATTTAATGGTCTATTTTTTTTTCCCTTCTCTTTTTTGCTTCTGAACAGCCGCTGTCTGCACTTGGGAAGGGCAGGACACAGGTCCCACCAGTAATCAGAGTAACTTCACTTGGGAACGTGGCATTTTCCAGCTGATGTTTGGGCGTTTTAGGAGCGATAATGGCTTATACATGGTCACATGGGAAGATGTTTCTGGGCGTCCTTGGTGTCACGAGTTGCGACCAACCGCGCACTGAGCAAGGTTGATCATTCTCGCATGACCCTCTGATGATATCCCCTCGAAACCTCTGCCAGCGCGCTGCGTCCGGGGAATTACGCCTAAGGACTTGGTGGAATCTTTCTCCTATTAGGGTCTGGGAGAGAGGAGCTTGCTGTGGCCCGAGGGCTCTCTTTGGACGACCTTCTGTGAGACACAGAAGATAATGTCCAAACAGGGAGCAAATTTTGCTTCAGAGAACGCATACCAATGGAGGTAACAGGACTGGAGTGTTGCAAGGCATCTGGAGGAAAAAGTACCCAAATACCTGGCATTGGATAAATGTTCCTTTCCCATCAACTGGCAACCAGAAATGGTCTCTCCATTTCTATCAGGTTTTTCCCAGCAATACTTGCTAGCTGCCAGCGCTGTGACCCTACCTTGGCTTCACATTTCCTGACCCAAGAATGTTCCCTGTTGACCCTAATCAAAGCTATTTTGAGATGATAACACATTAACAAGTCTCCCCAAGAAAAACGACCTATGGCTTATCTGGGTCACCTAACTCCCGGAAAACTGTGACCTCAGCAAACTTTCAGCAACTATTTCAAGAACATGCATTATCTTTGTTGCCTTTGTTATCTGAAAAAAAGGGGCCTGAATCTGGAACATATTTGTTCAGGACATAACCTATGCTGGATGTGTTTAGAAATGTCATAGTTTGAATTTAGATAGCTGGTGAGCTAGCAAGGTAAGAAATTAACCCTTCCCCTCTTGCTCTTCCTCTTTGCATAATCTCCTTCTTTCACAAATATTAACTTTCATTCTCCCAAATATACCAAATATTGTTGTATCTCTTTATAAAAAGCCAGTAAAGGCAGCACTAGATAAACCAGCCCAGTGCATGCTCTTCAATATTTTCATTTTAGTAGTTTAAAGCCTTATCATCTCAGCTAATTAGACTGTTGTTTGTTGGCTTACTTGGTTTTTAGCTAGACTGAAGTGACAGCTGCATGAGGTTTAATTGCAATGGTAAGTTTGGGCAAAAATATTGGAAATATTTAATAGCAGTTGATTACAGGAAAACACTTTGTTTCCCTGCATAAATTAAACTTAATGTTGATGTTGTTGCTGTAAGAATCATTTGGACTTTCAGTTTATGGCAATTTGACTTGAAATTTTATGAGCGAATAATCACGTTGAGTATGTGCATTTTTGCCAAATCCATGAGCAATGTGATCACATTTAGCCTAAACTGTAAGCTCTGAAAAATGTGCGTGGATACACGCTGCACAGGAAAGGAGAGTAGATGTGTTGGGGAGGATGTCACCTGAAGCTGCAGCTGCAGGTGTCCCCGGACACCATGCACTAGGCTGAGGGCTGGGAGCGGGCGCTCCTTCAATTCCCATTTAGAGCTCAAGGCTCAGCTGGCTGCATCCTGGGAGAAGAGAAAAACACAACTTGAACAGGGACTGGTGAGGAACTAGGAGAGATTAGGAATGAAAACAAAACACAGGAACAGGGGTGCTCAGGAGGAAGGGTGCAGGGGCCAGAACCTGGGTGGATGTAACCCAAGGCAAGCTTGGGGGTCAGCCCACAGTGCCTTTGTTTCTTCATTTCTCTGCTGCCAGAATGATCAGCAGGCTTCAAAGCTGGTTAAATACTTCCAGTGATCCATCTAGAAGAGCCCTGCTTGCTACCCTGCATCCCACTGAGAGCATTGAAGAAGATCTGACAAACAGGGTTGGTTCCATTGTGGTCCTGCACCATGGAATTTCAGGCAGGTCTGGTTATTTTAAGACAGAGCAAATTACAGGGTGCTGCTGCTCTGGGAATGTGCTGTGTGATGTCTGCCTCATTTCTTCTAAAAACTGGATGGTGGTCATGGCCAACCACAGCTTCAGAATTTGTAAACTGACGTCTGAACAGCATTGATCTCACAGCACCAGCTTGTTTAACATCTATAACATAATCACTTTGCAGGGCACAACAGAGACTGCTGCTCACTAGCCCCATTAAGAAATATATTGTGAAGGAATGAAAACACCAGATCTAATTTCTAAATGTTATTGCATGGGCCTGAACAGTTACACCACGCTTTCTCCTGTCAACTGCATTAATTTTTGGCTACTGCTTTTAAGCAGAGCTGCCAAAAAAATGTTTAAATCCTAGGGACATTTGTAAGCCCTGCAGGGCTCCCTTACCTCATTCAATCATCTCACAGATATAGAGATGCAGATTTTTGCTGACTTCAGGGGCATTCATATACCCAGCAAATCATCTCTGTCTGATCCCATCTGAGCTGCTCTGTTTTTGTTTATAATAATCCTTGAATTTTCAAAGGACTATTCTTATATTAAACTAACCCTATTTTTCCCAACCCAGACTTAAAGGAAAACGAAGAATTTGACTGAGATAATATTTGGAATAGAACTCACTCTGAGAAGGAATAACTTAGCATGATATTTACTTTATATATTTATTTTAACATAGATCTTCTAACGTAGCTTGTTTTTAAAACTGTGTTTTGGAGCAGGTTGGTGTTAAAACATTAGTAGAATGATGGTGAATTTCAGTATTAAAAGAGATATGTAAATGTGGTCTGTTTTTATCTAAAATAATTAGGTTAAATGCCCTTTACATAGCATTTCCTTGACCAGATTACTGGATGTGCTAATCTTGACACCCTTTAAAATAAATTGAAGAGAGTCCCTGGGACTCATGGACTCTCCAGACAGATTCTATGAACTGCCTGGATACATTTAAGCCACAAAAATATCCTGTTCTGGTCAGTTGTCTATCATATTTGATCACGCGCAAATATTGGAAGCCAAAAATCTTCATTGGCCAAATGACAAAAATCAGCATTTAAAAATCAAACAAACAAACAAACAAACAAACAACTCTTTATGGCAGAAATTATTATTAAAAAAGCCTAACACTTTAGAAGCTGCAGAGCATTTTGGAGCATGCTCTTGTCTTATCTCACCTTGGAAATCCAAAGACTAATGATAAAAAGGGATTTTGAGTGTGTGTTTGGAGCATTATAGTACCTGAGAAATGAAGTGCATCCAGTGAAATACAACTGCAAGCAGCCAGAGCAACATGGTGAGAAGGTGGGGTGAAGTTCAAGAAGAGAAAAGAAGGTTTCTTGCCTCAGCATTGCAGTGAAATATGCAGGCTCTTACCTTCGGGGAAGCAATCTTCAGGCTCCATCAGCTCCTCAGCAAACTCAGGGATCTGCTCCAGCAGTTCTGCAGGATTTGTCAAATCCACTGTGCTGCCTTCAGAAAGACTGATTTCATCAAGCTTGTTGTCAACAAGAGCAAAGATGGGGAAAACAAATTGATCAGTCACCCTGAAGGAAGTGGCTGAGTTTTTATTCCACTGACCAACACCCCAGCTGAAGCCACCACAACAGAGACATTGCCATGCACTCCCCACAGTGCCACTCCTTGGGGACAGCTCTGCCTACCCTGACACCAAGGGTTGACCCACCAACAATAAGTTAACACATAGAACTTACTTTTTGTAACAAGAGAGAAGCAAACCACACAAAGAGAGAACAGCCATTGAATATTAATCATAGAATCCTAGAATGGTTTGGGTTGGGTGGGACCTTCAAGATCATCCAGTTCCAGCCATGGTGTTCCTGCCATGGGCAGGGACACCTTCCACTAGACCAGGTTGCTCTGGTTAATGGTAGGTGGAACCTTGGAATGGTGGACTTTATCTGTTTGACATCCCCAAGGCTCATACCTTTGGGTGCGGGGTACTGGAAGTGGGACCTATCTCCTGAAATTCTGAAGGATGAAGCACATGACCTGCCTTGGGTTCCTGTCTGTGGGGCCTCATTCCTGAGGTTCCTCACCCAGAGCTAGTGGGTGAAATGTGCACCTGCTCAGTCAGGACCATGCTCTGCTCCTGCTGTCACAAACTCTCCTCCGGGAGGAGCAGAAATTTCTGTCACCAGCATCCAGTCACAGGAAGCTACAGGTACAAATAGGTGAGAGGGCTCTTCCTCCTGTCTCAGCCCGTGCCTGACTTGTTCTCACCACATAATGTGGCCCCTTGCCTTTCTGGCACACCTTTCTGATCTCCAGGTGACGTAAGAGGAGGGACACCTGGCTTTTGGAAGCGTGTCAAGGGCCCTACCACTTGCTTGAAATATCTGCCACCATCATCTTAGGTGCATTGTTTAAATTCAGCGTTTCTCAGATCCTCCTCTGCAAAATGGGTCAAGAAGATTCCCACTCCCTGAAGCACTGGTTGTCTCATCTATTTAGAGCAGGAACTCTCAAGCAGATCTGGGTAAAAAAAATTCTGGGGAGTATATTATTTTCAAAATCTGTTTTGAAGGCTGAACTCACTATTAAAAGACATATGATACATGATTAAATAAGTCACCCAAATATGAAATAGAAATTTCATTTCAGGTTAAACTTTCTTTTAGCAGAATCAAGACACTTTTTTTAGAAGAAAATAGGAAGTGTTTCTCCTCTATTTTATTTTGCTAGGTAAAATAAAGCATTTATATTTTGTGTTAATCCAAAACTAAATTTTACTTGATTTGCTTGTAAATTTTACAAGCTAAATAGCTTGACCACTAAAGTGAAAGACCTGATATTTGCCCAGTCCTGCTCACAGTTTGTTTTTGATTATATTAGAACATTATCTGGTGTAAGTGGGCACCACCAAAGCTGGTGTCTTCTGTGGGTCGTGGCAATGACAAATAGCTCCAAGCAGGGGAGGTGTGTTATTTGTGAACTGGTTTACTCTGTTCTCTAAGTACCCACTTAAAAGTTTTTGTGCTTTATCTTGCAATACTATTGCCTTCATTTAAAAAAATGAGGACAATAATACTTACCCACGCTTTTAAACAGCCCGTGAGATAGTTATATGAGAGATGGCACGTACAGATAAAGTATTATTTTCATAAGCATGATGGTGATGGAGTTAGAGACTAGGCACAGCTTTATATATTTATTATTAATGTGAAAATGGGCCCTCTGTTTTCCAGTATACACAATCAATGCAAAATTTATAGCTGAATTCAGAGAAATGCTGAACCTGGGGTAAAATGGGCAGGACTGAACATTCCAGCAGCGCTTGCAAGTGGGGGTGGAAGCTACATGTTTGCAATTAGCTGCAGCATCCAGAAGGTCACAGTCTTGGCTAGGGCTTTTAACGCACTACTCAAAAGATCTGCAAACAATTGAGAAGAGACCTTTTAAAAAGCGAGTCAGAACAGAAAGAACAGAACAGGTCCAAGAGATGGATAAAGCTTCTGAAAATCCATAATCAGAATGCAGCTGTCATATAGAGCCCATTTCCTACAGACTCACAACAGTGCATGATGGAGGAAAAAAATGTCGTACCAAGTTTTAGCACAGTCAGAACTTTATGATGCTGTTCATTAAGGAATGCATTTAGTCATTATCTGTTCTGTTATGAAGATGTCAAAACAGAGATCACTGAAATAGTCCTAAATCATATGCAGCTGTAGGATGTAGAAAATAGGGGTTCCAATGAGAAGAGAAGCTTTGTTGGATATAATTCTTACCAATAGCCAGAAATCAAAGAAAATTGTGAGAGCAATGTCAGCTCGATAACATTTTCAACTAGAGAGCTGGATTTAGCAGAGACAGGTTAGGAAATTCACAGAACAAAATACAACGAAATTATCATAGACTATTTAGTTATTTATCAGGAGGAGTTTCCAGGAAATATTAGAATCCATCAGTGTAAACGGCAGGTGGGGAACATGCAAGGCAAACAGACAGGTTTTCTTCTGAAAAGCCTTCAAAGAAGAAGAGGCAATGAACATGGATTCAGAAAACAGTAGATTAAGGTTTGAGGGTCTGAACAGGGACTAGAAAAAGGAACCAGACATACAAGAGAGAAAGGAAAGATTAGGGATGATTCTAGGAAATAAGCAAAGGTTACTCTTTGCCAGAAAGGTTAAAGGCATTAAGAAGGCTTTCATGAACTCAGGGAAGAAAAGAGTTAGGCACGCAAGAGCAACTGATGAGGGGAATGTAGCTAATCAAAATTCAGTTGTTTGAGAAAATGAACACTTCTTAAAATAATCCAACAAGGGGATCAATAATAAGAAGGGGCAGAGCCCATTAGAATTAACATAAATGTAAGCAGAGAAATATCTAGAAAGCCTATATACATATACAAACCAGCAGATCCAGGCAAGGCACACTGCAGAGCATTAAGGGATGCAATGCACCCAGTTAACACATCATCAGCAATGAACAGTGAATGCTCACAGAAAACTGGAAACGGCCCAGGAGAGCAGCAATAAGTAAATACAACACTGAGCTGAGAGAGGAGGAAAAGGGAATGATCATGGGAATCACAGATCACTAAACACTTGCTGTAGCCTGTGATTAAAGTAAATTAAATAAAGACGTAGAGGAGAAAAGGAGAGTGCTTACTCGGAGTGAAATGTCATAGACATAAAGGCAGTGAGGTGGTTCTCCTGTGTGCTAAGAGAACTCTGCACAAACAGGGTGAAAAGAGGTCAAAAGAAGGCCAAAAGGACAAATACAGAATCTCCTCTTTCTTTCTTGGAATAGGTGGAAGGAGGAAGTGTTCCAGGCAGAGTCAGGATCTATCAGAAACCCCTTTGGGAAATCTCCCCCTCGTGCATAAAATCGTGTTGCAGAAGGCAGTTTTTAAAGTGTTTGTTGGTGGAGTGGCTGTTTTAAGTACCCGGACAGGGCTTCCACACCCACTGTTTGTGCCTGTAATAGCAGCAAATTGATCTGAAAGTGTTTTTCAAAAAGCCTTTAGCAGTGAGACGCTGAAACCTCATTGAAAGTTGATGTTTGCTCAAGGCTTAGCCCTCTTACCTCCCTTCTTCTCTGCCTCACCTCTGAAAAATCACAGCCTTAATCTATCAAATTGACATATGATATATAAACCTTAAGAAAACAGTTGGATGTCTATTATAGAAAAGCCTACTTTTAAAATAAATTGTAATTGGCTCAGGTTCACCCATTGCTGTGCGGAGAAAAGCCATTCTGAGGACCCAAATACAGCACAAACTTTCTCTTCAGAGGAGGAGGAAATCTGTAGGGATTAGGGTCAGCATTATCTTCACTAAAGATATAGAAGAGGTCCTGACCGATATAATCCTCATGTTAGCTGATAATATTAAATTGGAGAGAGTATTGAAATCGAGGAAGCAGAATGGAAAAAAAGGAGGGAAACATGGAGAGGATATAGCAAAATGGGACACGAGTCAAAAAAGTACAAATGGGAGAGTCACAGGAAAATTTCAATGGACATTTTGGAAACCTGGAGTAATATTAAAAAAATTAGATGTGATTTTGCAGTGGGATATAATGATGTAGAAAACCACATGAAAGCATCATGTCTAGATAATGAGATATTATTTCTTCTTTTGCAGTTCTGTAGAAATTGTATTTGGAATATTGCACTTGCTTCTTCGCTAAAGAATTCCGAAAAGGAACCATTGAGGGAGTTGCAAAGAAAGAGGTAAAAAAAGTCAGATAAAGGGCACAGAGATATTAATTTACAAGAAATAATGAAATGAAAGAACAATGGTGTGTGACTTCAGAGGGTAAGCCCCCAACAATAGGAAGCAAGCAACTGTCTAATAAAGTAAGTGATATTAATTCATACAAAGAGACTGATGGATAAAATTGGTATAAGACAGTAGTGAAATGGCAATTTGAAAGGAAAAAAAAAAAGGCTGAAAAAGGCTGGTATTTAAGGAAAAATATACCATGAGATATTTCTTTTTAGCAAGTGAATTATTCCTTTCAGTAAATGAAGAAATCTAAGTTGCCTAATCCATTTAAAGCCAGATTCCACAAAGTTGTACAAAATATTTTATGGGTCAGCATTTTGGCAGAGAAAGCAACCAGTTTGTACTCTGAAGTCTTCTCCGCCTGTGACACCACTGATTTTATTTCTATGGTGCCTTTCTGATGATTTGTATAGAATAAATTTTTAATCATATAATGTACCCTTTACTGACACCAACAGTATTTTACTCAGAACACATCCGGTGTTTCCTGTTACTGACAATCACTGAAAGCCCTGCCTCTTGGGCATACCAAAATTGTTACTCCCTTGCAGTTGTTGGCTTTATTTGGCTAGTTGCAACTTCTTGGGGCATTCATCAAAAATATGACGAGCATGTCCTTGTGTGCCGGCACAAAGATTACTTCTGCACAGGGGGACTGTGAGTATGTAATGTCCACACGAGATCTGGCCTTCAAAAATAGCATCCTTTGGGCTTTGCTCTTTTATGTTGGCATTCATAGCCTCATGTGAACTTCCGTTTGATTTCAAGTCATCCCTGGATTATTGCCATATTCCTCCACCTCTTTCTAAGCAGCTGCAAATAGAATCAATTATACTCTGCTACAGAGAGGTGACATTTGTGTCTCAGGACCCTTTGAAAGTTGAGGGAGGAAATGGGGATTATTTCTTTATCACGATGTTGCTGTATATATCAAGGCTAGAATGTTCCTGACTTATCGTGACATTTTGTTGTAGCACTAAAGAAGGACATAGTTTTCTGGCCTCTCTGTTAGGATCACAGGGTTCATTTGTCTCAAAAAGACATTTGGACATGAAGGATACCTAATCCCCTGAGAGAAAAATGCCTGACATGGTCTCCTAATTCCCCCTAGTTATAATGCTTCTTTACATTGTTTAAAAGTTTTGTGTTTCTTTGCTAAATATACGTACTTTTTTTTTCCTGAGACCAGGATATCAAATATTTGAGTCTCCTTCCTCTAAATTCAGGATGTTTCCTTTCTGAAGATGAATATGCCAAGAAGTACTCAGGCAAGGATTGCCCTTTAAAGAAACATTTCATGGCTAGAGGATTTCTGGTTCCTGTGAGTGGAATTTATCTCACCTAAGTGTGCAACCTAAGTGCTCCCTTTATAGTTAATGGAGAGAAGTAGGCACTTTTATGAGATCTGGCCTAAAGTAAATGCTGATTTCAGTTGGAGATGAGACACATTTACTTGCCTACATTGTCTATACAGAGGCTTCAGATGACGAGTTCAGATGCGGGTGTCTCCATTTAGTTCAGTGAATTCCACCCTGTATGACAACATGAATCAGCAGGCTTGGAGAAGGGGAGCCCTGGCTCAGTGATGGGTCTGTTTCCTGTTGTCCCGTCAAGATTTCTCCATGGGATTTCTCCTGCTGTGCACAAACTTGCCAGCAGTTTTATAGCAGAACCGGGAGAGGTGTGATGTGTGTGAGTACTGTGCCATCCTTTCCCTTTCATTTATTTTGCCCCACATAACCACCCCTGGTTCCAATCCCAAGGAGCTGTGGAGTTCTCCAAACTCCCAGGACATCCTAAGCCCTCATTTCCTGATTTCAAAGAAAGGAATTCATCATTCTCTAATAATAAAGGCAATGTTATGCCTCCTAAATCTTAAGGGGAAGAATCCCCAACAAGTCAGCAAGGAGGATACAGGGAATTACACAGCCTGGAGTCACTCAGTGTACAGTACAAACACATTATTTTTGATATTTATGTTTATAAGGACAACATAATCCTACAAATTGAAAATAAATATCAATGTATACACATCAAGAAACAATGAGTGACCTGCAGTTTGGCCAAATCAACTGAATAATAGCAAGGCTTGCTCTTTAGTACCTTCACATCAGCTACTTAAATTGTCGCACCTTTCTTGGGTGTGTGTTAA
Source organism: Dicrurus megarhynchus (assembly GCA_013399195.1). Taxonomy (NCBI): domain Eukaryota; kingdom Metazoa; phylum Chordata; class Aves; order Passeriformes; family Dicruridae; genus Dicrurus; species Dicrurus megarhynchus. Next base: position 1,830,769 of record VXAD01007415.1, read on the forward strand.
CACGAAAAGAAATGTTAATTTGTGACAAAGAGCAGATGCCCTCCAGTGAACCCAAATTCAGGTCTGCCAAGTCAGCAGATGCCATTCCTAGAGCTGCTTTTCAGTGGGAAATCACACACACATTTTCACTGAAAATGAGACAGTAACATTATAGATGATTGTGTGGTTGTTTTTTTTTCCCCCCCAAAAGCCTGTTACAATTCCATCTTAATTTATAATGCACATTTTCCAAGCTTTCCAATTATTTTTATAACAACAAAATCCTCTCTCTTCTTTACTAAGACTATAATACCTACTACACACTATTGCTTTCCTACGCCTTGACAAACACGTATTTTTACAAGCCATAAACCCCACATGAACCAGTGGCATGCACTATGGAGCTGGTGCAATGAATTTCATGCAGTATCATGTTAGGAAAGTTGTTTGTGTTACCTCTTTTTGCCCTACTGGAGGTGGTGGCTCAGCCTTCAACTGCTTATCCACGTGCAACTCACTTAACTCTTCATAAATCTCAGAGTTCTGACTCCGGACGCCTGGGCTTTGGCATCGCTGCCCCCTCAGCTGCAGCTGCTTTTCCTGCTGGAAATAATCCTAGATGGGTTTATTTTCTTTTTCTTTGATGGCATGCTTATTTCTTAAAGAGAACTCTCCAGCTAGAAGAGAAAACAGCCTGGACTATTCTTGTCAGGGACAACATCTTAAGGAAAATGGCAAGAAATGAGATAACACAAGCTTATGTTGCAAATTTTGAGCTTTAGCAACTTGGATATGCCAAGACATCTGGCTACAGAAAATGGACATACAAATAGACCAACTTTTTTCTGAGCTGTTGTTGCTAAGGTGGAAGGAAATTCCCTTGCAATCTCCATTTTGAGTCTGGTTTTGAGGCACAAACTTCCTCCAGTGACCTGAGGCACAGAGAGAGGTGGCTGCCAAATAACCAAGGGCTGTACTCCAAAAATTCACAATCAGGTGGTGACACTCAACGTAAAAGCTGGAGAAAGGCATGAGGGCAAAATCCAATACTGTCCTACAAGTCTGCTTGAAACAGTGTGAAAAATCCCCACACCCACAGAAGCAAAGATACACATTGAAAGGGAAGAAAATGCAAAGTTCACTGGAAAAGATAAAAGGTGTCTGAAAGTAGATATGGAAAAACTACAGGTAAACATACAAATGTATGAGGCTCCTATTCAGCAAAACACTTAAGGCTACTTTGCAGCCACTGAAGCCAACAGGGCTCAACCGCAGGTTGAAAGGAGAGCACACTCTGAAGCACTTCCCTGAAAGGGGATGGACTCTGGAAGCAGAGCAATAATTTTTTTCTTTCAGTAAACACATTTGACTGGACCTAGTGCTTGCTGGTATGTATGGTGCCATTAAATCCAGCCTCTTCTTCCTAGGGTGGTGATTATTGCTGCTGAGCTCTCAAGAAGTTCTCCCAGGACTAATGGCAGAGGAAAGGATGTTTGCAGGGTTGGTCCCTCCCTCTGGAGGTCCAGGTTCTCTGTTTGTGTGGCTTTATTGATCCACCTAAGGCAGGGATTTCACTGAAAACTCCACAGCTCATCACAGCACCACCACTGTTCATGCCATTACTAACGCAGCTACTAAAATATTAATAAAACTCCAGCTGGATTCAAAGGGTTGTGCTGAATTGCTTACAGAGGGACTTCCATGCTGAGAAAAAAATTACAAGCATAACCGGATTTCAATGGTAATTATTTAAACCTATTTATCTTTCACTTGTCCAGCTTTTTTTTTTTTTTTTCTTTCCTTTGGCTTGACTGACATTCGGTGTTATTCAGATATTAAGCGAATTTCCCTTCCCCAGGGAGCCCCAGACTACCTGCCTCAGTTCTAAAGCCACATCACCACAGGAAGTCCTTCAAGAGGTACCCAGAGCAGAAAAAACACTTTATTCCAAATGTAACTATCTGAAAGACCAAACGACACAAAGGAAGCAGTTGGTTAAGCAAATTGCTCTCTGTATAAATACTTTTGGATTGTCAGGTTTGAGCCAGTCTTTTCAAACGCTGTCATGTGTTTCTGGGAAATTATTTTTTAAATCACATTACTTGTTTCCTGCTTCAGAGGGTGTGTGGTCTAAAATATATTCTAACTTTAATAAATCAAATTACGCATGTCCAAACCTATAGCCTCTGCATAGGAAGGTACTACATACAATTTCTAGTCACAGGTTAGCACTGATCTTCCTAGGCCAATAACCACTGAGTTCCAGGTCTGTCTCTGACAAAAAAAATAACACTTTTTAAGGCTTTTCAATAGTCATTATCTTTGGAAAAAGTGTAATATTCAAGGGAGAAGCCAATGTGGAAGGCACAGTGTGCACAGCTAAGCCACTCAGCCATAAAATGTCCTTTTTTTTTAATGCAATGTGCATACAACTTAGCACCAAGTAATCTTAATGGCATGATATTGGTTATAGCACTGGAACAACAGAAACAATTGTTTCATGTTGAAAGTGCAACGCAATCTGAGGTGACGTCTCAAGTTCATTTACGCAGAAAGGTTGTGCACTCAGATTCATTAGAAACTGTGCGCTGTAAGAGGACAGACTCTGTAACTCAGCTGATCTGACGAATATTCAAGTTGTTAAGCAAATTACTGTGTTAAGCTAGAGTCAAATGCCAAACTTACACCAATTCTCTATTTACTAATCCCTCTGTGTGGTACCAGGACTTAGCAATGCTTTCCTAGAGACTAAACTCCAGGAAATGTGGACCTGGCTTCTTCCCAGAAATCACACTTGTACCAAGTATCCAATGAGTTAACATTAATTAAAACTGATTAAATATATCCTGGAAAATTATTCAGTGTGGGCATCATGCACACGTGCTCAGACAATGATTTGGTTCATCAGCGTGTGTTTTCAGACTTGTCTTCTAAATTTATGAGGTGGGAGAAAATGAGTAAGATAAACAGACCATTCAAAAGAATCTGGTTGTGAAAACTGATCTCAAAAGGAGTGTTAGGGAATCAACTGAGTTTTTGCAAACTACCAATGACAGCCCTGGTAAACCATTCTTATAGGATGCAACAGTCTCACTTCCAGCACACAACACCTGCAAATCAGCAGAGACCTGTCTGGGGAAAGGTGCCTTTGGTTTATGTTGTTTAACTTCGGGCTGTTTGCTTTTGTCCTGATTCCAGATGATTTGTTCTTCTGGCAGCAACAGCAGCAGGTCTACCTCCTGTAAAGCTTCCCACCGTGGGTGGTTTACATAATTTATTTTTAATTTTTGTATCAAGTGCCACGTTGCCAAGGCAATACACATTATGTTAATATTTATCAATTCAGTTGCTTTCTTCATTTGTAAAGTCAAAACATTGAACGGAACTAAAACTTTGTGCATGCGAAGGGAGGGTTGGGAACCCAGGACTGACCTCAGCACAAACCAAAAGTTTGCTCACCTCTGCTCTGACATGGGCCCTAAAAAGAGGTGATCTGCCAACACCATACCAGTGATTAGCACATGGAGCAGGGTGGACACTGTGTTGCCCCTTACATGCTGCAGGCCAGTTGCAGCACCAGGAAAACAGCAACCAGATTGGAAACAGAGCTTAATCCGGGTGACATCTCAAGTGTGCTGGTGCATGGACCCACATACTTGTTTGCTGACACAAACAAAAGCAAAGGCTCCACACCGCGTTGTGTCTCTGCAAAGCACAGATCGGCTAATTGTTCCAGGCTCAAATGGGGATTAGTGCAAATGCCACTCCTCTGGAAAGAGGACTTGCTGTTGGCAAAACAAGGCAAATACCTGTCATCAGCATGGATTCACTTTATTCCTTCCCCATGGAAATGTAATTTTTTCCATTCTGTGCAAACAAATTTAGAAAGAGGATGCCAGGAGTTGCCTTTCGGATGGTGATCGGTTCAAATGGGTTCTCCTGATGCTTCCCTTGCTCCCTAGACCATGACCCTAACTTGTGACATTTGTTCCCTGATTTTCTGGCCATGGCTCTTGTGAGAAAGAAGACGTGCAAATCCTTTGATAGCAGGAAGCTTCCTGTCCCAAGCAGGTGGGGAGAAAAGAAATGGGAATTGGCTCTGGGGCCCTCTTCCCTTGCCATTGTCACTACAGCGCCAGCGAGCAAAAATGATGTGGCAGGATGAAGTTAATTTTTTTATTATTTTATGAGAAGGATAAGGCTTTTCCCTTTCTCTGGTGAGATGGTGCAAATGCAAACAGCCTTTTACTCTGTCACAATGCAATGGGAAGCTTCACTGTCATGTGTGTTTTCCACTCCCCACCATACTCATGTATCCAGCTGCCTCTTTGAAGACCACTTTTGAGACACCAATGGGAATTCAGGGGTGTCTGAGTTCTGCAGTCACTTTCCAAGAATGAGCAGAACATTTCCAGGAAGAGACTCAGGAGTGGAGGCTTGTCCTGGTCCCTCCCACACATGCCTGCACACACTGGGCCACCCCAGTGGGATCCTCCTTTACCATGGATGTTGCCCATCAGAGGAAGCAGCAGGATGCTGACAACAAAAGAATCTCTGCTTTAGCCATTCATAAATGAGTGACACTATGACATTGAGTCTCCTCAAGAAATCCAGCTCCTTTAACAGATGACAACATATTTTAACCTGCAGAGTTTCCTATACCCAAATTTTGGATACCATAAAGGGAGTCTGCAGAGCTTTTCATGTATAGTAAACCCAGTTTAGCTGTGTGACAGGCATTGTTACAAGAGGGCTGTGAAGTGATTGTTGATGTTTGTGTTCCTCCTTGCAGACAGCTATGGATTTCACAAAATTGCCATGCCTGGTAGCAGTTGGCACCCTTTGTCAGCAACAGTTTGCATCTAGTAACTGGCATCCTTCCTCTGCAAAGAAGCCAAGAAGTAAACGATGGCAAAAACTAAAGTGTTTGTATATTACCTCTACATAAGTGGAGAAGCAAGCAGATTGCAGAGCTGCTGAAACACAGCAAGCTTGCATTACTGCCTTGGTGGCACTTGTTTCGTGTGTAAAGTAAACAGGAGACTGCAGTCTGCAGAGCTGTCGGGCTGACAACTCTCAGATATGCTGAATTCAGTCTTTCTGAAAAGCCTTGAAAAATCTGAGCTGAAACGGGAGAGAAATAAATAACCACAAACCAGAGAAATGAATCGCTGGTTCTTATTACCAGAACAGATAATTTATGATCCTGGTTCTCCTCTTTCACAAATAAATGTAAATCCTTGTAGCACGAACAAAATCACTGGATTTATCTTTCTGCATGAAGAAAGTTCACCAAATAAATCAGGAAAATTCCCTTACTTCCTTAATATGAGAAGGGGAAGATTAGTATCACTTATTCTGCTAGGAATAAAAGAGGACTGGAGTGCAGCTGCCAATTTTAAATGTGCACATTTAAGAATCTCTCTAACCTGCTTTGAAGAATTGCTTCTGAATGCAGAGTTGCCACTACTCAGTTTAATGGGAAATCACAAGAAAACCTGGAGCAATACCACACCACAGCAATTACAGGATTACAGCTGAGACACAAAAAGAACTTGTCCTACACTGTGTTCCTTTGCAAGAGCATTTTATTAGCAGATAATACCGATGTAAAACGTGTCAAGTCCTACCTTGAGGCTGACACACGTGTATAATTCAAGACCTGCAAATTCCTCATAGAGGGGACAAAGCCAGAAAAGGCTAAACCTGATTACTTGAGACTGGTGATGCCCACTCTCCATCCTATGCCACCTGGTCCATCATTCCACTTCAGCAGCAACAGCCAGACATCACAGCTTAGTAGGCTGATTTCAGTTTTGCAGCCTTTACCCACCCCTCCCTATCATTTCTCTTGTCATTCATCTATGCAAAAGCCAGAAACAAAATGGAGCAAAGGGAGTAGTAAAACATCAGAATTAGAAGGTGCTGCTCACATTTGCTGTGTGAATCCATATGCATTTTTTTTTTCACTTTCTCCACGACTCAGCCTTTATAGGAACCACCTTTATAAAATTCCAAAGCACTAACACATGCATAAGAGCCACGTGGGCAAAACAGATTAAACACAACAGTTTTTGAGTTCAGAAAGTGCAGGGTTTGTTGCTGAGCTCCTGGGTAGATGATGCCCCCAACCTGGATGTCTGTAGGTCCCAGGTGATTTTCCATCTCTGCTGTCACCTCTCAGAGTTAAGGCCATGGAAGTCTGAAGTTACACCTATGTAACTTAAACACAGATCTTGTCCTCCTGTTTGACCTAGAAGCACATTTTTGTCCCAAAAGTCACAGGGTATTTGTAAGAAAACTCAAGTACTTGTTCTAGAAAAATAATGCACCTGTGAGTATGTAGCTGGAGAAAATTATCAGAATCTGGCCATTACTGCTCAGGATGTCTAAGGCTAGGGCTGGCCAGAAACCACAGATGCTCAGCAGAGGATGTTAACAGCAAAAACTCCCCTGGAACCAGCCTGACCTGGTATTTTCTTCCATTTTGAATGTGAACAGTGTTTTAGGTGAACTAAAACTTTGCCAGACAAACCTCATCACAGCCACTAACTGCTGGTCTCTGCATGAGTGCTGGATGCTTTGCAAAATACCATCCCTCAGAAGCAGCAGTTCAGCAGTGCTCCTTCTTGGATTAATCCAAAATATTTTAAGCCTTTGAACTCAGGCTGCAGAGGAGCAAGGCATGTTTTTTCTAATGGCTTTTGCCTTCCTGGCCCTAGATCTTTTACCACACTGAGTAACACACTGCCCATAATAAAACATAAATTCATTATTCCAAGGGTTGACTCTTAAAACCTGTCTAAGAGGGAGAACTTGGCAAAAAAGATGGACTGCCAAAGTTAATTTATCCTGTTATCAATTCAATAGGTTTAAATAGGCAGTGAAAGCGTTTCATAAGTGTTCATTGTTCAGAGTTCAAGCTAATACCTTCTGCTAAATTGCATTTTGAAGTTTAATCACAATCTACTTTATGTTTCTTTTGGTAATTGGGATCTCTCCACAGTATAATATGAAAAACTCAAACTAATGGGCTCCTCTGATGGAAGTTTAAATTTTGGAAATTTGCCTCGGAGTGCAGTCAGTGAGAGCGCCTGAAATAACCCAGAACCTTTCACCCAAATACGATGTTAATATTTTGATCATTAAGAAAGTTTCGTATTATTACAGGCAGTAGCAACAAAATAATCATGATTTTAAGTGCTATTTTGGAGTATAATTAATGGGAGCAATTCCACCCCTCCAACACATGCACACACTGCCTCACTTGGCACAGGAGCTGTTGGGGAACTGGCTGCTGCTCTTTTTGTCCAAAATGCTAAATGTCGGCATTTTCTTTACCTAAGGGAGAAACGGCAAGAAATGCTCATTTCTGGTCAGCCTTTTGCTCCAGGGAGGGATATGGATACTGGGAAATGGCATCCAGCAAGCTGTGACTGACGTGCAGTCCGGGGTCTGGGCACTTGTCCAAACTCATGTTGTCAACTCCACCACGCCTGATACCGGCTCTTGCAATGCCAGCCTGGCTTTTTTCCCCCTCCCCTCTTTCTCTCCTCCATCAGCTCCCTGTGTTTCCTGCACCTTAGGCGTTATGCTGTGGACAAATGTATTTCCCTGCCACTGAGAACTGAATAAGCACCCTAAAACCTTTATTTGTGGTGTGACTGCTCCAATCACGTCAGCAGAGATCTGACAAGGGAGTTTCTGCCCCACTCTACTGCCACGAAATAAACACTAGTGTCTTTCTACATGTAGAAGCCAAGATGAGGACACAGGTGCTTTAGATCTGCTTCTGGGATTTACAGTCCTGTTCTTTTTTTCTAATGCCCTTGCTGCTATTTTTCTGAAGACAATAAATCCAGAAATGTTCTCTTTTATTGCCAAAAATAATTAGCTAATAATTGAGTTCTACGCACTTTTCAAGAAATACAAAGCAAAACATACGGCTTAGAAAGTGAGAAATCCAGGCAAACTATGTACAGAATAATAACGAAATCCCCCTGCTATCTTACTTAATGATCAGAAAAATATGGGCCCAAATAAAGGTGACAAGAAGAATGCTGTAAGATTTACTGTGTGCTGCATGTATGTGCACACGTGGGCTCACTCTCCACCCAGTGAGAACTGGGGAGTCGTCAACAGGATTTGAAGGTATTTTATCCAGTTGCACTCAGAGAGAACGTGTCCCACAGACTGGAACTGCAAACAGACAGAATATAAATACTGTTTGAAAAGGGCATTAGGGCTTCTGACAGGAAAGTACATTTCCTGCAGTAAAAGGCTGAAATTAATGTACCCTGTCAAATAAACACATGGCTTCATGGTATCTCTGATTTATAGGTGTTGGAATTATTAGGAGCATAAGATAATGTCACAAACAATTTTATAACAAAATCTTTGTGCACTGGCATTTTTATAGCAATTTTCAGTAATTTTAGCTACACTTACATCAACCTGGAATAATTCTATTGACTTTTACAGAATCCCTTCAGGTTTAGAAGCAGGTTTGTAACGCACAGGAATAGTACAATAAAATTTCCACTGTATACAAAGGAAACAGATGTAGGTCTACATGCAGATGGTGAACTTTCTGTTACCTGAGAAATTTCATTCTTTTTTTTTTTTCCTCATCTTACAAATGATGTACCATAGCTAAAATAAACTTGTAGGCTCTGTGAAGAAATTAGCTGTAGTCCTCAACTCAGTGCTATGAGAAAGCAAAACCATCACATTCTAATGGTCCTCTCTAAACTCAAAATTACAAATCTCTTACTGGTAGAAACTCGAAAGAAAAGCCATCAGAAACAGTTTCACCTTGCCAAATGAAATGAGTTAGTAATTCTGAAATATATAAAGGGAAGAAGAGAATAAAAGCTTGGGATTTTGATCCAGTTCAGGGCAATACAGAAACTGCACCAATGGAATAGAGACTGAGGGGGCAGCCACCTCTATCTTTGATGTTACAGAGGCAGTTACTCATCTACAGCTGGAAACCTGTTTTCCCTGGGAAATGTGTTTGGTGAAGTCCAGAAAAGGGTACACAAGGCAGGAGAATTGTCAGTCCAGGAAAAAAACCTGAGAATGTTTGAGAGAGAAAAATGTGCTCTGGAGCAAAGAATACCCATCCAGTGTGCAAAATCGAGGTAATGACCTGGATTAATGACCAGGTAATGACCAGCTCGTGGGTCCTTTGTGCAGACCCGGATCTGACAGCAGAGGTGCTGCTCTGCCTGGGAAAATCCCACTGAGAAGTGGAGCTGTGCAGGTGGGAAACTGGGAGAGCCTGAGAGGCAATGAAAGACACAATCCTGCAGGCAATGTTCCCTGCCAGGTCAGGGAAAGCCGAGCCCTAGGAGACACAGCAACAACTCTCTGCAGTTTAATGATTCCTGGAGCTAGGAGTGAGCCTGAGGCGGCAGAATGGGCCAGCCCTCCTCGGGATGGCACAAACTGGCTGTGGGGGAACTGGGAGCTGGCCAGGGAGCACAGAAAGACAGTGCTCCTGAGGCGTGCGTGCCTGGAGTCGGGGATGGGGTGGGAAGCTGGGAAGCGCTCGGCCCAGGCAGCAGGCAGGCAGCACTTTCCGTATGACCCAATTAGCCACTCCGTCGGAACAAATCAATAATGGCATTTCCTGAAGACAAGCAGGCAAGTGCTGCTGGCTCGGCACGGCGCTGCAAGTGAAGGCACAGAGGTGTGATCTCTGCGGAAAGCGGCGTCCGGGCCGGCTTCTGTCACTGCAGAGGGGCTGGGTGTCAGACGTGGCCACGAGCCACTGAGCCACTAGCCACTGCGGCATGGGCTTTCTCCTCAGTGGCAAGCTGAGTGGCCATAAACAAGAGGTTTGAGTAAGGCAACGCATGTAGCAACTCAGCTGAAGGAAGGGGAGAAGGATGTAACAACCCTGCTGGACTGACTCAAACCACAAGGAAAGAGTAGAGCCATTTCTTTAGGTTGTGCTACTAAAGTTTCCTGCCTGTGGGAACTCATGGATGAAGAACGGGATCCAGACAGTGAACCCAAAAACCTGAACCTCATTGAGTGGTGATAGGTACAAGACAGAGTTAACAGTGTAAGTGGGGGATGTCATACTTTGGGGGCTGATTTAGGACACCCAGCATTACTCATCTGGAACCTCCTTTCGGTCCATTTATCACAGGATTCCTCTGGACCAAAAAGGGATGTCACTGTGAAAAAGGCACACACTGTTCTGGGCTGCAGCTGTGGGCCACTTGAAAGGGAAGCAATACTAAAGCAGAAATTTTTGAGGATAAAAGCTTTGCACTTAGATATCTAATGTAAATGGTACAAACCCCTCTGACGTCTGAAACCTTCCATGTAGCTAAATTGAAGGTAAGTTGTTGTAGAACCCATTACATTAATTGGACTGGACTGTGTCCACTTAACTGTCCCATCATTTTGCTGTCCGCATAATCTATTTCTTACTCCTTCAGGGGACAGAAAGGTGATGCCACATATGAAAAGATGGTCATAAAGCAATTAAAAGACACTCTATGGAGTGATGACAATTTCCACTTTGTAATCATCTAGGAAGCCAAAATGAGAACCCAAAAGGACCTTGAGAAGATGCAGCCACCACATTACTGCGGTTGCTGCTGAGCTTTTGGGAGCAGTTTTCCTGCTGGGACAGCCCATATTTTACATGTAAAAGACAGGGAAAAAATTGGAAGACAGTTATTCTTTTTCTCATTATGAGGCTAAAATGATTAAATCCTTAAGAAATCTTGTGGACTGAGAGGGAGAGGTTTCCCCAGCACTATGAACAGGTCAAGGAGAAGGGGTTAGATAAAGACACAAACTAAAATGCTGCGGTGTCCAGCAGCAACACACATATCACAGAGTAGTAACAAATTAATTTAGCTCAAGGCGGTTCTTTCTCAGCCTCACTCCTCGCTTCTTGCACCTGTGCTGACTTCCATTGTTCTGCCTTTCCTTTGGATCCTTTCACTGTGGGATGTGTGGGCTACAGGCACGTGTCCCCTGGCTCTCCGAGCTGGCACAGCATCTCACTTGCATCTCAGTAATCAAAGGAGATTTGGGAGCCATCAGGTGGGCTCGCTCCTTCAAAACCGTCTCAATGACAGGGCCACAAATTGGTAGCTTTCAGGAAGACGGCTGCTGCCAGTGCAAGGTTTGATAATAGAAATGGCAGCTGAAATTTAAACTTAGACATTTCTATTACTCAGAGGAAAATGTGCAGTCACAGAAGGTTTTCTCATCATCTGAAATTTCAAGCTGCCGTGTGCAATGCTCTGGGGCCCATTTCTCATAGCCACAATGGCTTATTTTAGAGTAGTTTTGTGATTTTCTGGGAAGAGCCCGGCATACAGGAGCTGTAAGCTGAGCTGATCCTTACCCTAAAACACCCCACTGCGATCAATAACTTTGTGGTTCTGCCTGAGACCAGCAGCCCTTTATGCTCTCTCTTTTGGACTGGACAAGTCAGACTGATGGGAGCACAGGATATCTGGTCTGGGCTCTTCAACTGACAGAGAATGTGTAAAGGGTGTGTAAGAATTGTGTGGGTTTGCTACCTGTGCACTTCAGAGGCATTCATCCACATTATCCCTTTTTATGCATCTCCTGTCACCTCCTCTTCCACGCTCTTGCACCAAAATCCACATGCAGGAGGAGGAAGATGCGTTCTGGCAATGTTGCCAAAGGCTGCTCAGTTCAGCCAACAGCTTTGAAGGGAAGCAGGGTACATTGTCTTCTCCTGAGGAGTAAATGTACATACACATCCCCTCTGTACTTACTAAAATATTTAAATATGTAAAATTATGGATTGTAATTAGGGGAAAGTTGGAATAGATTTGAATGTTTAGCATACCCTTGGTATTTCTTCTTTGGTTTCTGTGTGATGCCCTCCACACAAAATGATACTTCACCCTAATTGTGCCCTCTCAGTGCAATCATGTAAATTTTGCTCTTGTTCATGTTGTTCTTCCTTTGGGAGCTCTAATCTGGTTATCCTGGACATCCTGGAGGGGAGGAGGTAAGGACACATGTGGAGTTGGGGCTTGCAGGATCAAAGCTTCTGGCAGTGAGTGAGGAATTTTATTCCCCAGAGTCCCACAGATATGTCCTTGGTAAAAGGGTTAGCCCACTGTAATTTCCACAACTCCATATCCAGGGTATTGGGATTTCATATCTGCCTTCAGATACAATAATTTCTTCTGCAGTAACCCACATGTTGATCAAGAGAACTTTTCTCTGACTCCAGAGATCATACATCTTTGGAATGGGCACCAGTAAAAATGACAGATCTTTGAATTTGTTGGCATCTGCTTTCTCATGGCTCTGCTCCTTTTGGAGACATTTACAGCTGTGCAAATCTATTAGGGTTTTGCAGAAAAGCAAATGCAAAGCTCATCACACAATTATCATTTCTGCTGTTAAGCTTCTTCCTATTTTTGTTTATTTATTATGCCAATGTATTTCGAGTCTTTGAGTTGGAACGCCCTTGTACACACACATTTTCCCCTCTAGGAATTTGTTAAAATTGCTTGCTGGATACATGAACTCACTGCTTGTCTGGACCTTTTTAGCAGCAGACCCCTCAGACCTGCAGATAAAAACTGCAAACCATTGATCAGAGTTCTGCACAGGGGAACAGCAGTGACCTGCAGCAGCTGTTTGTCCAAGTCTGGAAAACACTAGTGACAAAGCTAATTAATTCATTTCTCAACTCCATGCCTTCTGATTAATGCACATGCCAGCAGTGAACCACATTATTTCGCTGCAATCCAAGTATCTCGCAGTAATGCGACAACGTTCCTCTAATATTTGTTGAGAATTTCATTAAAAGATACAGTGGGAAAGAAGTATTTTGGTTTGTTTCTCCTACTGGGTTTTGTTTCCCCCTATTTTGTTTCACTCTGAATCCCTACTGTTTCTATTACGTGTGATGATGTTTCAATATTATTGAACTATTAGAAGTTTTCTTAATATTTCCAAATCAGCTTTTATTCATAATATTGTTTCAATAAAATGCCTGTTTTTCTACATCAGCTCTTTCTCTCATGACTCTAATAGATCTCACTAAAGCTCTAATTCCACATTTACAGCATAAAATGATGGTTACCTGCTTCATCCACTAATTTACACACGTAGTGCAGCTAAACAGAAATCTGCATTTCTACACTTTTAAAGTACATTAAGACATAAAAATCCCAAGCCCCCCATGCCCTATGCTGGGACTTATCTTGTAATTGTGAATGCTATTTTTATCTTGAGAGAGGAATAACACAGTGGTGCAACACACACCTGTGAGCATGCACAGGCACACACTTCCAGACCTCATGGACACTCGAGTGCAAAGTTTCAACAAACTTTTGCTTTCAGTGTGAAGGAAAAAAAATCTGAGAGTGTATGAGTTTGTTACCATCTGTCAGACATAGCAGAAAGGTGTGGGCATCTTTAAAGACCAAAAAAGAAAAAAAAAATCACCAAACCCAGAATTCCATAATTAAAGACATTTGTACACTATCACCCACATATACACTAGGCAATATTTACAGATCACCTGATACTAAGGAACAGTCCTGGTGTAAGCTGGGATAGAGTTAATTTTCTTCCCAGTAGCTGGTACAGGGATGTGTTTTGGGTTGAGAATGAGAAAAAATGCTCAGTATATAAACTGGGGGGAAAGTTGGCCAGATGCCACTGCTTGGGAACTGCCTGGGCATCAGTCAACAAGTGGTGAGCAACTGCCTTGAGCATCACTTGTTTTGCATATTCTAGTTCTATTATTATTATATCTTCCATTTCTTTCCTATTTTCTTTCCTATTTCCTTTCTTTATCTCAATTCATGAAGTTTACTTCTTTTTTTCCAATTCTCTTCTTCATCTACTGCATCCCTATTTCACTTTTTGAATGTTCTCAATCTCTGCTCGTAGGTTCAAATACAGCCTGGGAATGGAGAAGGACTTCAAAGAGAAAAACTAGATATTATCATACTAGATATTATCATACTAGATATTATCTTACTAGATATTATCATACTACCCACACTGATCCACAGATCATTTCAATGAAATGGTCCCTAAGCAGACACAAAAAACCCCCACCCTAAAAGTGTTTACCAAAAATTGCAGACTTGTCTTTCTGTTACTTAGGTTTCTATGTGGACAGTGGAGCTTGGTGATTAAGTTTTCTGACCTCTTGCTGTTCCACTCCCCAGTGAGATGATTATTGAGAAAGACTTGGTGATGCACTGACACTGAAGAGGTTTCCACAACACAGCAGCAGAAATTAACTTTTAGCAGCTGATTTGTGCCCAACTCCTGACACAGAGCCCTTCCTTAGAGCTTTTTTACGACAGTCCTTCCTTCTCTAACAACTATTTTGCTTTCAAAACTTTCTTCCCCTCAACCAAGAGATCGAGGATCCCTCCTGACAGCTGTATCTGAAGCAGGAGCTTTGATCCAGTGCCTGCTGAACTCTGTTGGTCTCAGCCAGCGCCAGAAGGTGCTGGATCAAGGCAGAGGGTCTGGAAAATATTAACTGGATACGGTGTGTGGAGCCAAGAGATAAAGCTGGTAGGAAAGGGAGAGGGGGAGAAGGAGAGAAAGAAAAGCATTCGCCTGAAGATGTTTCTTCTTCATTTTACACAACACTTCAAACTGCACAGGATTTTTAAGCCTTTACTACTGAGTGCTCTGGAAAAAAAAATTAAAATCTGCCATGTCACACCAAAGAGCAGGCAAGTAACTGCTTTTTCTGTCAGAATACAAATAATAACATATTTTCACTCTTTCTCTGGTGTCTTGTCATATCAACGTCTGTCTGACTGTATTTTTAAGAGAACTACCTGGCCCTCAATTCTTGTTCAACAAAGCAAACCAAGACAGTGCCCATTTAAGAAAAACCCCCACTAACCCAAGATTTGTTCTGTAGCATTCCCATGATTCAGCTGAAAGGGAAAAAAAATCAGTCTGCTGTGTGAGAAAGGATTTAATTGCTCTGGTTAGAAGAATTAATGTAGACAAGCACAAAGAATACAAAGAAAGGAAATTCCTCTTGTTGGAAACTGAATTTTGCTCTTGGATATGCATCTGTAACTTCCTCTGAAGTTAGCAGCATATCAAAGGCAGGATTAGGCCATAGGACATTTGCATCACTAGCCATGGATCCAGACTAAGGGTGGGAACAAAGGGCATCTTAACAAGCTGAAATTAATAAACATTTAGTTGCCTACCTGCTCCATTTCCGTAAAGGTGCTCTGCTCCTCATCCTCCTCCTCGATATCCGACTCTCCCACAGCAATAGGAACACAAATGGACAGGTCAGGATTGGTCATAAAATCATCATCTGTAATTCCTGGGTGTTTCTCTCCGTTTTTGTTCACTCCATCCTCCGCATGATTCTCCTTGTGGTTCTCCATGTCTTTGCCAAGCTCGGCGGTGGCGTGGCTGTTCACACAGTTGTTGAGGGCTCCTGGGTTCTGGGCGGCGAGTTTCATCATCGCCTTCTTCTCAGCTGTGGTCTTGGGGTGCCGGAGGACGTTGCAGCAAAAACTCCACGCGGCTTTTTTGGCGTACTGAAGGCCCCTGTTGATGCGGGCGAAAGCGAGCTGCAGGTTGTTCATCTCCCCGTCGTCGTCCGTGGCCGCCAAGTTGTCTGCGCTGAAGGAGCTCAGCAGCAAGGCAAGGAACAGGTTGAGCACCTGAAACGAGCAAAGTTAAAAGGAAATCAGTGAGCTTTAAATGTGGAGGGTGGATGTTTGGTCTTGGAAACAGGAGGGTCTGAGTTTCATCTCCTCTGTGGCACCGCAATGCCACCATGGAAATCCCCCTAATTACGGGTGGTTTCAGTAGGAAAAGGAGTCTGCAGGCATTTTCAAACACATTGACCTCAGGTGCAGCAGTTTAGCATGGGCATGAACACACTCTGACATTCCCTTCCCCCCTCCCCACCCCCAACACCCCAAAACATGGAAAATAAAACATAAAGCTCAGAAACAGAATACAAAAAACCACCAAACAGCTCTGGGAAGACCTCACTGTGGCCTTTAGTGCTTAAACAGGGTCTGTAGGAAAGATGGGGACAAACTTTTCAGTAGGACTGTTGTAACAGGACAAGGGGAAACAACTTTGAACTAAAAGAGGGCAGTCTCAGACTAGATATAGGGAAGAGATTTTTGAAAATGAGGGTGGTGAGGTACTGGCACAGGTTGCCCAGAGAGGTGGTGGATGCCCCATCTGTAGAAACATTCAAAGTTAGATTGGGCTGGGCTCTGAGCAACCTGATTTAGTTTAAAATGTCCCTGCTCACTGCTGGGGTTTGGACTAGGTGCCCTTTAAATGTCTCTTCCACCCCAAATTCTTCTATGATTCTATGACAATGATGTACATAGGCAAGGCACTTCAACCAAATTGTACATTTGGAAACATTTCTAAACATTTGTACGCATTTTCACAGACAGTCTTGTTTTAAATATCCTCCAGGCCATGAAGGAAATCTCTTGTGACTGTGAATAAACACCTCAGAAGTCATATAGCTTCAAAAACTTCTCCCTCCAGGCTAAAACAAGCCATCACAACCAGATTACTGTGGCCAAATCTAAGCAAGACTCACTCCCAAAGCAGGCTTGGTCCTGAAAATGCGGTTACTAGTCAGGAAAAAAATTATTTTAAGATTTTCAGAGGTGTATGAAAAGATCCAAACTGAACTGGAGATTGTGAGTTACTTTCCTCTTGTTCTTGCCACTTCAGAACTCTCTACTTTTGCTGGCAGTGTGTGGCAAGATTAGACACAACTAGGCATTCAAGTGACATATTTGATGGTTTAAACCTCTTTTTTACACGCCTGCCCCAAATAAATACAATTATATCCAATAAATAAAACCAGCTTCTTCTCAAAGGCTAGTCCCAGCAATATATCTCACAGGCTGGTCACCAGTTGCTGTGTATTGGACATTACACCTGCTCATGGTCTGAGAAGAAATAAATTACAGCTTCAGCTCTGGATTCACAAGGGCAAAAAGTTCACACTGGAGGTGGATGCCTGGGATGACAGGAACGGGACAGAGGTGACTCAAACCAATATCAGCTAAAATACATTTACCTCAAAATAAACTAGTCCCAAATTGCCTGGTATCAACTCAACTGCTGCCTGTGAGAGGTGGTTGGGTGCCAGCTCTGGGCTCTGCAACGGAGAGGTCAGTGCTGCAGCACTCCTGCCATTTACAGCAATAAAATGGACTTTGTGCAGGTATTTTCTCTGTGATCTCTTAATGCTACCAGAAATACCTGTAAGCCCCCTGACTTCTCTCTTTTTGATAGTACTTTACGTTGATAACACCTGCTAGGCCAACACAAACACCATAAAAGTACTTCTATTTAACTGGGCCTTACCAAAGAGCCACAATCTTTTGCTATCATCCCTTTACCCTGTTCTCTCTTACTTCAAATATTCGGAGTATGTGGGATGGAATTCTGAAAACCTGGCCCTAATCACTCTGATGACACTGCGTTTTAAGTGCCCTGCCGGTGCTGTTTTGTAAAGCACCCTTTGCAATCACCGTGATTAAAAACAAAAGCAGTCGGTAGCACAGCAGATGCCCCGGTCCATTATGAGCCACTGAATAAACCATTGCTGCCCTGAGCACTACCCTGCTCTAAAGTAAAGCGAGATTAAAGCTAATTGTTTCTTAGCTGGCCCACCGTGCTGACAGCTTGTGTGGGTCTCCTCATCACTGTGGTGGCCTGGTGTGAATCAATCTTTCCTTTCATGCCCCACTCGCAGGTGTTGCAAGTGATGCTGTCTGAAATCAGAGCAGTGGATGTGCAGCCAAGCAGGTGGGAGCCCATCAGGGAAGGAGGCACTGATAAATTCCCTTTAGTCATTTTCAGTTTGGCAGGGGGAGGAGGTCTCAGAGATAATCACATTGCTACAAGTGGCCTGAAAATAAGCGTACGTGTAAGTAAGAGACACATCCCAGGTCTCCAGTGCACAAAGAGCTTGGAACAAGCTCCTTCCCAGGAGTCTCCTTCCCAGTGACAACCTAAGGACATAGGAAGCAGCTGGAGGAAGGGAGGGGATAAAGAAATCCAGAATAAAAACCTTCTGGGCTCTATAGGTATAATTCAGTTACTTAACAGAGGTGTCTGCTGATGTTTGAGGGTATCTGAGACATCTGCACCAGACCTACCAGAGGTCTGTGTCCTCCCAAAGCTCCACTGCCATCCAACCAGGACATCCCAGTGTGTTGCAGCAGGAGACAGCCTGGCCAAATTTAGGGAACTGAATTGCTCATCAAGGATGGCAGCAACCTCCAGCCTCAGACACCAAACTCTGATGATCTAATGTGGCATCCAAGCCTCATTTCTACCAGAAATTCATCATGTGGTCAACAGAGACTGACCAAGCACAGGTGACTGTGCCAGGGCTACATGCATCTGCCAATGTGTCTAGTGCCAACTGACCCTTCCATGCCCAAGTCATCCCCAGGCAATTGCCCAGAAGGACATCCTGTTATAGGAGATCTATGTCCAGCTGGAGGCCTGGATGGATACATTGCAGTAGCCCCAGGGGTCCTCAGAGAAAACTAGACCACTGCAGAGTAGTGGTGGCTCAGACATCTTTCCATACAGGAATATCTCCATGTACGCACATGAATTTTGTTATCTGAAGCCGAATTTCATCATGTACTTCATTAACTCTGCTGTTCACAAAAGGTTTGAAATGCTTTGTTTCATTTTTCTGTATTCATTTCCGACATCAAACTACAGTTAGATATGTTTGCAGGTACATGTAATAGGTGGTAGCATCCTTAGTGTTGTTATTTACCACGGATTGTTAACAAAATGTTATTTGCTTCCCAGAAATGCAGCTGACATTTTGCACAAAGAGCTATTTGCACTTCATGCTTTTAGCCAAAAATAAATCTCAAATATCATTCCCTGCTTCCTTTAGGAGCAGGTAACCTCAGAGTTGCATTGCTGAGCATTCAAACAGAATGAACTGCTGAATAAGCACTTTATGTTTACTTATTCCCACATTTCACTGTACACTGCATTTTCCAGAAAAATATATGCCTAACCCATGACACACCACATTTCCTGTAAAAGGTTACTAATAATACCCAGTCCTCCTGACTGCTAACACAGTGCTTTCAGTTTAAGTAAAAGCAAACTAAAGATTACCTCAGTTTTCAAAAGCAATGGCAGATTTGTATGTCCGTATGTATCCCCTCAAAAAGAAATCTGCTTTGCAGTGACACCGAGCAGCCAGACTGCACAAGCAGGTCGGTTTCTGGTCTTTGAGGTTGGGAATCAAATGACAGATGCACTCAAAGAACCCCAAATTCTTTTAGTATAATTACGTTAAGCTTTTAGCCTAATGACAATCCAGAATGCTTTCATCGACCTTCTCACTTTTAATGCCTTTTCCAAAGCTTGTGACTCTGGTTGTGCCAGTATAAGGCACAAATGATCAGATTAATCCGGCCTTATGTCACATGCATCCCTGAGGTGCTTGAGCCGGAGTTTTCCCAGGATGTCTGTAGACAATGGAGACAGTCTGGCATCCCAGGGAGGAGCTGAGCTGTCTCTGGCAGTGTCCACTGAAGAGTAAGCAAGCTTGGATTTTGTATCTCAGAGCTGGATTAAGGGTAGATGCAGGTCCAGTAAGCCACACAGAATTACAGAATCTCTCAAGCTGGAAGGACCCATAAAATCATTAAGTCCAGCTCCTTGCAGGACTACCTAAAACTAAATCATATGACTAAGAGCACTGTCCATTGCCACACCCAGCAGGTGCCCAGGCAGCCCTTCTTGGTGACAACCACACTCCAGGCCAGTAGTGACCAGCCTTTATAACCAGGCAGCCTTCCCCAGGTTAGAGGGGAGTTCAGGGCGTTCCAGCCCCACCCTGAGCAGCAGCACAGAGGTAATGAGCCAGGCACTGTGCGAAGGGCTGCACCAATTCTGTGCTCGCAGCGAGTGAAGAGCACAGGAGGCCTGGAGCTGTGAAGCTGATTCCAAGCTCCCCAGCCATGGGGAGGAAGCAGGCTGCTGGAAGCACCCCTCCTCCCCAAAAAGGCCTGGGCAGGGACTGCCAGTGGGGGCTGGGAAACACATATGCTGCTGTGGTAGGCTGCAGCCTGAATATCTCGGCTCCATCGTCTCCTTTTGTGTCAACACAGGACAAAACCAGACAATTTCAATTCAGATGACACCTTCTCATCAAATCCCGTTTGGAAGTATATCTGCAAACGCTGTTGCTGAAGTTAAAATACTTTTGGAATAAAAGCAGGAGACTACTTCCACCTTTCCCTTCCATCTTTTTATTTACCTTGATTTGGCAAAAGCGGAGGAATATAAATCTTTATGTATTTAACCTTCCATGAGTCATTCAGTCAGACAGCATGCAGGCCTCCTGAGCTCCTGTGAATTGATTTAGCACTGCATTCACCACCCTGGACCCTCACTGGTGTCACCCAGAAGGAGGTGAGAGTATTCGGCACTTCTCTGATTATAGGCTGAAAATCCTCTGGGGAGTCTACAGCAAGAATGGTGTTGCACCTGCACAAGTTCAGTGGCAGCGTTAAACCATCCTCAAAGTGAGGTCCTCAGCTGCTGGTCTTGTTTGGTCACAGAGGATCTCATGTGAGCTCACCTGCACAGCTTCTCCTGTAGCGGGATCTGCCTTGACCACACGCTGCCAACAAAACAAGTGAGTTTGGTTTTCAGGCCCCTGCCCCTCGTCTGTGTGTGAAGTTTAAATGAACTTTCACAATGAGCACCAACCAAGGCCAGACTTTCTCATCTGCCCAGACCACACCAGTAAATCAGGTAAATCACCAGGCTGGAATCAGACAGGATCATCCTTGCAAGGGGAGGCTCATAGAGCAGAGCAGTTCAGGAGCTGCTTTCAAGAGCACTTATTTGCAGCTCTGTACCAGTGTCTCTGCAGGAGACAGAGGACAGGAGGGACAGCAAGGGACCTACATCACTTGAGGGTGCTTCCCTGTGGAAGAGAAATTTCCTAGGAGCCAGCCAAGCAGGTTTTGCTGTAACAACAGGGTTCAGAGCAGAAAATATGCCCCATGAGTGAAATCTATCATGCAAAAAAGCAAGCCATTAATCCAAATGGTAACCCTGTGGCAGCTCATTGCCACTTCTGTCATTCAGCTGCACAGGAAAACCCAGACAGTGAATGTGAAGTACCTGCCAGGATTGTCAGCTACTCATTTAATACTTTTTTATTGTGGATAAAACAGGGCCCATACACCTGCAGGGCCTGGTAGATACAGATCAGCAAGAAGCTCTTCAGGCACTCTCTGACCAGTGAAAATATCTAATTTTCTTCCTTCCTGTTCTTGGATGGAAGTGGACATCTGCACTGTTCTTTGGGTAGCACAGGTAGGAAAGATGCAGTTTGTTCTTTGGAGACCTTCTAGCAAGCCTAACACAATAGGTACCAATTATTATATTTTGTTTACTGTAGCAAAACCCACTAAGCTGCCAAGAAAAACTGCTCAGAAAGGGGCTTTCATTTTCTGCACTGAGTAAGTGTTAGATCTAAGTTTAAGACTGATATCTGCAGTAATAGGTCAGTAATGTAGTCAGTCTCTCTGGAGGATTATTTCTTTCCTTGGAAGTGTATTTACCAAACCTTTTTAATTTTCATCCTAGGGCAAAGTCTACTAAGAGAGAGTATTCCTGCAAAAAGCAATTTACATGATCAGTTATTTTCTATATTCCCTTTCCTATTATTTCAGCTATTTGTGCTTGGATAAGAAGCTTATATCCTCTCCCAGCCCAGTTTCTCTTTACCCTGCAGTCAATCTCATAATCACATTCTTCTGATATCTTAGTTTCTCGCTGTCAAAATGATCATGATACCACAAGATTGGCAAGAGGTCCCTGTGGCCTGGGGCAACGGAGGGAGAGCACAGGTTGGAGCAGCATCGATCTCCTTCATGCTTCTTGTCCAAGATCAGCAAGGAAAACACATGGAAATGGGGATATGAATTTCCTGCCTTGCAGCCACCCAACTTCCCAAGTGGAATGTGTTTGGACCCACAAGCAGGACACCAGCTGCAGATTAGAGGCTTGTGGGGCACTGTAGTACCACTGCAGTACCAATTCTTTTGACAGGAATTTTTTTCTCATCAACTCTGTATTAATCTCTTAGGTGAAATAACTGGTTTGTCTGTTTAAATATAAGAAAATGAAATTTAATAAAAACTACACAATGAATAACAGTCTATTTCCTAAGTAAAATCTCTTGAACTACTTCATGACGGTAATGAGAGTGGACGTTTTCCTCAGAAAAGAAAAAATGTAAGTAATATGGTAAGAATACTTATTTCGTACGCAAAAAGTGGCTGTAATTTCAGTAATTTCATGTGAATGATTACCCAGAAAAAGGGGAGAACAAGGCTTGATTTTACCTCTGGCCTATGAAGAATAAATAGGGAGGCTGATACCACTTTAAGTATCTTCAGGCAGACTCTAGGAATGGGGTGAGTTGAGGGTGTTCCCCCTACCCTGAATGTTTTCATGGTATTTACAATAAAGCTGGGAGTTTTACTGACTATTCTCCTCTTCAAGTATTGACTTTATGTTTCCCTGCAGTTTTGGTGTCCCTGGTGCAGCTGTTTGTCTCTGAGCAGTGCAGGACAGAGAAGTGATGCTGGGTGGCAGCTGTGCTCACCTGTGTTGGATGGGGTGGAGGATGATCATGCAATTTCTCACATCAGAGTGTAAAGGGGTATCTGTAATTAATGGGGCAGATTCCTTGGTCCTGTTCTTGCCACTTTACACAGGAGTAAGTTTCCTTGAGTAATAGATGTGTAGATAAGGCCGTTATTTATACTTCACTTTTGTGCCACACAAAAGATTTTTTTAGGTCATTTTAAGCTGCCATTTATCCCTGCCCTCTTTCAGTGGAGCTGTGAAGCTGCACTAGCACTGGAATATGTCAGATCTGGCATGGTACATCCTGTTGGGAAGGAGAGGCAGGCAAAGTCAAAACAGCATCAAGGGCACACCTCAGGATTGCTCTTGCTGCCAGCCTGACGCACTGGGGCACACAATGGAAATGTCTCTGCAGAGGAGGAGGCTGGACTGGGAGGGGAGGCTGGACTGGGAGGGGAGGCTGGCTTGTCCCCAGCTCCCATCTCACAGGGACCAACCTCTAGCCTCTGCCTCCACTCATCCCCAAGTTCTGCAGCACCCCCACAAGCTGGAAGGGTGAGGTGCCTGTGTGCTTGTCACTTGAAACACAGTCCTTGAAACACAGATCTGAGGCAACCCATGACACTTCTTACCTCAAACCTGGTGGTTGCCTCATGTTGCCAAGTCTTTTTCATTTGTTATCCACCTACGTGCATATAAATGTGCAGACAAACTGTACCACTCAGAGTCTGGCCAAGAACTATTGAACTGAATTTCAATTTCTTTTGTAGATGATGACTTTAAGTGTTATTTTTTTCTAAGTATGTCCCTTAGAAGTATCAGAAGATGACTTTTTGGAAACCAAGTGTTTTCTGATCTGAAATTCTAAGTCTCCAAATGTTATATGTGAGGAGGGAGAGATGGTGAGTGGAGGCAGATAAATTCTTTCCACTACTGGAGCCATGGAATAAAAACAAACATGTTCCTGCAGGTTTTTCATCAGATATCAAAACAACACTAATTCACCAGAGTAGCAAGGGCTCCATCAGAACTGCTGTGGACTTCTCAAATCACTGTCTAGACAGACAAAATGTGCTATGAGACAAGCCCAGCTGAAAACTTCTCCCAGCAAAACCAGC
This sequence comes from Dicrurus megarhynchus, assembly GCA_013399195.1. Classification (NCBI taxonomy): domain Eukaryota; kingdom Metazoa; phylum Chordata; class Aves; order Passeriformes; family Dicruridae; genus Dicrurus; species Dicrurus megarhynchus. The sequence continues at coordinate 1,854,537 of VXAD01007415.1, forward strand.
TGTGTTTGTGATATTAAAGGCTCAAAACACCCCAAAAACATTAGGGAAACTATGGAAAGTTTATTGATTGCAAACCAAGAGACAATTATCCTTATGCTAAGTCAACAAAAGCGTTTGGCTGTCCTGGTGAGGAGGATGTCAGGACAACCAGAGAGCAAGACAGACTGCACAGTCTGGGACTGACTGAACACACTGGAGAGTCTTTGCTATTGCTGCTCCCTGCAAGGAGTGAGGATCAGTGAGAGACACCTGCATTATTCCTGGAATATTTTCACTGGCTGCATGCAAATACCAGCTGCTCTACCAGTTATTATACAATGACTAGACACGAGGAAAAAAACCCTCTAATTTTGGAAGTTTAAGCTCTGCAGTTTTTACCTGAAGACCACACCAGGCCTAACCCTAGAGGGGCTCACATGGAGGACACTGCCCAGTCCAGGCAGAGTGGGATCCCTGGAGCTGTCCTTTTACAATTCAGATCCTACACCTCCACTGAGAGGGGGGCACCCAGCCATGACCAAGGACTGTGCTAAGTTTTGCCCTCCATCATCTAGAAGCCGTCATGTCCCTTGGGCAGCCAGGACTGCAAACCAAGAGAAAGAGGTAATTCTCATTCACACATGGCAGAAAACATCTGGGGAAAGGTAAGCCAGGGAGAACCAAAAGGATAAAGAACCCACATGGAAATGGAATAAAAGTGAAAGAAAACCAGTGATGTAAGTAATGGCTCCCTGTGGCCAATATATTACACCAAAGGAAAATCAGCATGAAGGTAGGCCCAGAGACTCGAAAATTAAATCAGAGAGTCAAGAAACAATTATTATCTTTGCCCCTTTTTTCAGGGAGAACACATTTTCCTTTAAAATCTCACTTTCTAATCAATTTCCCAGGTTTAATATTATAATTTGGGTTCCATCACAAAATCACACTTTCCTATTAAGTGAAATGTGAAAAGGACGCCTCTATAGTGAATTTGGGAGGTGTAAGGAGGTTCTGATTTTGTACATTTTGCAAGTGCAGATTCCTGGGAGGGCAGAACAAAGTGACAGAGCTGCCTGCCAGCCAGGAGGGCTTCTTTCAGAAAAGCTCCAAGATAGATTTCTACCAGCAATTTAGCACAGTACGAAATCTCCTGCCTTCACAGCACATGACCTTTCACAGACCTCTGTTGGAGAAGCCCCATGACTCAGAAGCGGGACAAACCCCCGCATTTCATTAAAGAAGTGGGAGGGTTTGGCAGCAGTGGTGCCAGTTACATCTCCAAAATGAAAGCCACGCCCTGCAAAGTGGGAGGTGCTGGCACACACACCTCACTGCTGTCCTAAAAAGTGACCCATTTCATCTGCCGTCACCTGCTCCTTGGTCCCACAATGTCCTCAGTGGTCAGCCCATCCCCTTTGGTCTCTGGCTCAGCTGTGGCTAATTTTGCACATTTCTTAATACTGACTAAATTCCTAGGGAGAGATCCATGGGAGAGAAGGAGATATCCTTATCCTTCAGGATAAAGCTGACTCTGAGCTGTGCTTTCCAGAGAAACCTTACTAAAACATAAGAAAAGGAGGACTGGCTACCAGCATCCTTCAATCCAAGTCTGTGCTCCACCATGTGATCAAAGCAAACTCTTCTTTGCAGGCAAGATGACCTCATCTTGGATTTCCTTCTTATATCAGGAAATACAAAGGTATTTTGCTGATGTGGAAATTTGGAAATTGTTTTATTTATTAATTGTATTCAGTGTGTCTGGCAGAAATCCCAGCAACTGGGTTACTCTAAACTCTTAGTGCAAGATGAGTAAGCAAAGCAGAAAGTCAATGGTGTCAGTTGCTCATAAGGACATTTTTATGAGTTTATTCTCACTGCCAGTCTGCTAGAGAGAAGGGAGGAACTGAGAGCCAGGCAGCTAGGCCATTTTATGATCTAAAAATTGCATCTCAGTAGTAAACAAAGACAAGCCAAGGCCTGTTCCCCATCCCTGAGGGCAAGCAGCTGACTTCCCCCGGGCAGGATGGCTTTGTGGCTGCTCTCCCCAGCCAGGGCTGTTCCCCGAATGGCCAGGCACCAACTGGGATGGGGTGGCCAGGGAATGTGCTAACCAAGATAGGGGAGGGACACTCATGGTGTTTGTTTTCATGCCTCAGTTTCTGGAGGAAGCCACCTGTCTGTGTTTTCCAACAGACATTCTTCAGCAGGCACTTTGCACTTGCTGAACCTCCCGGAAACGGGGTGGAACGACATCCAAATGTGGGAGACAAGAGAACTACAGGAGGGGAGAAGAGAGATGGGAGTCCTCCTGGAAGAAACATCTGTACATAAGAGTTTGTAACATAAGGAGCATGAGAATGCTCTTAGTTGTGCAATTTCAATGAATGAGTCTGTGTTAGAGGGGCCAGAAAGGGAAGGGAACTCATGGTGGGGAGGAGGCTACAAATAGAGGAAAAGGGGCATAAATTGCAAGTAGAGCTCCTTGAAAACCTTCCATCCCCAAAGATTTTGGAACTTTCCATGAAAATTCAGCATGGAAAACATCAAGTATATTTCAATCCAAATGCTAAGGTCAGTTAGCATGTACCCTTTTCATGAGAAAATATGACTATGACCTACAGTAGGCAAAGCTTGGTCAGAACATAAAACCCCTTTTGCATTGAATTAATTACAATAATTTCAAATGGCTTCATGACAGAGGCTTGGAGTTTGCTTGTGTATAGGGAAGGGTGAAGTCAAGATACACAATGAGATGGAGCTCGGAGAAGACGTCACGGAAAGCAGAAATCCAAAGCAATGTGGAAAGAGGAGGAGGTTTGCTCTAAAGGTGAGACTAGGAATATTACAGCAGAGACATGGGGCAATGTGAAAAAGGGGAATTATAATCACCTCGCCTGTGGACACAGGCTGAGAGAGTTAAGGGACTTCAGTCTGGAGAAGAGAAGTCTCTGAGAAGACCTTAGAGCTCCTTCCAGTGCCTAAAGGGGCTACAAGAGAGCTGGAGAGGGACTTTGGACAAGGGCATGGAGAGACAGGACAAGGGCTAATGGCTTTAAACTGAAAAAGGAGAGATTTAGGTTAGATATAAGAAAGAAATTTTACCCTGCGAGGGTGATGAGACACTGGAAGAGGTTTCCCAGAGAAGCTGTGACTGTTCCATCCCTGGAAGAATTCAAGGCCGGGTTGGAAGGGCCTTGGAGCAACCTGGTGTAGTGAAGATGTCTTTGCCCAAGGCTGAGGGGTTGGAATGAGGTGATCATTAAGGTCCCTTCCAACATAAGCCATTTGATTCTATGATAATGAAGGCCAGAACTGACCAAAATGGAAGAAAATACATTTTAGGCAGAAGAAAACTAAAGGGAGGGCAGATTTGGTTCATATTCAATTACAACTAATTTCAACAAGACTCTGGCTAAGGATGACCCAAACAAAACAGGAAAAAGAAAAATTAACACATGAATTTGAAGTCAAGGAAATAGAACAAAAGGGACTTAAATAGCAGCAAAGAAATAAAAATTATAAGGGGGATGAAAAATCAACAGGTTTGATTCTCCTTTCCTTTGCATTGTTTGCAATAATATAAAATTGATGGAGTAGATCTGTATCTGTTGGAGATTCCCCTCAGCAAGTGTGGGTCAGGGGGTTTATTGAATTTAGAGAAGTTTAACAGAGTAAGACCCAGACAAGTGGACTTTCAGAAAGAGGAAGAAATGTGGAATGGTAGCAGGAGACCAAAGGCAGGACCCCTTTGACTGCAGGAATTTCTTACTGTTCAATAAGACCCAAAAAGGCAGTAAAGTGGCATCTAATCCTGTGTACTACATGTATTTTCCAAACACATTATTCAGCATTTTTCCTTGGAAAGCCACAGACCGTATTACCACATATGGGCTGGGTGGAGAAATCCAGATATGGATGTGCACTCTACACGGAAAAGATAAGTTCCAGCGTCTCTTAAATATCATACACCTGCTAAGAAGGTTAAGTCTGTCATGATTCACTGGTTGTTTCACATATTCTTTTTAACAAGATATTTCTAGAGGCAACTGTTAGAATGAACAGCTCACTGCTTAGTTTCGGTGAAGAAAAATAATATTCGTAACTGTTTGTTTTTTTTTTTTTCAACAAAAGTATAAGCTGTTTAGGAGTAGTGAATAATGTATTGAATTTGTACCACCTGGTCTATTTTAGCATTAAAACCTTGCCTTTCCCTCAGCACATGCTAGGAATAATTCTGTTGCCATTACCCTTTCAATGACATCCAGACAACTCGCACTGTGACATTAATAAAAAGAGACACATTTAGTTGTACCTACCTTTGCACACTCTTGCCCAATTAAATTTGACTCAGTGCCTTCTAGATTTTTAATAACTACCCAGCTATTAGCAAGAATTTAACCGCTGACAAACCCCCACTTACACTATTAACCAAGGACACATGTAGTACAAAAAATGGGCAATTTTACCCTACTGATGCCTACTACATCAACGGGGCTGCAGTTTTCAAAATAATAACTTATCTCCACCTCAACCCCCTGGAATACAACCAAATCTCAGCAAAGAATCCACTAGAATCTTCACAAATAAAATATGTATGAGAACATAAAACCTACATATGGTGTATCTTATTAAAAATATTTCATCTTGTCAGTAGTTCATACAATGGAGTCCATGCTTAAACAATATTTTTAGAGAAATATCTTTGATTTGGAAGCACAATTAGAACAAAAGGCATGAGGATGGTTTCCAAGGGGTTGGGTTGATTGAATTAATGTATTATCATTCTTTTCCCTTCATATTTCCATAGCACTTCACACCCCTGAAGGTTAATGGGAGATAGTTTTGTATTCCCTTATATACATGCCTATGGAAGAGCACTAGCATTATTAACAGATTTTATTTCTCTCTGATATATGCCAGTGACTCATTTATAGATCAAGAAGCAATGTTTATAATTCCACCGATGAAAATCTGCATCAAATGCCAAAATCTGTCATGGTCCACTAATGAATCTGCTTTGGATTATTGCTTTGGGAATTCCTTATGTCACAAATAAATTAAGAAAGAAAAAAAAAGTCGTAGTCCACTTTTTGTTTTCAGCCTCCTTTGAGCTGCATCAGAAGGAAAAGCTCACTCCTCTTCTGTATGCCAACTTTTACTGGGATTTGAGCTATTTGTATTTTCAAAAATCTAGCTTTCTGTGGATGAATATTGCAGGAAAAAAATTGTCAAATTTTAGTATATATTCAACACGAACACCATGTAATACCTTGAAAACAGGGACTGAACCCACTTGTCCCCTAACACAAGATGCAAGCTCAGATTTAGTCACCAAGTGCCAAGACTCAACTCTTCAGGAAAAACAACTGAGCCTGTAGCAGGATACAGACTCTCATAAATCTGAAGTGACAGAAAGAAGCAGATTACTTTTTAGGAGTAGGTTTTGAGAGTAGTCAGTCCTCCCATCTATTTTCAGGTGCATTTCACTCACATATCTTGGGTGAAGCAGCCCTAAACCTCCCAGATTTAAATAGACTCCACTCAGTCCACCATAGGATGGCATTTTTGAAACCCAGCAGTCTTTGATGGCTCATCGTAAACACAGTGAGGTTAATTTCCCCGGACTTTTTAGCACCAGCATCTGGTATTACACACGGGGGTGGGATATATCTACCCAATAAAATAAATCATAGTCATTTATGTGGGCACTGATAAATCATACAGCTTTTCAAGCCTGGAGTGTCAGGCAAAAGCTTTGTATTTAAACTAACCCATAGGAGGGTGGAGGCTTTCCATCTCTACTAAGAGCCATCAGAGGCAACTGGACTGATTGATGATTGGTGTCAGGATTTATTTTTTTGAAGGATCAGATGATGCCATCTGTTTCTGGTGGATCTTTCTTTACCCCTGAGGATGTTTAATACTTAAGCAGATATAGCCAGATGATTGCCCAAAAGCATCGACTACCTGAGTGCTCTGCTTCACAGGCACTTCTCAAGAAAGCATGGATAATGGGGAATACAAAGAGCCAAAATTGCTTTGGGACACACGGACTGTTCAGGTAGCTGGCATGGAAATTACAAAGGGAGAAGCTGGGAGATGTGCTGAGGTTTAGCTGCCTGCCTCTGAGGTTTGAGCTCTCCAGTATCACACCAAATGTTCCTGCTGCCAGCTGTAAGCACAAATGAGTAGAAGCACGAAGGACGGTGACATGCTGACAGTTGTTCTGACACTACTTTCTTTGTGTCCCCAGTTGTGCTTATTCATGGATTCTGGGCTGCTCTTCTGCAAAGCTGCCTGTGACTCGGGAAAGGAAACTCGCCTCCCTTACATAAGTGCCCAAGCTGATGAGACAGACTCAAATGGCACCTCCACCTCTCGCTAAGGGTCCCTTGGGCTCCCTGGCTTCTTCTGGACCCTCAAACTCTCCAGCCCTTGTTGCCAGTATTTCCCAGCTCTCATTATGGCTCCTGCAGCTTTCTGATCAATCCTCCTCCTCCCCGGTGCCCCACGCGCCCTCTGCTCTCTGCTTTGCAGATTTTGTCTGTCCTGACGATGACTGCTCCTGACATGCCTATTCTTGCCTGTTTATCTGCTGGCCCTCTCAGCTGATGTAACGAAAACACAAATGCATATTTCCAGAATGTTGGGAGCAGCTGAAAGAGCAGATAAGGTGAACAGCAGCATCCAGGACACGAGCATTGGAGTGCAGAGACAGAGGTGGGAAGGGAGTGTTCATGTAAGACTTGGGACAAGCTGAACTCTCTTAAAATCTCCTATGGCTTCCCTGCTCCTTGCAAAAACCTGTTTTCCCACAGGTTTCATGTAGTTGCATCTTATCCTCTCTTCCTTCCGTTGTGCAAGAAGTGGAACTGATGGATCCCAGGGAGAGTATGTGCTTAGAGGTAGAAGTACAAAATATAAAGCTGGAGATCTCTACTGCGGTTTGAAAATTAAAAATCTAAACCCCAAAAGGTTGCAACTTGGGCTGTCATACCTTCTTCCCAAAGCTGCTTTAATTTCCAGCAAGCAGATCTAAAATAGTTAGATTTGCAATTAGAAGGTACATAATATTTTAAAATTCCACTTCATTTATATTAATAATTATATGCAATACAAATACTACATTTCCCTCCAAGGAGATTAACCTTTGTTCACACAGTGGATGTCTTCAGTGGCCCCCATGAGTAAGTCATATTTGTCATTAAATGTAAAAATAATTACTTGATTCAGGGCAGCAAGTCTTGCTGCAACCCTTGAGTTAAGAATTTCTCTAGGGATAGACAGTAAAAACCATAAAAATGGGGCTTTGGTATTCTAGATTTGTACATAATTTGAAAAGAAAACGAGATAGCTGGAAAAGTACTATCATATGTCATCAGAGTTCCATTTTCTTTCATTTATTGACATAAGCAATCTGAATTAAAGACGCCTTGTGCTTTTTGGAGTAAAACAACCTTTCATCACCCTTTAAAAAGTTTTATGGTCTTGAAACTCCCTGGTTTAATGCTTCCTGTCTTTTAAAAGTGTGGGGGTTTTGATGTGTCCTCCCTCAGTGACAGCCCTATCATGTCAGGCAGAAATACAAATCTCCATCTGAAGACCACCTTTGACCATCCTAATATGCTTTTCTTGTCTGAGCTCTTGAAATGTAAAATTGTAATCCATTTTTACCTAGGCCTGTAAGATGCTATTTTGCTACAACTTCTGATTTTAACACAAGGGACAATGATAGTTCTCTGTACCCATTTTATTTGAACAAAGAGAAAATCTGACATTACCATAAGCCTCTTTCAAGCCCAGTTGTGATCAGATGAGAAATTTGCAGTGATGGAGAAGTATCAGCATTGAGTGAGACGGGACTTTATGGATACTCCTACACTAATAAATTAAATGTGCTCAGGGATATTTTCTGGCACTGAGGGCAAATGCAAAAGATCATCTTGATCCACATTATTAAAATTCTTCATACTCTGCACTGATCACCATATTCCAGCTGGGATAGACCCTTGCCTGTGAAGCTCCCATACAGCTGGCCAGCTGATGGATTCCCACAGGGTGGGCTACCAGTTCTCCTTCCCAGGTGGCCTCATAGCCTCACTCTTATGTTCCTCAGTTAGAGATAGTGTTGCTCAATTAGTGACACTCAGTAATTAATTCTAGAAAATGCTTCATACAGAAGCAAAGCCCCTGTGTTGAAGACCATGCAATCCAAGTATCAGCCCTGTCTCACACATTTACACACTACACATTACAGCTGCCTCTTTTGTACTTTTTGTTCTGTTTTCTTGACTCTAAACATTGAACTAAAGGCAACTTTAGCAAACAAAGCAAAAAAAAAAAAAGAAGTATTAGACACATGGAACCCAGTGACTCCTTATGTTACTTAGGGTCTGTTATTTAGGAAAGTGATTCAGGGCAGGAAATTGCTGTGAATTTCTTCTCATAGATTAAGCTTCACATAAAGCTGTAGTCATTTCTCTTCCCCACCCAAACAATCCTTCCAATCCCAAATCTCTTTCTTGCACATCTGTCAGGCCAGGATCCATGCTAAATGACCCTTCTTGCCCTTTTCCTCCTTCTAGGCCATTATTCCCATCCAGTTGCATTGGTGGTGCTCAGGGCAACATTCTCATGGTCAGGAGGGAGGCTCTTGTAAAAGAACAGGGTGAAGTGGAAGCACTAAAAAGTTCTGCCTTGCTCCTTTCACAGAATGATGTCCTGGTTTGGGTTGGAAGGAACCTTAAAGGCCACCTAGTTTCAACCCTTTTGCCACGGGCAGAGAACCTTCCACTAGACCAGGTTGCTCAAAACCCTGTAACTTGGTTTCTTTCTTTCTTGCCCTGCTGCAGAACTGCGTGTCTGTCAGAGCAGCTCTGGTAACACATTTGATCAACAGACTTTGGCTGTTCAAGAGGCGAGTGGTGGTGAATGACTCCTAATGAGGTTCTCTTGGTGTCTGACCAGTTTGAGAATCCACTGACTTTAACCTGATGGAGGTTTAGCAGGACTTTCCCAGAACATCTCTTCAAGGATCTGTCCTCCATGGACTTGTAGAAAAGGTATGTAGGGAGGCACAAATGTCTCCCATCAAAGAATGTGACATTTCCATATTTCTGCCTATCCAATGGACCAAATTATAACAGAAAAAATATCCATTACAGCTTCCTGAGATGTGAAAGCAGAATAGAAAGACAGCTTTCAGGCACATTTGGCTTTTTCAGAGGAAAGCTTCCACTGAGTTTACCAAAGGAGATGACTTCAAATCTCATCCAAACCCTGCTGAGCAGCTCTGCTGCCAGGCACTGAAATTACCATGAGGAAACACAGGACCAGAAGGTCCTCTTGGGTCACCATATCAAGCCACATGGGGATTTCTACAGCTGAGTTTGCCTCCTAGGACTGCAGGGACAGAAATTGGTAGTTTTAGGGGCTGTTTAGTCCAATATATCTAGATTTTTTGGGTGATAAGATATTTTATGACTTCACAGACTCCATTAACCAGCTCTGACTGTAAAGGCACCTCCATGTAATTATTTCAGATGTAGATGTTCACAGTGACTGATACACATGCTCTCAAACATTTTCTGTTGGTAAGCTACTTGATCATAACATAAATATTTAAACAGGGCTGAGTGCATGACCTTACACTTTGTATTTCATAATTCCATGCATCATGCATTAATTCAGTAATGGTTATGCAATCTTGCCTACAGGATAGTCTGATACCCTAGAAATTGGTGGTGCTTTCTACCTTTCTGCTCTCAGAAAATGTCATCAGTATTTTCCTGAGCGAATGGACAGCAGGAAAGAAAAAAAAAAANGGAGGAATGGAAAGCAGAAAAAAAAAAAAAAAAAAAAAAGCTAGGACTGATCCTAAAGGAGGAATTCCATCCTTATATTTTGCTTTTAAGGAAAACTCGTAAGATGTCACTTTCCTGGTTATGGACCCCACATCTTGACATGCTTGGGACTCCAGTAAGACAAGATCCCCGTGGAAATGCAGCAGTGATTTACCAGCTTGTGGTGGACTGGGGAACAGGGGCGGATGTGCCACGGATGTACTGGGATGTGTGAATGGGACAGAGGTGAGACCACAGCAGTCCAGAACTCAGCCCTTAATGTGAGTTAATGCACTGCAGCTCTGTGGGTTTAACACTGAGAGATGCCTTTTGGGTCACACAGAGCCCAGCTGGAGCAAGAGCAAAGACACCGAGTGCATTTCTGCGGCACATCGAGCTGTCCTTCCCTCGGTGGCACTTCAGGAGAAGCTGGCAGGAATCATGCTTCATCCTGGTGGCCACCAGGGGATAAAGGGGTGGCTTGGCCAGCCTGCATCACGCACACGCAGCAAGGTTGGGAGGTTGTTCTGTGCGTGATGGAAGTGTCACTTTTATTCATGCATGTTATTAGCGCCCAGCACACACAACCGAACCCTGAGAAGTGGCTGGTGTCACATCGACTCTCGCACCAGCTGACCCACCAGAGCAGGGGGCACCAGGACCTGCCTCGTGACCCTAATTCTCCTACATCATCTTAATAATTCCTGTCTCAGTGATTTTCCTTGTTCACCTCAGCAACACAAATATACATAAAAAATATGTTAAGCCCTTTTGAAAACTTAACAAAGAGCATTATTATTCACTTAGCTATTTCAGAAGCTCTCTCTTACAAATGAAGAAGAAACTATTATGATCTCTCTGGTTTGGCTTTACCTTCTGAAGCAGCCTCAATGACTCTAACATGCCATCTGACAGTGGTAGCATGGTTTTATTGTGCAAAAGGCAGTTACACAGCACATAGTTTTCCAAGTATATTGTAAAGTTTAGTTCCTTGAAGATGACTCACACATCAGCTGACCAGCCTTAAATATAGTTTCGTGTGGCATCGCACACAAATTGTCCAAGACATTTTCAGGATATATGAATACAACCCAAAGACTAAAGATACACTAAAATTCCTTTCAACAGCTGGACTGCTCTATAACATGATGTTGCCCAGGGCACTTAATAACTTTCCCAACTTTTCTGCCAGCATTCCTTTGAATTTATGTTAGTGAGGCTGGGTAAGACCTGCAAACTGAATCACTGAACATACCACAGGATTGCAGTGGTTGTAACACTTTCAACACAAGTTTGCAGACTTTACAGGAGTTCAAGAGCAGGTCTGCTCCATGATCCTCAGCCTTGCAGTTGGGAAAGTGACCACAGACACCACCATACGTACCAGTAGATGTGACAGATAAAAGTATTTTGTTTAGATGCATGTGCAGATCTGCTACACCAGAAAAAATGCTGTAAGATTTCCTCCATGCCTCCAGAGACTGTGGAAGCTTGTAGAGTTCAAATGAGATACAGCCTCAGGATAATATTCTTTATCAGAACTGACTCTTGAAACTCAGAAGAGGAACAAGGATCTCAGCAAATTAAAAGAGAAACTTTGCTGGCACAGATGGCAATGGAGTTACACGTAGAAGTTTCCACACATGAGTATTCTTATTTGAAAGGGCTTGTGGTGCTTTTTAGCTACCAGAACTTTTGGGTCTGATGATGTTATGCAAGTAAGTTGGTGAGTTCAATCAACTCTTACTGAAGAAAGCAACAATTTTGCTGATGCCAGAGGAGTAAGATGACCTCCTGTCTACCTGTTAATCAACATCATGAAATCTCCATGTTGGCACTGGATGAGTCTCATGATTCAGAATCTGTTGTTCTTTTCACCACCTTTATCGTCTATGAATAATTTCCTTTTTTTTTTCTGTGAGTGACCCAAACACAAGAATCACTCCTATTTATCAGTCTTTGCCACAGCCTTACAGAATTGTTGGCTGAAAAGAGTAAAGCTAGCACTTTTGCTTTCAGCTGACCAATAGCTTCAGCTTATCCATGCTGACAGAGTTATTCAATATCTGGTTTTACACCTGGGACAGTCTTTTTTTTGAGCACTGAAGGTTAAATATATGTAGATAATGTTAATGCAGTCTCTGCTGAGCCAGATTTAATATTTAACAGAACTTATGCACACTGATGAGTGTTAATATCTAAGGGTATCAGATGTTGCTAATTCACATCTTTTAATAATCCATGAATATTTCAAATGTTAACATTTTCCCCAGAATTTAACACATATTATTTCCAGCTTTCATCATCATACACAGAACACATTACTTAATGGCAGGGGGAGATTAACTTTGTAGGTCTCAGACTAAACTCTCCCAAAAGATATAATAAATAATTATTTTTTTCTAAATACAGAAAGTAATATTTTGCCCTAACTCCTCTAATCAAATTTAATTCCAAGGAAAATTTATAGAAATGGTAAGTCATAGAAAAAAAGGTAAATAATTTCCCACTTTCTGAGTAATCACAGTTTAATCTTTTGACTTTTATTAAAAAACCCTTAAAAATATAATTTGCTCTTGCAATTGACTGAAAATAACTGTTAAAATTTAAGTTAAAGTAAACAAAACAACACACTTTGCTTTTCTACAAGCTCTTTCAAGAACTTTTCTAACCCAGCAGCCGAGAACCAAAACATTGGGTACTTAAAAGGAAAACAACCACTAAAAGCAATTGGTAGCAAAACCCAACATTTTTTTATAGCAGCATCTACTATTAAACAACTCACTACATAAACAGTAAGGCCATTAGAGCCACAATGTCAAAGATGCTCTGTAAGCTGAACAGGCAAAACACTTCCACAATGACTGAAAGCCAGCAAAGCGCTCCTTAAGATGTCAACAGGGAAATATAATTCAGTCTTAATAGGTTCAGAGCTTATGTAAGCCATGTTTATGGGATGGTCTATTAAAAAACCAGCAAGTGAGCCAGTGACATTACTGTAAACAAAACCTGCAGCTTCCTAAATCATGCAGGCTAAAGATGTTCGAAACTCCACTCAAAGACGCTGTGCTATGGTAAGGTTCCTGTGTTCTGGGCCAGAAGTGAAGGGAAACATAAATATGTCCCAAAACAGGGACAGTTGAGGTGATATTCACACCTGTATAGAAAAGACATCAGGAATGCCTTCCGCCCTATCAACGGCATAAGAAATAAAATCATTATGATCAACCCAGATACCTTTCCTCTAGTAAAACATCTGCTCTTCTGAAAAAACCCAGCAAGCCCTCATTCCCAACGGGTAGTGCAGTTTTGTATTTGGGACAGGAGGAAATTTCTCTTGGTGGCAACTTGGTTCATTGAATTAAAATCATGGAGCAATGTGAGATTTGCCACTTCTGGATTAAAAAATGGTACAGTTGCACACACCCAGCAGGAAAGGAAGAAAAAGAAAACCATCATGAGAACTCACCACCAGGTTTCCTATCACCATGACCAACAAGAAGACAAGAAGGCACAGTGGCTGCCCAGCTACTTCCATACAGTCCCACATGGTCTCGATCCACTCTCCACACAAAATTCGGAAGATGATGAGGAACGAGTGGAAGAAGTCATTCATGTGCCACCGTGGCAAACTGCCAGTTGTGCTTATCTTCTTCACATTGTCCAAGTAGCTTTTCCCAAAAAGCTGCATTCCGACCACAGCAAAAATGAAGACGATGATGGCCAGCACAAGAGTGAGGTTACCAAGGGCACCCACTGAGTTACCAATGATTTTAATGAGTGTATTTAAGGTCGGCCAGGACTTTGCCAACTTGAAGACTCGCAGCTGTGAACAGAACATAAACAACAGTGTCAGCTCACAGAAGCAACAGCCATTTCAGCCAATGAATTATTAAAGTGAGTAAAACGTGGAAGATGTTAAATGCCACAATGTGTGTGATACAAGGTGATTTTAGCCATTAAACTTCCTGTTAACCTCATTACTTCTATTAATAAAACATCAGTTGGGCTTCTCGGATGAGAATTAAGTTTTCCAGAGCTATGCTCTACCTGGCTGGATAGACATGGTTTTAATGACACATTCCCCCACTGGTGGGGAAAGGATGGAAGGATGAAATCTATTTCTTAGTATTTTCTTTTGTGTTGCTTTTGCTCCTCAAAATAAACAGCCTGGCAGGCATCTGGAGGGAAGGGTTTCAGGTTTGGTCCAACAAAGAGAGAAGGAATTCCTCTGTGCTTCAGAGCACGCCTCAGTCAGATGCTATTAGCTGTTAGCTCCCAGGGCAAAAATCACCTCTGTGCCGAGGATCACGCAGTCTGTGCACAACCCACGGCCCACTTAAGACCTATTCTAAGGATGTAAATGGTGCCTAGCCCTTGTGCTTATGTTTTCAGCTGAAGGTTTAATTTAAGCCCTCTTGAAGCAGGATTGCTCCAAAAACTGAAGGGAGACACTTAGGACAGTGATGGAAAATTTACACTTTTAAGCAATGCAGAGAATTTCGGAAAGAAAAAAAATTCTTTTCTTCTGGAAAGTGTAACCATAAGGGCTTATTTTCCTGATCTTTAAAATTGTGAAGCCATATCATGGCCAGAATGATTAGCATGGACATCCTGGTACATGAAGTGCAACACAAATGTCAAGCTGGCAAGAAAAGTACTTTTCTGTTCCAGCATGTTGCCAGTCTCTCATTAATAGAACACCACTATCCCCTGCTTAACAAAGGGGCTGACAGCTAAGGAGTTCCCGTGAAAGACAGATGCTACGTTATGCTGATCAGTTCTAGAAAAAAAAATCTCTCTGTGAATAATTCAAAGACATTTTCTTTTGACAACATCTGAAAGAACAGTGGCATGTTTATAACATAATTTAGGAATAACAGCTCCTAAAACAACAAGTTATCAGCTCTTGCATTTCTTGGGCTATCAATTTTCTGCTGTCTATGCTAACAGGTGCACAGGTATAAAGTGGCAGATCTTTATTACAAATTGGAATTCAAGTATTTTAAGTGTGGTACAAGTACCTGGCACAGCGAGAGGGAATCAAATTATGTTCTCATTTACCCTGATGTAAATCTGGAACAATTCCATTTATCCCACAGCCTGTAATTAGTGTCACGTACTGTTCACCAGTTTGCAGCAATTATAGGCAGATGCATTTTTAAGAAAATATGTTGCATTCATGTCAGAACTTATATGTAATAAAAAAAGATGGTTAAGAACAGAATAAGACCATTACCAGTCGAAAGGAGCGTAAAACAGACAGGTTTCCCATGCTGGACAAACCCAGTTCCATCAGGCTTAGAATAACAATTATGCTGTCAAAAATATTCCAGCCCTGCTGGAAATAGTAGTAGGGGTCAAGGGCAATTACTTTGAAGATCATTTCTGCTGTAAAAATCCCAGTGAAGACCTGTAGAAAGAAAATATGAAGTCAAACTAACCTTTTAAGCACAACTCCTTGCTTGTGGAGTTTCCACTCACACAGGTGAACCCAGCAGAAAGCCAGACACATTTTACAAACAAATACTTGTTGGTTTTTTTTTTTTGTGGCTGACTCTTTATTACAGTTTTGTCTAGTCTTTTCACAATAATATCTGATACTGCTGTACACTTATAATGACATCTAACTTCAGGATCTGGATTGGAACATACATTTCCATTTCCTTCCATCATCTTAATAATCACACTGGTTAAAAATAAAAAGTAAAAGAAAAGTGTAAAGGTGCCTTTTATAAAGGTTAAATCTATTCATTTTAGTGAAGAAAGCTAAGCGAATGGAGAGTGCGTGTTAAGGGCTATTTGGATTGCAGTGTATCTGCTGTATTATCCCTTTTTATTTTGTTCTTATTATCAATAGAAGGGCAATGCACGCCTCCAGTTACTCTGAGGTTATTGCTGGCAGCAAAGATGATTAGAAACTCTAATTTGAGTCTTGGTCTTTTTTTTATTTTTACAAATAGTCACAGCGATTTTATTCTCATTGCATCTTGGGAACACATTGGTTATTTATGACCCAGTTCAAATGTCATATGGTGGAGGTTCTAATTGGAACATTTTTCTTTAAAACAACATATAAATATTACCTATGAGGCAGAGGGAGCAGGGAAAGGAAGGCTGCTGACAGCAAATTCAGTTTTAATAGATTCCTGTAAAATATCCCAGAGAATCAGATTTTGTCCTTTTGTATGCCCTGCTTAAGTAACATTTTAAATGCACAGTGCAATGCTACAGTCAACTTAAAATGACAAAATGTGGGCACCAAGTTTGTCTACACTGTTTTATTTTCACTTCACATCCTAGTACAAGCTGCCCAGAGCTTTGTGTTTCTGGAAAATTCCGAAATTTCTGAAATAGAAATAGATACATTTTCAGAAATGGATAATTTCTGTAAAATTAAAGTACATGGTTTTCTGTGAAACCATCAACATTAATGCACTTTGTTGGTCAAAATAGAGGGGGGAATCCAGAGGTCATGTATCACTAACATACAGTCAGGGAGAAAGGTTTTCCTTCCAAGAAGTTGAATATTTGCAAGATTAACCCAGCAAAACTGATCAGCTCTGAGCAACAGAGATGAGACACCCAGTAAGATGGGAAAAGGAAAGGTTAAGATGATAAAATTATGATATTAAGGAATACAAATTAATTATCATAGTTTGAATTTAAGCAGTGTTTGGCTTTACTCTATAATGCTTCAGGAATTAATTATTCCAAGTGGCCATTTTACACAATCCCTTATGGAAAATACCTTCTGTTTCTCCTCAGGAAAATGATATCTTGGATTGCAGCAATAACTCGGGATGTAACAACTTTCCATCACCACCTCATACCAAGAATACAACAAACAACCTATCTCATATTTCTAATTAGCAAGGAACTTCTGAGTCACAGGGGTTAGAGATACCAAAGATTCCCACCATAATGCCCACATTTTTCCTGGGACAGAGAGCAAGACAAAACTGGATATCTGTGAAATTGTATCCAGGGGACTGCCTTAGAAACTACGAGACCGCGCTGCACACATTATGCAACCCTCTTGCTGAGAAAATGACTCAGGAGGATCACTTTCTTTGCCTGAATCATTTTAATCAATAGCCTTCTGAGAAGGAAATGTCACAGCAAGATAGCAAAATGTCTGAGCCTTCCTGAAGGCATCAGGAGTCGTGTATGTGTGTACCAGCCACAAGTTCCACACGGCACCTGGTCCTCTGCGCCTGCACAAGGGGCTGGGTGTTTCATGGGATAAAGGCTGGAAAGAAAACAAGTAGCTTAACATCCCACTGGTGCTAAATATGACACTGCTGATATGGAGCACTTTGTCTTAAAAAAAAAACTTTCAGCCATTTAGGCTTTAATGTTGCATAATGGTACCTCAGCTTCTAAAGGGAAACAGAAATTGAGGGAATCTTGCTCTCTCCACTCATTTTTTAAGCGGTGGCACTGTGTGGGCAGATGAACTCTGTACACGTGCTCGGCTGGCCTTCTGATCACATTTGAAAATGTTGATTCCTCTAAGTGAAGAACTAAAGGGGCCTGAAAGCAGCAGATGCTGAATGAAGTAGATGGACAATCACAGCGGGGGAGCCCAAGTGACTGGCAGATCCAGAGAAAGCAAATTTATATTCCATTTTCATTCCTTCATTTCTCTCAGAAACATTCACTCTGAGTAAAAAAAAAATGTCAAAGACCTGCCCTGTTTAATATCTCCCCTGTTTAATGCTAGCATAATCACTCAAAGAGGGTTAGATGTAACGGGAAGACAGCCAGCCAGCCAGCGTGGGGGCAGAGGGGGGGCTGGCAGTCTGCAGCTTAGGGGATGCAGTCACCTGGCAGCCTGCCCTGGAGCTGGGACTCCCTTCCCTTTCATAGGGAATTGCAAAAAATGTCAATTTTCATTACAAATGACTTTGTGAAATCTTCCACAAAATGGAGTTACCTTTCTCTGACCTGCTCGACTCACAATTAATCCAGTTAAGCGCGGGTTTAGTAAAGCTGGCAAGGGTGAGCTGGGACAGTCTGGGCTCTCACAGACCCAAGCTGGGATCTCAGGAGAAGGGGAGCCCCGAGCCATCAGCCTGCTACAAAAAATACAGGCAGGCTGTTTTGCTTACTTTACACTTTAGCACAGAGAAGAGAAATAGCTCTAGGCACTGCTAAGAAAATCACAGTGAGATTTTGCCTTTTTTTTAAGCAAAATTTTGCAAAATTTGCTCTGTAAAATTTCTCTGTCTGCAAAAAAAAAAAAAAAAAAAGTGTCTCACGGCAGAATTTCTCTGTCTGCAAAATTCCTGTCTCTCCTGATTGTCTAATTTCCTGATGGCACCTGGCACAGTCCTGCTCGGCCCTGGCAGGTCTGCAGGAGTCGCGTTGGCAGGAGGGATGTCAAGGGCTAAAGTTTCACTGCCTGTGGTCTGCAAAGGGGGAAGCTGATCTGCCAAAAGCAGAGTGAGGAGCAGACACCTTGACTATCCCAAGTGCCAGGGAGGGAAGTGGCAGCTTTGCCACCTGCTTTGATGGATACTCGGGTGCAAAGGAATTTTTTTAAGTCATCTTAGAAGGCCACAAATAGTTGAGCAACAAGAAGGAATGCTGCCTGCAAAGTGAAGCTGGATACAGTCCTGTGAGATGGTTTCCAAGCTATCCTTATCTACTGCTTTCTGCAGAGGGCAAGAGCATGGGTTTGGAGCAAGAGAGAGCCAAACAGATTTCTGCTTAGCACAACAACAGAGGGAGATTTGCCAAGACACATCAGCTGAAAAGCTGGAGACAGGTCCCACAGTCTAGGGGAATAACCTCAACCTGCCCAAGGAAGTCCAGAGCTAAAAATAACAAGGTCCAGGGTAAAGAAAAAAATCCGTATGTGACATAACCCATATTCTAGGACTGATACAAAATGCCTGGTTATTGCAACTACCTCCCCAAACCTGCCAGCACAGGATGCTTCTCACTAAAGGCAGGTCTCACATCTGCAGTGTCTCTGTGGGCTCTCACTGAGGTCGATGGTTACTACAGTCACAGCCCTACAGGCCACAGTTCACCTTATCCAAAACTAAATGTCTTTACAATGTCACATTAATGGGGCTTAAAATTGTCCATTACTTTCCATTGACTTTAAAGGGAGACAAAGACAACTGGCACAGAGGGACTCCTACGCTGTAAATACCTGAAGTTAGGTGACGTGAATCCAGCTTTGAGACACTGCAGCCTTTGTTTTCTCAGAAGTAAAGGGCTTTTTTAGTCTCTGCTGTGAGCTCCTCAAATGCAAACTTAGCAGCATCCACCTTCCAGATCCTCCAGATCACTCATGTTCCTATAGGATATCTCTGCTGCTACCACTAGGTTTTAGGGGCAACTCACCATGCCATAGCGAGATGGCCTGTGCCTTTTCTAATTCAGACTCTTCTAAAATTAAAAGGGTTTTAAACATTAAGTTTTAAAGCAGCAGCATGCAGTAGCTTTTAAACATAACTCAGATAAAGACGATTAAAGAAAAAGCTTCCGTTTTGTGGTAACTGCAGAATTTTAGTGGCCCCCTGGGTCACAAGCTGTATCACATTGCCCTTGGAAAGGCTTTTCTGCTGTCCCTGCAGCTTGGCTGTAGACTGTCACTCTACTTTCCCTTGGAGAAGTGTGGTCTGTGCTTGCTTTGCAGCTCTACACCCATCTGTTCTGGCTTGCACATTAAGTTTCCCCTCAAAGCATCAGCCATGCTTTGCTCCATGTCCCCTCTGCCCTGGGGTTTTCATAGGACCCAACGCATGTAGAAAATGCACTACAGGCACCTTCCAGCACAGCTATCAACCCATGATCAAACACAACTCTATTCCCCTCCAAGATCTTGCCCTGCTTTTTTCTGCAGGTTTCTTTTTTAACGTAAAAGTCACTATTAGTCACCAAGAACTGCTGCCTTTTCATTGCTTTACCAGAAATCCCAAACAAAGCTCATTAACCTTTCTCTTATCTCATTTCCTTAAACAGATCTCTATCAGGAACAGCCCAAAACCATGGCTTTAATGGTTACTAATAGCATTAGAATATGTTAGCTTGACAAAAATAGATGCTTGTTCTTCATTCAGCTCTCTTCAGAAAGAGGTGGCCGTGTGGACTTGCTTGACAAAGCAAAGCAATGCTGGCAGTGTGTCAAAATGGGACATTCCCAAGTCACAGCCAAAACTTTAAAAAGCAGGAAATGCACCCCTCAGGTGGCTCTTCATGTTCACGCTGACTTACCAAATTGCCTATGTACAGCATGTAGTCAAACTCCTTCGTCATCTTGTAATGCTCCAAGGCCATGAAGAGTGTGTTCAGCACAATGCAGAGGGTGATGGTGAGGTCGGTAAATGGGTCCATTACCACAAACTTGACAAATTTCTTGATTAAAACCCAAAGCGGGCAGCAATCCCAAATGAGGAATTTAACAGCAAAGTGGTTCCAGCAGGGAGGACATTTCTGGTGCGATTCCTCGAGCTCTAAGTCACAAGCAGTGAAGTCACAGTCAATTCACACTGAGTTTTATGACAAGAGAACACTTAAAATGACTCATAACACAGAGGAAGGCCCACAAATTACCCCAAACTTTTTTCAAAGATAAAAATATTTCTGTCCTAACAGGTTGGCAAATTACACACTTTGGGGTTTTAGCCAGTTGACCTGCACTTAGCAGACAGTGACCAGTTCTGGAAGTAATAACCTTTTAAAAGTGTCACAGGCAAAAAGTGAGAATCACACTAAATATGTGAAGTCCAATATTATATATAGGCTTGGATTCTTATGCTGTTTTCCATTTTGCCAAGTTCAAATGGATCAGAATACACTACCTTCATTTAACTTAGATTCGAATATATTTTTTTAATTTCCAGGTCACATTTTCAAAGTATCTTAAGTAATACCTTTTAAAGCAGATTAGAGATGAAAGTGCTTAAATCCAATATTTAGAGCTGATTTAAGTACCTGAGAACCAGAGTATCACTGGTTATCAACAGAGCTCCTGTCCGTGATGTGCAATCCAAAAAGGCATTAAATATCTGATTTTTCTGAAAGGCCCACATATAAAATCAGGGAGCCCATAAGCCAATTTGAAAATGCTACTAAAACTCCAAGGTGCTTTTTAAAGGTGCTCTTAAAATATTGCCTGTAATACAACTTTTACATGCTCATTTTACCTATGCACAAAAGAATTGAAATAGCCTCCTAAGTATAATTTTGCGTTAAACAGTGAAAAAAGAAAAGCCAGAAAAGACAGTTAATGGCTAAATGACAATGATCAGCAGAATTGCTTAATGCTTTCCTTTTCTGATTCCTTTATGGGCATGGAATGCTCTATTATGGTTTTAGTCTATATAATTAGAACCTGCACTGATAACAGGAAAACTTCAGCCAAGGCTGTTATTGCAATCAGTTCATAAACAGCCTCCTCTCTCAAGGCAGGAAGCATTTGGGACAAGGGGAAATGGCCCCAAGCTGTGCCAGGGGAGCTTCAGATTGGATATTAGGAAAAACCTCTTCACTGATAGAGTGATTAAGCACGGATGGAGTCACCATCCCTGGAAGTGTTCAAAAACCGAGTGGACGTTGGCACTTTGCAATGTGGTTTGGTCGAAGGTTGGATTTGCTGATCTTGGAGGATTTTTCCTCAGATTCTCTGATTCTTTATCCACTTTCTTCAAAGGACAACAGAACTGTGGTATTAGGTGTCTTCCAGCAAGCTTTCAAAATATCAGATGGTGTCCTACATGCAAAGGTTTTACCCGAACATCTGTGCTGTTCTGAGATCTTTGGGAAATCAAACTGCTCCCAAGAACTTCCTCTTTCCAGTGTCCAAAGAGAAGGTCTACAGGTAAACCCTAAAATTCTGTGAGAACCATAGATTTCAATGCAAAATCCCAATTTTTTTTTTTTTTTAAATTTGCCTCTGAAAGCAATAAAGGGTTCAGGGCAGTCAATTCCTTAAGGACCTAATTTTCCAGGTAAATCTAGAACACATAGATCTATATCCTTATTCTTCACAATATAAGCGCCTTTAAGTCCAGGTTGCTGCTAAAAAGGTTAGTTTCACCCTTCTCAGCCTCAGCCACATGTTATTTCTCTGGCCTTTTGCCACCTTTTGTGCTCCTGGACTTTCTGGGTGAGCTGGTTCTGCTTGTTGATCCAGCTGAAAACCAATCATACAAAGTGCAGGAACACAGCAAGAGAAGGAGGAGGGTGTGACTCTCCTCTTTTGGCAGTGATGTGGCATGAAAATGGTTCAAATCCATTAAGAATCCACATCCTTTCCCACTACAGATGATCGCTGGAAAACACAAAATATCTAATTTTTAAAAAAAAAATCTGCAAAAGAAAAATTAAAATTAGCCTCTGTTTTTTCTGCTACTGTTAAAAAAATGGTCAGAAAAATACAATCATTATTGTGTTGGAGATGTTTTTCCTTTCTTGTCTGCAAGGCTTTGTAATGTCTGGAATAAACAGGCAGTTGTTGACTACCCAAGAGCTAAGAGCAGAAACCAAATAAGTAAAAGGGAAGGGATTTCTGGTCTGGCTGTTTCAAAGTTTGGCACAAATCTTACAGCCATGAATATGGTTAAATTCTGTGTTATACTTAATTCTGATTTGATATTCCTTGTTAACAAGTACTCAATTTCAGTGACTAATCAAAGTCTGGGAGTTAGGAAAGCTTTGATGAGGCTTTCTTCTATAAAGAATCATAGAATCATTTAGGTTGGAAAAGACCTCTAAGATGATTGAGTCCAACTCTTATCCCAGTACTGCCAAGTCCACCACTAAACCACATCCCTGAGTGCCATGCCCTGAGTTATCCTAGCCTGGATGATCTCTATTTCTGTGGTATAAAGGAATAGAAAAATACCATTAAATAAATAAGAAGTCCAGAAGTCCAGGCCTTTTAGGCATTCTTAACACATTACAAGAAAGCAAATCAATCACAAAGTTAATTGCTAAAGACCCCACAGAAAACAAATAAAACCTTTGCAGACGACATTAAACACTGGAATACACCAAAGTTATTATTTCTCTATTAAGAACACAACTCTTTATTTATTCAAACACAAATATATCTCCTGGCCACAATACTGCTGAATATAACCATGGGGAGGGTAAAAAGCTGAGGAAGAGGAAGGGCTTTCTGGTTTCACACTGGGCTATTTCTAGCTCCTCTCTGTAAGGCCTCTCTTAGGTGAGTCCCTCTGTCGTGCCTTGCCTTCCTGTCCGTCAGTCACACAGAGAATTAGGCTGCAGGAGAATCCACAACTTCCCTTGCTACACACCGTGTTCTTGACTGACATTTCTCTGTGTTCTCAGGTGCTACCTCCTCTCTCATCTCTGTTTGCTGTGTAGGAGACATGAGAAAGTGTAGGAAGCCCTTCCATGCTACAAGATTGGGAATGAGGGGTCTTGCTCTGAGTTGTCTTGGTGAGATGAAATTTGTGAGAGGAACATGCAAAGTTCCTGTCTATGGAAACTCAGAAGAGAAAAATCCTCCTGCACCTCATGAGAAGAGCAATGGAAAAATCTGTTGAGAAATATTTGCATGGTTAAAGGGGTTCTTTGAGCATCCTTAAATTTCACGTGGGACTCAAACATGCGCCACACTGTGGTGTCCCTACTGTGAGAGACTTTTGAGACTTTCCTCCCCCACAATTTGGATGTTCTGTATGTGGCTGGTGACTGCACATGCCAGGCTTTCGATCAGCCCCAGAGAGATGAGACACAAACAAATGTACAGTCAGTCACCCAAAACCAGGCTGGTGCTCTGCTACCCTGCACCCTGGTGAGCCCTGTGTAAATCTAATGCCACAACAGCACAAAATCTTAAATCTTACACCTCCAATTCTGATTATAAGGCATCTTTTTTCTGGATTTTTACAAGGCCATGGGTAAGATAAAGATTATATTGCCTCTGTTATAGGGGTTGCAACAACTATCCTCAGTACCTTCTTTCAAAACGATATCAGGACATTTTGTGTCACTGTTTTTCCTGCCTTTTAACATGGACATGGCTTTGAGTTGGGAAACTGAGGACATCTCTTACCTTCCAGGGCACTGGTGATGATGCTGACAGCACTCACTGCCCTCTGCCTCTGGAAGGGCTCGTCCGAGTGGTCCACTGAGGGCCGGTGGGGCATTAAAAGCTGTTTCTTGCTTGCCTCATCCGAGGGGGAGGTCTGTGTAAAGGAACACACTGGATCAGCACAGTAAAAACAAGGCAGATACTGGGCAGAAATTTCAAAACTGCCTAAGCATTAATTTTCTCATCTGAAGAATCCAAAGCTCACTGACTTCTGAGTGAGAGACTTGCTGATGGGGCACAGCTTCTGAAAATGGCACTTCGAGCAATTTTGGAAAATTTGTTCTGCCCTTTACCTTCATGTAAACTGTGGGTGAAAATCAAGGAAGGCTTATGATGCCAGAGGAATAGCAGTGCTGCTTTCCCATGCTCTTTGCTTGGGAAAGAAGGCCAGCTTAATTACATTAATTAATCCATTATTTCTGAAATGTGTTAATTATTTAATTATACAGCTAGAAGAGGAAAAGGGCGTGGGTAACAGCTCCATTACAGACCTCTGGTATCATACCAAGCAAACTGACTCCCCAACACATGTTTTTTCTTCTTCTGAAACACTGCCAAATCTCAGGAACATATTGTCATTGTGGTGATCTTTGGTGTTATGGATTTTGAAGCTCCATAATTAGGGGAGAGACTTAGCTTCTTTTTTCTCAGGAAAAAAATAAATGACCTAACTCTTGTTCTCATATTTCTCAAGGAAAAGCTTACAAAAAAATCCCAAAGAAATCAAATACCAGAAAAGCAGAACTGCCAAACTGTCTTTGTTTAGTGTCTCATTTTAAATTAGTTTTATGCTTTTTGTAGGCTTGGGTTTCTGAAGTCAGACAGAAATACAGTATAGCTGAAGACACACACTGCATTAAACACTTTATATTGTCAGCTCACAGGAGCAAGATGTTAAGGCTTTTATTATGACAAGCTCCCACTCCATATAGAGAACAAATCCCACTTCATTTACTCCTCCAGATCCCACCCAGGTGGAAAGAAAAGTGGTGGTTGAGGTGCAAGAATCTGGGAAAGCCAGGTTCAACATCATTCTCTGTCACAGACCTCCTGGTTGAGACCCTCAGTTTCCCAAAATAAGTGTTTAACACCCCCTGTCCTGGTCCTCCAAGCATCCAGACTGTGAGGTCTGAGACACTGTGTAACAAGACAGGTGTAGATAGATGGATCCTGATGGCTCTTGCATTACAGCTCAAGGACATGGGGAATGAGAAGAAATCCCTACAAAGATGAGAACCCCTGGTTTGTGCAGATATCAGAGTAGTTGCTGTAGTTTCTCCATAGACAAATGAGCTACAGGAATTTGATTGAGTCTTCTGGATCTTCTCATCACTTGGGTCTGAAATGGCCCTGACCTCCCTGATCAGCAGCTGGGATGCCAACTGAGATGTGCCATAAGCAGCAGCTCCACAGCTCTGCTGTTTGTGCCCTGGGACCCAGGATCCCTCCTCTTCACCATTTCTCTACCAAAAATGCTCTTCAAGAAAGGCAATTCCATGAGAACAGCAAGAAAAAAGGTGCTGAAGCTCTACGAGCTGTCTTTATGGAGTGTGACCTCTTCAGGACAGGGGATATCCCCAGCAAAGGGCAAAGATGTTTGGCCACTGGTTGACAATGAAAATGATAACCAGGATGCTGGTCCCAGGTCACTTCAAGTACTGCAGTTAAAAATACCAATCACTGCAAGACCAGAGAAGAACAAAAACATTTAAAGCAAGCACTTAAAACATTAGCTGGGTCAGGAAAGTAGTAATGCTTCAAAATGGCTTTTTTTTCCCCCATAAAATGTCCTTTAAAAAAAAACCAAAACCAAAACTCAATTGGCTCATTGTCCATTGAGTTACTGACAAAGTCATCTCAAAAGGAAAGTTATAATCAGAAACTGTTCAAAAAGAGTCCTACTTGTGCACAACAAGAAAACACTCTCTCCTTGGCTTAGGAGCCAGGGAATACCAGGAATGGTGCTTCAGATGCATTAGTTCACTTGATTTCCTTCACCTCAAAAACATCCAATAAAAACCAGAGAAACAACAAATGTTTTATTAATGAAGAAAGCATCTACAAAATTGCATAATCATTCACAGCAGTTTGGAATACATAACAAATACATGGTACAAAAAAGAAATAGCTAGACGGAGATGAAAAACAGGAGGGAGACAAATTTTTAAGTAGAATAAATTAAAAAAAAAAAAAAAGGAAAAGCTAAGAAAAAGATAAAAAAACCCCACAAACCACAAGTTTGCCTCTGTCTGTAAAATGGACAATAAGAAAACCTCAAATTTCAAATCCCTCTGGATTATTTCACTCTTTTTAAGCTCTAATATCTTCCCATCCTTTCTGACCTAAAGCACAGGATGTACCAGTAACATGTCATCAGACAACCTTGTTCCCAAGAGTCCTTTATCTGAAAGCCACCTTTTACTCACAAGTGCAAAGAGGTAGAAAGTCAAAGGAAAAACGTTCAGAGGTTCATTCTTCCTAATTTTTTTTTTTGTTTAACTAAACCAGGGCACTGAAATGTCCAAGTTAAACAGGTTTGGCATGTCTTTCATTAAGGAAACAGCAGGGATCTGACTTTTTTCCTAGGTTTGATATGTTATTCCCAACCCAACAAGCTTTTTAAGTCACACTATTTTTAGTTCCAGCCCCTTCATCCTCAGTCCTGCCACCTGTGTCACCAGAAGTGATCCCCAAGACTTCAGGAGTCCTTCTGGAGTCAAGGGGACTATTTTGCAGCCATCCTTCACCTGTAAAGGGTATTTCAGAAGAAGTGAATGACTCTTTCTTTCCTCCATCTCGGGAGTGGGGATGGGGTACAATTTGCTGCTGTCAAAGGGGTCCCTGTGTGACAGCCACCCACTCACCCAGCAGTGTGTGTCCCCCTGAAGGGCAGAACCCCCAGCCCCTGCTCCCTGCCAGCCCCCTGGCACCAGGCACACAGCAGAGGTTCATCCCTAGAGCCAGGACACAGCGTGTGGCAGGCAGTGCCACTGGGCAAAGATTTGCCAACAGAGCAGTAAATCCATCACGTAGTCACTTTGCCGTTTACGAGGCAGAATTTTTCCAGGAAAGAACATTTCCCTCCAGGTGAATCGCTTAAAATTACTAAAGCTGCATGAGGAAGTTTATGAGCTTTTGCCCTGTGTAAAGAATAGATGTGTGTGGGTTTGGGTATATATTATTATTATTAATTTTAGAATGGAGATAGCTGACAGTCACACAAGGAACTGGCAGCTTTTGCACTGCGAGAAAAAGCAGTTCCAGGAACTGGACGAGCAGGCGGCACAAAGGCTATTATCATCTCTGAGAGAGCACACACAGGCACAGTTGCTCTTTGTACCTATATTTCTGTAGAAATTAAGCAAAAAATAACAGCAGTCCCCACAGTTATGCAAGGAGTCTCCCTACGATCCAGATGAGAAATCACAATGGAGTTAAACATAGGCACCTCCAGCAGGACAAGATTATTTGTGTTGCTCCCTGATTGACTGGAAATGTTCCTCCTTTGGATTACTTAAATTCTATAGAGACAAATACACTATTCAGTAATTTACATGTGAATGAGGATGTATAACAGAGTTATTTTTTTCTTGCTGCCTACAGTTTTGAACTATGTCAAAACCGTTATGTGAAGATGGGCTTACACATAGCAGCATTTTTAAAGACCGTTTCTGGGAACAGGGACAGGTTTAGTTTTCCTTGTACACTTAAAATTTTTTCAAGCAGAGGAAGAGGTGGGCAGGCCACACCATGAACAATGGACCCAATAAGGCACCAGCACAAATATTTAACGAAATTGGAGGACATACTAGAGTACAGCATTAAAAAAAAGCCATTTAATTTTGGGGGTGCTTAACTATTTAAAGAGATGTGCCATAAAGTAAAGCAGTTTGAAATATTTGTACCAAATCTGAGTGATTTACACTTAGGATGTACAAAAGCAAAGTTTGAAATGAGCAGAAACCAGAGATGTGGTGACCACTCTCTGTGTGACAGCTTCAGAGGGCTGGGTAGCTTTCATCCACAAAACTCACTGGCGGATTTTTGGATCACTTTTATTCTGTTGACCTTTATTTCTGAACATGGAAACTGCTAACACTTTCCCTTTTCACCAGTCCTGTGGCAAGGCAAGAAGTGAAAGGGAGAAATTTTACCTCAGGGTGGTTTTAGGATCAACAAGAAAACCTCAGACCAATGTGGTCAGCAAAAGGCTTTTATGCCTAGCTGAAACAAAAACCAAGGTATTTTCTTTTCCCTTTTTAAAAGAATATCACAAAAAATAATGTTATCTAAAGATGAGCTTCTAAATCTTTATTTCAGTCCCTTGATAAACAGCTTGGCCTGTCTCAAGGGCTCACTGCCCAGGTATTTTTCCTCCTCCCAAACTAGCAATGCTCAGTATTTCAAGTTTCCAAGAAGAGAAAACACAAGTGTGACCAAGAGGAAATTCAAGAAACGTAGTGTGTGCAAGAGAGTGTCCCCAGGTTACTCCAGCCTCGTTGCCCATCCCAAAGCCATGCCACAGGCTGCCCCACCCTGCTCCTGGACTGATGGGAAGCTCTGGTGAGGAGGTGCTCCAGGGAAAGCAAAGCAGTGGGGATCACCAGCTAACAGCCGGTGCCCACTTGGAAACCACCACCCTTTCAGTCCTGCATCCATTTCTCTTCCACTTCCAAACTCTGGAATAACTGCAAAGTAAGATTGAACTAAAAATCTTGTGATTTCCCTGCACTGTTACAGGAATGGCTCTGGCTGGATTTAGGAGGCAGGAAGGGATGTGTTTTGTGTGTTTCTGAACCCTCTAGAAGTTCTTGACAGCCACAGGTGAGATCTCACTCAGCCTCATCAGAACCCATGGATAAATTGAACTCCAGGTAACAGCTCGTTAACTAAATCCAAATCTGCTCAAGCATAGCAATACCTTGTGAAGGGAGGTGTTATTCTAACCTCTTAACTAAGAAACACCAGAACACAACAGAGCAATGCAGAGCGACAAATAAATACTGCAGGAATAAATACTGCAGGAAGGTGCAGAACCTTTAGGTTGTAGCATGCCCTGAAGTTAGTTACATAATGTATAGATTTTCTCTAAATAAAGCAAAAGCCAATATCCCACCCAGCAATCAGCAGGAGTGTAAAAAACATATCATTTTTCAAATCTCTCAGTTTCAGGTCAAGACAATAGCAATTAGGACTTTTAGCATAGACACCAGGTCCCGCTTATGTCTTATTTACACTGGGGTGAGTTTGATAAAATCAGCAGCTGCACCACTTAAGGAAAGCTGATAGGAGAACAGGACAGCCCTGACTGAGTCCTCTTCAGGACACAGTGGAAATTCCCAGAAGAGTGACTAGGACTTGTCATGGGTTTCCTGGGACAAGCTCCCTGCACCCCTCAGACTTGATCACCTCTTGCTGTTCCCCTCTGGGTGATGACTGCCAGATCCAGACCCGCCTTTGTGAAGGATATTTGCAGACCACCCTTTCAACTGCACTACTTTGCTCTTCCTATGACCTCTGCAGGCTCTCTGGCTTGAACCCTCACCACAGTGAACCCTCTGTGCTGCCAATGTCAGCTCTCCACAGTGCTGCCACTGTTCCTTGTGGGAACTCTCTTGTGGCATGGGGACACCTGTAGGTGTAGCAAAGTGTGCAGAGGGTACAACGTCCTCCTCTTGCTCAGGCTCTGCACTGAAGCCCCTGGGGACTTTCAGGACTGCTTTGATGCAGAAGAGCTCGTGGGCAGGTGCCACTCTGCATGGACCATGCTGATCATGGTAAGCAATCCTAATGACCAGCCCCAGCTGATGAGACTGATGGACTTGAGCACCATCCACTGAGATAACCTAAAGTCCTCCCTTTTCCTCAGCTGTATTTAGGAATTAGGGAGAGGAGATGGACAGTGCAAACACACTTGGTTTCTCATGGAAACCCACTCATCCATCCGTGCCAAGCAGCCAAGGCCATCTGAAGAAAATTTGAAACTGGCTTTTTTTTCTTACATGCTTTTCTGCAGCCAAGCATCAGGATGTCACTCCTCTGACTCACCAGCCTGAAGAGTGGGATAACCTGCTGCAGCACCATCGCTCTTGGGAGAAGGCAGCTGAACTGCACAGATGTTTTCATGTCAGCTCAGCTTTCACCTGCAGCCATTCCCATGGGCTCATGGCCCTTGGCTGGGACAGGGTGTAGAAGTTGCAATGACACAAAGGCATGGAAGTTGTTCATTGTGGTCCCAACCCAACCACTTTGCCTGGATTAAACTGTTCAGGCCGTATTTTGCTAAAGCTGGTGAGGCTAAAATGCTCAAAAGTGGATAGTGACTGTTTGTGCTTTCCCTGAGAAACCTGAGGAGGACCCACTTTGAAATAATTTGTGACAACCATGGACTAAGTCACTATTTGTGACTGAAGGACTAAATGCAAAACCAGACATGGTCAGATCTTGTTTGATGTTTGCTCTGTCTTTTAAATCAGAAGTGTTCCTCCAAGCCTTCCCCAAATCAGATTTCAGCAATCTCCCCCCTGAGCAGCAATCAGATGGGTCTGTGTGAGGCTCATCTGATACTACTGACCATCACAAAGTGACCTAAACAAGTGCACCTTCAAAACCTAATGTTGTAAATTGTGTTTTTTTCAGCTCCATCAACCCAGATGTTGCATTTGCATGAGCAAAGCCACAGTTACACCTCAGGAATCTGCAAGTCAGGGCTTAACCCCTGTTACAGCAATGCATTTTCATGGACTGGCCCTTTATTTCCTGCTCATGAGAGATTCAACAGATAGCCCAAGTGGGTCCTTTTTCACCATGGCCTCACGCTTGTTCAAAATAAATAACAGCAGCAGGGTCAGTGAGGTTAATGAGGTAACTGCAACTTCACCCTGCAACATCTTTCTTTTACCTTCCCCAAACATATCAAGAGACTGTAAAAAGAGGACAAAGCTGCTAACTAAGAACAAATTCAACTTCAGATTTTAACATGAAAAAGGTGAAAATCATCAAATGCAAAGCCTAGAAACATGCTGATTTATCTCCAAGCACGCTGAGGGGTCAGATTTGCTATTTCCTTCTCCCTGAGCCACAGCTGAGGCTGCACGTTTGTGCCCAGCACTTACAACTCCTGTAGCGAATACATCTGTACAGCAGTGGGCCCCTTGCCAATTAGCTTTTAACTCCAGCTCACATTTTCTGGATAGATTAGATACCAAACCTGTTTTGCAGAAGACACAACATCCTTCACATTGCATCACTGGATGAGCATCTGTTACTATAGCGCCTGGCTGTTATTTCCTAGATGACCAGGGAACTGCCAAGTGAGCTCACCCACCCGGGCCATTCAATTTTCAACATCCATTTTTTCAAAAGGCAGGGAGCCGACAAATGAAAATAAATGCCAGCAGAGCTCAGAGCCTCCTCATCACCTCAGGACCCAATCCTGTAAAATACTGATATTTTCTGTGAAAGGTTGAGTGCTCTCGTGCTTTGCTAAGCTTTTTCTGACAGCTGGGACAGCCTCAGCAGACTGCAGGGATGCTTTCCTTACAGAGAAAAGGGGGACATCCTCTACTTATCTACTGAGGTCTTTTGACCTTGGTTCAGAATTTTATTTTAAACAGATGCACAGATTTTCTTCCTTAGTTCCTTTAATGCACAGGTTTTTATTTTTGTTTTGTTTTGTTGTTTTTCACAAAGCTAAATCCGATAAAACCTCCCTATCTACAAACAGCGTTTCTGTTGCTCAGTTGTTTAGAGAATTGTCTCAGGACTGGTCATCCTTGTCCACAGAGAGTAAAAGTGGGACTACCAAACTCCTAAATGAAGGAAGGTGTGAACATCTGAAAAAGCAGCAACAGTCTCAAAACTGTCAACAAAACAGATAATTCTCACACCAACCAGTTTCCCACATGTAGCACGGCCCCTTCTTTCCTGGGTAGTGTGAGAGTCTATTTGCAGAACTACAGGGAATGCCCAGATAGGTGAGGAAAAAAATTCAGTCCAGACCCTGAAAGGAAAGAAGCTGCTTGGCTCCAGAGAAAAAATCTGCTTCTCAGTTTACTGATAAACTGACACCACGGCTGGGATCCATCTCACTCACCTTTCTCTTTAGGAGATACCTTGCCTAATATATGTTATAACCACATTTGGTTTTTTTTCCCCACCAATGTAACCTGGTTTTGGCACCTTGTTACTCTGAGTGGGCTTTATCTCACCTAACTTAAGACTTGTGGTTAAAGTGAACAGAAAGAGACACTTCCAAGGAGAGAGATTATTCTGACCCATTTTTGATACCTAAAATGAAATAAATCCTGCCCACACTGACTGTAGTAGTGACCTCCATCATTTCAAAGACTGTTTAGGATGATGAGATTCAATGTAGATTATCTACGTAAAAAAAGATAAATTCCCACCGTCTCAAACTAGCAACCTGTCCAAATTGCTCTGCCTGAGTAGCAGCTATTTCCAAAAACACCATCTCATGGTGTTGCTCTCCAACAGAGATGCTGACAATCTGCAAAAGGGCTGAAATCTGTTGATCATCTGCTCATATTTCCTGAGTGTAATTTGAACTGGGTGCTAAACCCTTCTGGGAACTCCCTTTGGACTGTAAGGAACAACCCTCTACAAGTAGCCCAAGAGAAGACCAGAGGTCAGATGCAAACAGAGAGCAACCAGAGAGAGAAAACACAGTCACAAGATGGCAAAACTTCACTGAATCATTTAAAAACTGTAATCTTCCATCCACCAGACAATGTCAGGTATACAAAAGTCAAAAGAAATCAAGCTGAAAAGTGTCCCTTCAAGAAAAGAAAGTCCGTGTCAAACCCAAGATTTAGGTGTTTGCCTCTTGACAGCTCCGAAGAGGAAGTCTTACCAGAAGGCATGAACCTCTCTGATGTGACACTAGACACACATTGCTCTGTGAATTAACTCGTTGTCTTCCCACCCTGCCTGGAATGGTGGGTCTGGGTTTCTCACTGCAGACTCCGTATCATGTAAATCAATTACAGCAATCTCCAACAACATTTAGAAGGAAACAAGAGCGCAAATCACATACAAAAGTTATAAAGTACTCACCAGGTCGCCTGTCCCAGGCTTTTCCATAATAACTGGGGGGAGCAGTAACCCTGCAGGAGAAGTAGGGTCTGGGTTGAGTGCCCCGGTGCCTCCTCCTATCAGGGAAACCACACCATTGCAATCCACTGAGCTGTTCCTTTTGCCCGTCTGGGTGTAGTTGGGAGTAGTAGGGTGAGAACTATGGCTCACTTGACTTTGCACGCTCGGACGCCTCCCAGATCTTGGAATTAAGAGAGAGCCCCGGTGGCTTTCATTTTCCCCAGCGATGCTGATCTCATCATCGGCAAAATCTGTCTCGGAGCAAGTGTCTCTGCCACGGAGTCGGAAACTGAAAACGCTTCCGTGGCTGGTTCTGCGCTTCACCAAGTTTGCACTGGGACCATAACTAATGCCAAGGAGAGTCTGGAAACCCCCAGAAAGGAAAAAGGGGAAAGAGAAACAACATTTTGCAACATGTTTTCAGGAGCGAGGAAGTTCTGGGGGAGAGCAGTAAGTTCCATTTTAAATCAAGTGCTTCAGAGAAAGAAAGACTTAATTACAGGTATTCAGACTCCGCAAAGTTAAGAGGTTGAACAGTCATTCCTGGCCATCAGGTATTTGTCTAATACTTGACAGTTAAAGATGTACTGAAAAAGGAAGGGTCAAGGTGGCATTCAGCTCACAGTGTGATACTTCCTTTACTTCTACTCCCCCCATAGGACAAGTGCCAGAGGAGCTGGGAAGGCAGCACAAGGAGTGGAAGACAGGAGCAGGGAAGGGGATCCAGCTCCAATCTACTGCATTATCATACATCTTCATAACAGCTAGGGAAGGAACAGTGCAGTGGGAGAAGAATAGATAAAGAAATAGGGCAGGAAATGAACTGCAGGGAAAATGAGAAGAAGAGGGAAGAAGAAGAAGCAGAATACGACGGAAGAAGGTGATAAAGGAAAAAGAAAAAAAAAACCAAAACAAACCAAGAGCAAGAAGAGGGATATGGTTTATTAGTTTGTAAAATGATTATCTCAGTGCACATGGCTGCTTAAGGGCTAGGTAACCTCAGTACACAGCAGTCTCCCTCACTCAAATATCAGCCTTGACGATCCACTCTGACGTCAGTTAGTGAGACTGCAACTCTGCCAGAGCATCAGCAAGATGTAGCCAAGGACTAAACACACCTAAAATCCGGCAGAGTAAAAAGGATCTTCAGAAAATGTGTAAGGAACTCAAGTCTATCCCCTTCTCTTCTCTCTAAAGAGGAAATTACTGGAGTAAGAGCATTTAGGCAGAATACATTTTTTAATTTATGCCTGCACAGAATTTCCAGCTTCTTCAGAACTTTCCCATGAGCCAAGTATCTATGAAGAGAGGTCAGATTGCCACAGCACCCACAAACCAGACAAATCAAATGAAGCCTGATTTCATTTTGTGCTGTAGCTTACACCACTGAGTTATGTAATGATGCTATTCAGTGACACTGGTACATGGAGGAGTACGAAACCCAGGCTCTCTCTAACTAAAAACAACCCATTTGGATTGCTACCAAATTTCAGCTGGTCAAAAATCCATGCCTGGGTTTCCATGGCACAGTCATTGAGACTGATTTCTGATGGCAACACACTTCCAGCTGCTCAGATAGCATCCGAATGATGACTCAGCCTTATTCCCTCCAACCATGCCAGCCACAGCCTTGCAGAGAAGATTTACTATAAGCTTTGAAATGTGTCCCCCATGCTTCTCATGTGTATGACATCCAGGGGCGAAAAGTGAAAACGAGGAATATTAATCTGAGAAATAAACTGGAAATGCACAGCTCCAATCCACGGTCCTTCTGGCACGTGGTGTCCTGAAACCCATCCAGAATGAAGCTACAGAGCAATTCTGGCTTTAGCAAAGGTGTAATTTGTTACGCGACCCATTCGACCAATGAGACAACAACAGAAACTATTGGATTAAAAAATGCATGTCATTTACAGAAATCCAGCTCTGGGTAAATTTTGTGAGCTGGGGAGTCATTAATTGGTCACATTTATTTACATCACTTACATGTTTTCTATGAGCTTTTTATGGCTGCCAAGTATCCCTAAATTCACTGACAACAAAATAGAAAAGGACTTAGCCCATTACATGGCTATTCAAAACAACAAAACAAACTGATTTAAACTCTGCCCTCAGTTAAACAAAGACAAATTATCTGGAGCTATTTATGATCCCTTGATACATACAGCATGGGCAGATTCATATTCATGCATGTCAGGAACATTTACATAAAACCTTATTTAATAACACTGTCACTCTGTTTTTCTTCTCTGCAATAGAAAGTAGAAACAAGTGCCACAAAGTTTTGACTTGGAGGCAACTAGCAAAGGAATATAAAAATGTTAATAACGTCTTTGTGTAATATTTAAAAAGCCCTCAGAGACAAGTTTCCTCCTTTTCTCCTCCTCTCTTTTATTTTTAAGCTTTGTAGGTTTCCTCTAAGATTTTTTTTATCTCTGGTAGGGATAGGATAGATATAATCAGATGAATGAAAGAAAATAAACCAGACTGAGGGTAATCTTGAAGCAAAAAAAAAAAAAAAAAAGGCAAAAAAATTGAAAAAAAACAGGTTTGTAAAAATGTTTAATGGGCATTTTAAATTGATTTAAAAAATAAAGTGGTAATATGTTTCCTTCCACTGCTCTAACACATTCTGTAGTATCTGCTGTGTTAATATCAGTTATGATATTAAATACCTGATTCTTCTGAAAGTTTCAGCTTTAATTGCCTTGTTCAGAGCCTGGCCTGTCCAGGAAAGTACATTATGGAACAAGTGATGTTTCAGACCATGGCTTACCATCCTCCTTTGACCGTCATCGTAGTCACACTTGGGATTCCTTTGGTCTTCCCCATACTCGTCTGCCCCCAAAGATTTCTTTTTCTTTCGCTTATTTCTTCTTTCTTTCCCACTTCTAGGTGACATTTCCAATGAACTGAGTGACATTGAATCAATTCCTTTGGCAGCTAGTGCCTAAATCAGAAGACAGTAGAAGGTATGAAAATTCTTATTTCAGGATTGCAGTGAAAACTACTACTTACTGCTCAGAAATTATTTTTCATTTTTAATTTTAAAATGAAATTGTTGTATAGGAGAGATATTAAACATTTCAGGAGATAATTAATCATAAAACTTAGGAATAGCTGCATGAAAGAATGGCT
The DNA here is from genome assembly GCA_013399195.1 of Dicrurus megarhynchus. Classification (NCBI taxonomy): domain Eukaryota; kingdom Metazoa; phylum Chordata; class Aves; order Passeriformes; family Dicruridae; genus Dicrurus; species Dicrurus megarhynchus. The sequence goes on from VXAD01007415.1 coordinate 1,890,699, forward strand.
TTTATGTGGTGTTCCCACACAGGACCCTTTGACATATCACGAAGGAACAGCCTGTGTGCACACGCCGTGCACACATCTCTGGAGTAACACTTCTGGTGCCAGGCAAAGAAAAATCTCAAGCTGGGGAACCTCAGATTAAAGTCCCCCTGGACTTCAGCCCCTTGAAGTGGGAGGGCTGGACAGCTGGCTGCTGGGATTTTCCCTTCCCTGTCACAGAGGGATGCTAGGAACAGCGGGCAGCTCAGCCGGCACATTTCTGCAAACACTTATCCCGAGGAGCAGCACAGGCACCTGCGATCAGAGATGCAAGGGGAGAACCATGGGCTTAACTGGAGATAAGGTGGCCTTTGCTGTGCCATGTGCTTCCACGCTGTGCTGTCTATCTGCTGAGATCGCTGCAGGAGCAGGCTGATAACGCACCAGCTCCTGGGAGCCCTGCAGAAGCCCAATTCCAAAGCCTGAGCGCTCAAAGCCACAGCCTTGGGAGCAAATGAGCATCCAGGAGGAAGGATTGATAGCAGCTGGGAGAGCTGGGACCCCGTCCCTGGCACAGGCAGGAGGAGCAAGGGGGCTCTGAGCACAAGGGTCAGGTTTGGAGGTGCTGGAGAACCACATCAGTGGCCTGGAGACCAGCCCAGTGCAGAGCCCCCAGCTGAAACACCTGAAGAGAGTGAATTGTTAAAAAAAGCCTCTCCAGGTTCCCCAGAATGGGAGAAACAGATGAATCCTCAGTGCTATTGTCTGTAAGCCGCTAGAATCAAACAGGCAATCATCTCTCCACTGCAAAATACTCCCTTCCTCCCACAGGCATCAGTCCAAGGAAAGTGAAGGCACTTAACAGCCGTGTAAAGAATCAATCATGTATTTCAAGGAGTAGTGGTAGCTCTATCAAGCTGAGAGCATAACAAAACTTAATTCCTGTGGGAAATATCTTTCATAAGCAAGCTGCTTAGAGCAGAGAGGAGGAGGGCTCAGACACTGGGCTAGGTTGTTTTTTTTTTTTTTTGAGTCAATTGATTTAATTGCTCTGCTGAAGTGCTTTCTCTTCATAAAGATTCAGCAAGTCTTTTGGTGTTAAGCTCAGATTTAGGAATGTGTTAGACCAATTGTATAAATTGACTGATAGTCCCCAAGCAGGTCTATCAATTATATTTCTGCTCCCTTTATACTGCGCACTGTAAAAGCTGGCCTGAAGAGTTTTGGTTTCTGATTGCTGTCGTATTTTGTTGATCTAGAAAATAGTGTAGGTTGTGCCACTAAGCATGTTGTACTCATACCGCAAAATAAGCTAATTTTTAGTTTCTTAGCATTTTCTTACCTATTTCTTGGGTTGAATTGTTTCTGCGCTCAATACCTCTGCCAGATATTGAAAAAAGGATTTGGACTGAATTGTTCCTCAGGGCATGGAGGACCATAGAGTCATAGTACAGCTTGTGTTGGAAGGGACCTTAGAATTCATCCAACGCCCCTGCCATGGGCAGGGACACCTTCCCAGTTTACTCAGTGCTCCATCCATCCTGGGCTGGAGGATGTCCCCATGTCCTGCCTATCTACCCTTTCTGTCTGGGTTCCTGTGGCTGGAGCATGTCCTTGTCCTCAGGCACTGCAGGCCATAACCCACTGCAACAACTGCAGGGGCAGGAAAGGTCTGTGGGACCAGGTATGCCTGGCAAGGACATATGATGGCTGAAGGAAGAGAGGAAAGCTTAGTTCACATGAGCCCTGACATGGGGATCATGCAAGAGAGAGTTCTTGAGGTCAGAACTTAATGGTACAGTGAGGAAGTCAAAACCAATATCTTGATCGTGGTTTGGAGAACCAGATTAAAACTGAGTAGCTCTGACTGGGGTGAGATATCTGAGCAGGACATCTGAAAACTCCATGGTGCAGCCATCCAATTCCCTTTCCTGAGCCTCTTCCTCCAAATGTCTGCTCTGGGATGCCAGGAGTTGATTTGCAGAAGTCCTGGACTTCATTAGTGAACATGACGGACCCAAATCACTCCACTCCTGAATTTCCTTCCCATGAAACGAGGATAATACTCCAGGAGTACTGCAAACACAAATGAGCATTTTTGAAGTGCACGGAGCCTGAGCAGTGACAAGGGGCACTGAAAAACCTCGGAGGATGTTAGTCACTTCCTCTTCCAAGCAGGCTTTGACTGCCTGAGCCGGGAAGTCTGCTCGAGCTGGCCTAAGGCAACAGAACAAATGATGAGGAAGCAAAGAGCTGCTCTCGAGTCATGTACTGTCCACCCTTTGCACTGAACAGGGCATGGGGAAGATTGAGAAATGGTTGGCTGAAGAAAAGACTCTATTATAAAGCACACAGACAAATAGGAAAAGTTCAGATTTTCAGGGGCAACTTTCTTTTTTGCCACATTATACTTTCTGGGCTTGATGTTCCTTTTTTGTGTACATACAGGCTTAATTGAAATCAAAGCCTTCAAAATGAAATTCTTAAATATCTTTAATTGTAGCTGGGGCTACCAAAGCTGACTGTTATTAGGAAGAGCTCAGCTGGAGTCAAAAACACAAGAAAATTTGTAAAAAATAGGTATGAGTTGGAGCTCAGTTTGTTCCCTTAGGTTATGGCAGAGAGTTAGTCTGTTCAAAGTGCCTGTGTATGGACTAAATTGCATTTACCTATTACTTAAACTATCAAAGAGGATCTTTAAAAGAACTTAAATGATTCATAAGCCACTACTAGCACTTTGTCAAGAGTGAATTGCATTTTCTCTTTTCTTTCCAAGGATTTAAATGGGCTTTGGATTAGGCCCTGAAGCCATATGTACCCAAAAGAAAATTACGTATATTAGTTTATATTGTGTTTCAAGGATTTATTTCTCTGAACTACAGTGCTACATGTTATTTCAGACTAATTTTCTTATTGTTTTCTTGTTCACAGCACCTAAAATGTTCTCTACTGCTGCTTAATAAAAGTGTTCTACCCCACACAAGCCACATGCAAATTAAATACTGTTATTAAGGTTATAAGGCCACATCCACCATTTGACCTCCCTGGTTTGTTTAAATTTATGACATAACATCAAATCCATACCCTTTGCATAATTTTCAGATCTTAACCTCAAGGTCTGCCTGTTTGCTTTTTCAGGAATGAAATTGTATGTGCTTCAAAGAGGTCATCCTACATCTTTATCTTCATTATCAAACAATTGGATATTTATGGCAGGTTGAGCAAGACAGTGAGGAAACTGATGTGTGCTAAAGGGGTGGTAGAAGGAGGTTCAGCTGGGGCTGTGGCTGAGCTACCAAAACAGCTGGTTGGTACTCAAATGCAGATGTAGTTTTACCACCATTAAAACATCTCACACGCCAAACAATATGAATTTCTCTGCTGGCATATGGGGTAAGGTAATCCAGTACAGCTCTGGATATGTATATTCCAAATGGCCCCAATCCTAACAGGAAGAACTATAATTATTCTTTCAGAAAAAAGAAAAAAAAATTGCAATAACTTTGTCCAGTACAATGAACATTAAACTGCTTTCAAGCAACTCTTATCTTGGTTATCACATAAATGTAAAATAAAGAGGATGTTAATCTCAAAGTAACATTTGTTCAAGCCACCCAAGGCTAATCATGTCACATAGCTCACTGACCTCCTGCTCTTTCTTTAACATCTCCATGGCTTCTCGAAACTTTCTTTCCTTCTCCTCTGTTTCAGCAATAGTGGCTTGGTTCTGCTCCTCATACGCCATGGCCACAACAGCCAGAATTAGGTTGACCAGATAAAATGAACCCAAAAAGATAACCAGCATAAAAAAAAGCATGTAGATCTTCCCAGCAGATCTGAGAGTCTGTAAGTGAAAAAGTAAAATTAACACAGCTTTGCAATGTTTAAAAAAAAAAAATTAAAGAAAAGAAGGGGTTTTTTTTAAACTTAGATTTATAATATAACTGAATCCAGCCTTTGTTAATAGTTCAAACAGAAAGCCTTTGATGAGAAATGACAACCACATACAAGGAAATAATCTTCTCACCAATAAGTTTTTACACCTTAATAAAAAATTGTGTGCCTTGCAGTGAATTAATTTCAAAAAGAAGAATGCTTCCAATGCTTTCCTCCTTTACCAAATATCTCTGCTACTTTTCTTTTAGAATAGATATTACAGTCAGTTGCAGTGAAAAATTCCCCCACAGCTCAGCCTGGTTTTGTCCAGTGTGTAGAAACCATCCAAGTGGGATTCATGTTGGGTCCCTTCAGATGTCTACAATCCAGGTCCTTTTTCAGGGAGAAAAAATACATGTTTAGGGTGCAACTCATCCAAATATCATTGAAACATCTGTGTCAGGATGAGAAGAACCAAACCTTGGGCTCTGCTGAATGTACCCCCTGGTTCTTCACCAGATTTATCGGCAAAACTGGAATTTAGGGGGACAGCTTATGTGTAACAGATATGTAACAGATATGTCCCATGCTCAGTGAGTTGATACTACTGACAGAAAACACTGTGTGATAGTATAAGGTCAAATAATAAAAGGGAGTGATGCTCGTCCTTATTTGCCGTGACAATTTCTGTCTTCCAGAGTTGTACATGTAGCTCTGTGTCAAGTAAGTGAATACAGTTGTTTCAAGAATCTTCAGTTTCATTGTTTTACATTTTCCTGAAGTGAAATTGTGTAACTGGCTGTATGTGAAGCTGAAATCCCTCAAATCTTCAGCGATGTCTACCTCAGTACCTTCAGAGTAGTTCTGTCAACGTTATCCCTTGATTTCCTTACGATCATGTTCCAGTTTTGGCAGGTTTGAGATGCAGCAGCAAATCATCAGTGGCTTCATGGACAGAGAATGTAATTCAGTACCAAACTGGCAGATGTAGCTCTTTGGGGTTTGCACACATTTCAGGAAATACATGCTGAAATGAGCATTTACTCCGAGACAAGCATGCATGGGACTGTGAGCTGAGTCTGGATCTGTTTATGCCTCTGTCAGGTGTCCACGATGAAGAGCTTGCAGCAGGGACAACTGAAATATATCATGTAGTCTTGCCATTTTCTGAGTTTGTGTTCATCACCATGCCTGGCAAAATCAGATATGCCAAGTATACAGATGTTTCTCTAGCCTTTTCTTGAGCCGGACCCAAAAGATTTGTTTGTGTTACACTATCCAACAAAAAATCATCAAGTAGTGATGTGGTGATCTTCTTGGTGAAGCGGTGAACTTCATTTAGACTCAGGTGAATTAGTGTCTTTCTCTCAGCACCGCTTTTTCTCAATTTCCCCAAAAACCCAGCCTAATGTCTTCGGATATCATCACTCTTAATAAATTAATTGTAAGAACTGATTGTCCTCCTCCAGAAGATCTGTTTGTCCTTCTCTAGAACACACACAGAGCACAGTTTACCTAATAACGAGCCATTCTTTCTTGTCTTTAACTGTTATATGTGCCACTGTAACAAGATGATGTGTTTATCTATATTTTTTAACAGTAACAAAATAACCTGTTACCTGTTGGTAAAGACGTTCCCAGTAATCTTGAGTCATAAGACGGAACAAGGAGAGAAAGGCCCAGCCAAAAGTATCAAAACTTGTGTAACCATGGTCAGGATTTTCCCCAGCCTTCAGACATATATATCCCTCAGGGCACGTGCTGCAAAACATCAAAAACAATCTATGAGATGCATCTTATATGGCTCCAACATGGAGAAACTGATTTCCAGGGAAACACATTGAATGCTCTTGGTTAAGAGCACAGGTCATCAATGGGAAATTCCTTCACTGTGTAAAACCACAGGAAACAGGTGATGCTACTTCACAGTACCAAAGGTCTTCGCAATCTTATTTTTTCTTTGAAAGATTAAACAGGGAAAAAACCATAGCATGAGGTTCAGTGGCAAATAATACCACCTAGCACTACATATATTTGGAACAGACTGGAATTAGGTGCCTAGACTGGAATTTAGTACTTAAATATGATTTCTCTTGGCACTTATTCGCAATTAAGAATCAAAAACGTGGTGTCTCCTGTTACAGTTGCAGGTAACACTGAGATGGTGAACCTGCTCTTTTGGTTACACAGTCTGACACTGGCTGGACACCACCAGCCTGTGCTATCAGAGCACCTTCCTGATTGCTTCCTTTGCCTGACCTCACTCACCCCCCACAAGGATTAAATCTTTAATCCAAGAAACCCAGGCCTTTGTTCCACTCACTGCCACAGTCTGGGGTCATGACATTTTTTCTATTTCTGCCAGGAAAAGGCTTTCCTTGTGTGTCTTATAGATTACTGTATTAAATGGCATGCAGATAGCATGAATTTCACTGGCTCTCATTAACCTTTGAGGCTCTTTACAAGTAATTTTCTAGCCCCATATGCCAGAAGAGATAAAAAACACTCTCCGTGGTACCGTGTAAGCACTGAACTGCATCATCAAGTGGAACACAAGATAGAAGAGATCCTGGGTCAAGGTGCCGTCCTCTCTCTCAGAACAGATTAGTCAAAAACACCCAGAGCTCTTGCACATCAGAAGCCACTCTCCAAAAATAAGGTATGACCCATTAGGAACTGAAGACATAGAAATATGCAAAGGCTTCCTTCTGTATGTATCCTAGGAAGAGAATATGAGATCAAGTGCCCTGGAGCCCTATGGTATTTGGGAATTTTTTGGGTGAAAACCATCTAATATCTGAAGAAGCAGATCTCAGCAGAATGTGCGGTTACACCAGCTCCCCCTGTTCTCCTTGGCCTTCAGAGAGAGATGAATCTGGTACAATTCCCTGCAAATTCCAGCTGCCACAACTAGGGATGGTTGGAACATGAGGGATTTTGGACATGTCACCAGTCATGTAAAGTGCATAGCTTTTAGCTTCATTTTCTCCCAGAAAAAAATCCAAGAGTTTCTCAATCACTGCTATTTTATTCCAAAGCAGAATATTGCCATAAATTAAAACACAAAGCAGAAATATAAATAATATAAACTAATTTTTAAAAGGCCAGAAAAAAAATTCAACCCTTGAGAAAGCAGAGCATGCCTCAGTATAAAAATCAGTATTCTTTTACTTTAAAAAATATATTTTTTTATACAGATATAAAACAAATTTTTAAAGCACAGGATAGCAACCTGTACTGTATTTCGAAATGATAATATGTTGCTATACAAGTCTGTGGTGTCTGCCACCACCCTTAGACATTCAACAGCACTTTTAGAATCTTAATTTTATATCAGTAGTGAATCACAAATTTTAAAGTAAGTCTGTTTTGAACACTGATAAAAGGAGTACTGAAGCATTGCAAAATCCTTGTTTACAGTAGTTTTCAGAAAAAGCAATGAAAAATGAACAGCTGATGTTTAGTGAATTAAATGTAACACACAAGTGAGGGTATAAGAAGTGATTATGTCACCTTAGGTAGAACCAAGATAGCTTATAACAGTTGAGAATTCAGATAATAACAATTATATCTCACAAAAAAAAGAAAAAGAGCCACTTCTAAGTCTAGAAAAGCCTCCTTCTAGATCTTTCCTACTTCGACTACCTGTTTTTTCCTTGTAAGAGCCACATTTGAATAAAAAATACAGTAACATTACTGAGTTAGAAGATGATAAAATGCAGAAATCTCCAACTTTTTCCCCTTAAAATATGCAGATGCACATTGAATCTCTCTTATATATCCGTGTCCTTTTTTGAGGCAGCCTTTTTCACTAAATCTCCTCTTTCCCAAAGGCAGCATCTGCTGTCACTCTGCTGTAGAGACATGAGATTTCTGCCTCTGATCTGCTGCTGCAAAGAGCCTTCATCACCCGTGACGTGCTACTCAACTGTTCAGGAGCTCTGAGAAATGGATTCTCCAGGCTCCTGAGAAGGAAATTCCCCTTGCTGGCCCTAAGACATCATGTCTACACAGGACATGAACATTTCTGTAAGGCTGATTATTTCTGCCGTGAGAAAATGCCTGCACTCACACACTGGGCTTGGTTGGAAACTTTGCAATCATGTCCAGAGGTGCAGAGTCCTTTCCTTAACCTCCCACAAAAGAGAAATCCCGAGTGGCTCCATTGATCTGGTCTCACTGTTTGTATTTTAACATTACTACTAAAGACTAAAACAACCCAATGCAGCTGAGAGAAACTTGCTGGTGGTTACTTTAATGGTGGACTTAAGCCTGGCCAGGGCAGTCATTTGGAAATTGGGCTTCATCTACAATAAGTTGCCTAAAATCTTAGGCAAAATGGAAATTTTTCCATTAATATCAATTAATGAGAAAGGTGAAATCTTCCTCTGAATCTCAATTAGTAGAGATAATTTCCTCTTAATCTCTTCACCCTAGAACAAGAGCCTGAAAGAAAGGGGAGCATTAGGAACACTGGGTTGTATTTTCATAGGGATCTCTGGGCACAGATTAGAAAACACAAAGACACACAGGTTCACTGCCGACGTTGCTTTCTAGGGAAACTTTTGATGAAGAAGAATATTTGAGCAAGTGCTCAAAGCACTTTATTTTACTTGGAAAGCCGTAGGACATGGAGATGCGACCCCTCTGACTGTGAAAATGAGCAATGGTACCTCAGAGGAATATTTTCTGTTTATAATACAATCAGTATTATAAATACACACATAATACAACTTTTTCATGTTTCATTCTGTCCTTATGGGTCCTTTTCCACTGTCTGACTCCGCAGTGAGTGGTTTAACCCCAGCTGGCAGCTAAACCCCACAGAGCTGGTCCCTCACCCCTGCCCCAGTGGGATGGGGGAGAGATCTGGAAGAGTAACAGTGAGAAATCTCATGTGTTGAGATAAAGACAGTTTAATAGGACAGAAAAGGAAGAAAATAATAATAATTTAAATAATAATAATATTAATAATTACAATAATAAAATAATTAAAGTATACAAGTGATGCTCAGTGCAATTGCTCACCCCTTGCTGACCAATGCCCAGCCAGCTCCCAAGCAGTGGCCCCCAGCCAGCTTTACCCCCAGTTTACGTACTGAGCATGACTTCATATGGTCTGGAATATCCCTCTGGCCAGCTGGGGTCAGCTGTCCTGGCTGTGTCCCCTCCCAGCTCCTTGTGCCCCCCCAAGCCTCCTCACTGGCAAAGCATGAGAAGCTGAGAAGTCTTTCACTTGGTAGAAGCATTTCTTAGCAACATCAGTGTGTTACCAACACCATTCTGATCCTAAATACAAAACACAGCACTGTAGCAGCTACGATGAAGAAAATTAACACCATCCCAGCTGAAACCAGGATAACATACTTCTCTAATCCTATTTTCAGCTTTGAGAGCATTCAAACGAGGTGCTGCAGCATGAAAAGCATGAACCTCAGCCCAAAAATGCTGTTAACGTTAGCTTACATCCTTCTTACAGCAACCAGACACATGAGACAGAATTTCCTACTTGTCAACTCCTTATTCCTGCTCACCCTCCTTCGTGGCCAACAGAGAGATAACCCACAGGGTGTGGGAACGTGTTAAAAATACTGAGAGGAAAACAAAATGCTGATTCCCAGAAAAACACTACAGACATTTAGGTGTAAGGCCCGTACATGAGAATATTATTCTGCAACTGACACCATTACCTCTGAGGATTTTTTTAAGGAGCCTCAAGATTTTACTGAACCTTCCTCCATGTATGACATCAAGCTTACCCCTTTGGACTTTTTAGCAAACTCTTCAGAGCCTCTTTTACTTCAGGGAAGCATTTGAGAGGATTGTACTCTCCTCTGATGCACAGGGATGGGCAACAACAACAAGCTACATAAATATGCCATCCTCCACAGGAGCGTCACAGGATGCTGTTCAATTGATCACAATAAAATTAGTGTCATTGATTCGGAAAAGTTAAAAGCAGCAGCCTACCTACCTATCCATCAGGCTGTAATCAGCACTGTAAGCTGGCATTGGTACAGGAAATTAAAGGACATAAGAAACAGCTTTGGTTTAAATAACACAGGCTGGGAATGCCAGAGAGTTGTAGCTGAAGGGTATAATTACACAATGCTCTGTCTCAAGAGTTTAATCTAGGCAAGCCAAGCAAGCTGCTGATCTAGGCTCCAGTGGCCAATTGGGTTGGGCAATAAAAGAAGATTTGTAAAACAACCATGCACTGGATTGTAACATCCAGATCCTGAAAACACAGGGAGGGTTGTCCATGTGCTACCAGGAGTCAGCATCAATTACATCTGTGGGGTGAAGGCCGCACTTTCCTTGAGTTTAAGTTCCAAAGGGACACTCTGGCTTGCTCCCTACAGAAGCAAGGCAGCACACACCACAGACACAGCAAAAATTATAAAACCAAATTCCTATTTTGGTAAGGGTCCCTTACTGTTCCTCCTTAGGTCACACCTTAAGCCTAAAAATGCAGAAATCAGGATGAAAAGTTTACAGCTGATGTCTTTGACACATGGCTAATTTCTGGGGAATGGAAATCACCCTGGTGGCTGGAAATGGAACCTCCAAGGTAGGGTTTCAAACCCTGCAGACTTTGAAGGACAGACAATGCCCCTGGCCTCCATGGCTGCCTGATGAGCACAGTAGAGTCTTCCTCAACCTGCCTCGTCCTGCTAAAGCCCACAGAACACAAAAGAGAGGCTTAAATTTCCTTTAGACCACAGACCTGAGTAATTTTTCCCTGCACTTTCCATATTTTCTCATTTCCCTTGACTTGGAGGGAGGAGACCAGCAGCCAAATCAGAAGTGCATACTGGGGGGAACAAAGATCCTTAGACCAACATTTGCTCTTACCTGAAAAAATTAAACTACCCATTCTAAAAAAGGAAAATATTTTTAAAAATAAATGTTGTAAGGGTAACTGGGCATGGAGGAGAAAGGGGCCAAAAGCCAACAGCACTCCAGCCAAAGCCATTGATATCAGTGGGTGCTTAATGTGCCTGAAAGTCACAAGTTTCTCTCCTTCCCCTGCTCTTTCTTATTTTGTAATATTAAAGACTAATCATGGTTAGAGGGTCTGACTTACAATTCCATACTAATTACAATCTAAAAGCCAAGATCTGATTTGCAGTGGCACGCTTCATCTTGGATAGGTCTGCCCAGAAGTCCCCAGCAGCTCTCACTCCAAGCATCCAAACGGACAGAGAGAATTTGAAGGATGTTTTTAAAAGCAAGGGAAGGGGTGCCAATTGTCTGAAACGATGGAATTGCAAGCAAATTGAACCATATGCTGCAGGGAAAAGGAAAAAAAAAGTGATGATGACAAAGAAGAGAAGAAATGCTCAGAATAAAGAGCAACATCAAGCAAGAGTTGAAACTGGAGGAGAGAAGAGAAGAGAAGAGAAGAGAAGAGAAGAGAAGAGAAGAGAAGAGAAGAGAAGAGAAGAGAAGAGAAGAGAAGAGAAGAGAAGAGAAGGAGGTGCCCATGAGCAGGCTTGCTGACAGGCTCAGAGCACCCACTGACCTGTGCACGCTGCTGACTTGTATCCAGGAAAAGTTTCAGCCTCCCCCACTGGCTGCTCGCTCAGGCAGATGGAAAAGCCGCGGATGCAGCCTGCGACATCAGAGCCCTCCGCGCACGCACGCCAGCACAGAGGGGAACAACTGCCTCTCCTGCAGTGTGCCCTGTTGAGAGCTCACGCTGCAGCCAGGCAAGCAAGCTCTCCTTTCTTTTGGCTCAATCCAGTGGCCAGACACCGGATCTTTTGTCTAACCCACCAAACAAAATGTAGGGCAATAATTTATCATCATAAACATAATAGTAGATTACTGCCTAATGAAGGCTGTAGCCTCTAGTAAGTCTGCTTCTCTCATGTGGCTGATGAGCTTATTACAGCTTTGACTAAGAGGTAATATTACCCCTCCTTAAGAATTGAGTGGATTTGGATTTAATCCCTACTGCTGCTGTTTGACCAGAGACATGATCTTCCAAATACACCACTGATCCCTAGGAATGGGGACTGTTATAATTGTTCCTAAACCTGTATAATACCTCAAGTCATGCCCATGGCCCCTGTAGCACCTTTGAGGTGTCATAGCTGCTTTCTGTTTGTTTAACACACTCAAGCAAGAGGCTTTCTCACCATGAGCAAACCATCCTCAGTCTCCTGTCGCTGTAACCAGCTCAGAGTAAACGGAAAAGCTGATGTGATTTACATCAGAATCTAGGTAAATTCATTTAAGTCGTGCTGCACAGCCTGAAGGTTTAAAAAAAATTCACTAATATTGCTTGATAATCTGGGGTGTAATTACATTTTTAACTCTAGTAGTTTAAACAACACAATTCTTTCCAAAATACCCTTGCTTTGGTGACATTTGAAGAGGACACATATGGAAACCGTGTCCCCCTCCTCACTCAAGCAACCTTTACAGCCTCTCCCACTTGTCAGCCCAGCTGTACCACATCAGGCTGCATTTGCTGAGGGTAATGCACACACCAATCCCATTGGACATGTGCCAAAGCTCCCAGTATCCCATTCCCTGGAATGGACCCATTCCTGTAGCAAGTTAAACACTGGCAGACCATGACCTGCCTGACAAAGCTGGGTAGTCCTGACATCACCTGCAACCAGGGCTTTCTCCTGACTTTACCCACAGCTGTTGCTCCCCAGGAGTGTCTATGTGCAACACTTCCACGCCACTCATCCATGAACTGCACCTCTGAAATGCCAAACCTCCAAGCCAAATCCTAATTTTCCATTATGCAGCACAATATGGCCTGAATCTAGGACCCTCTTATAGAAAACAATTGATAACAACAACAGCAATAATAATAATAACACAGATTTAAGTTCAGGCAACTCAGAGCTGCAATGGTCCTAATTGCCAGTGATGCCATGATGGTTTTTTGCCTTATCTTTTAAACCCCTTTTATACCTTTTTACAACTTCTGTATCCCTTAGTGATTTTGCCTACATTCTTGGACTTGTTTGTTAAGCTGGGAGACTAAACATTTTAGAGGTTTCGTAGTTAGGGATCAGCGTGCCCCAGACCCCAAGGTCCTCTCCAGAACACATTTTGTAAACTAAGATAGAACCATCCAGGGGAAGGTTCCTCGGGGAGGGGGGCTCATTCTAGCCTCTCATTGGGGAATTTATGATAGATATGCTAATTAGTAAAACCTATGTTACAGCAGATTTTTTGGGGGGAGAGCATTGCAGTGTGCATGGAGGGGTATTCGACCTGGACGTGATGAAGGATCCCTAAAATAAATTCCAAGGTAAAATCCCTTTTTCCCTTCTAACCATGTTTGACTCTTGATTTTAAGACCAGGAAAAGGCATCACCAGCAGCAGAGTAACAGAATCCACTGGGTGCACTTTTCCCTGGTGCAGCTCCCCAGGTTCTAGTGCAGCTGGGGCTGTGTTGCTGGAGGTTGTCTGACACGTTCTGGCAGGCACACGTTCTTCCAGGCTCTCCCCTGCCAAGGGCTGGGTGAGAGCTGCGGTAGCGCTGGTGGAAGCACCCGATAGCAGCTCTCCCCCTCAGCACGGAGCATGTTTCTTCTCCACCCTTGAGGGGTGTGATAAGCCTTTACAAGGGGCTTTAAATCACTTCGTGGAGGATGCATAAAGGCAAAGGAATGTTACTACAGCTCAGAGAGATCAAAGTGCTGCCTCGCTGCACATGTAACGAGCGCGCTGACAGGATGGGGATGTGGAGAAACTGCCACAAAAACTCTGCTTTTGGTGCTCATGGAGACTGTGAAAACAGGCATCTGATGCAATTTTATGTGTGGGTATTAATTACCTTAGTAAAACGCCACAACACAAAAGCAAACAAAGGATTTTTTTTTTTTCTGATAATACTTTGGAAAGAGTTAGGACTGACACAAAAACTATGAGGAGTGCTACAACACATGGCCATTCCTTCATCCCTTATATGCAATGAGCTCAGTGACAGAATTTACCAAACCATAGAGAATCTTGCCCCACAATGTACATTATTTTAATGAATCCTGTTATGAAAAATCAAGGTCATCGTGAGAATAAAGGTAGCTAAAGTTTCTATAGCAACAGTTACTAGGATGCAGTTGCCAAAGGTGCTTTCTTGTTGTTCCTGAAGTAGATTTACTGGCTGCTTTTCCTTCCTGTTCACTAGTCTTTTTTGGTAATATCAGTACAGACATGATGCAAATGTGCTTTCATTGTCAGTATGATCTTGTAGACTATTCTTGCCCATGAGCTGAATACACAGGACATACCATGTGCAAGGGGAAAAAAAAATTAAGCAGTCTGACCTTTACATCCAAAGGGGACACAACTGACTTAAAACATGTACACTTTTCTGAAAAGCCAGCTCCTCGTTGTAATTGCAAGTGAAAAAGTGAAAAGAAAGAATTTAAGTTTCTCTTTCATGTCTGCTTGTTTACTTTGTACATTGACAGCATCTTGTCTCTTTCTCCTAATGGACAAATTTCCTTGCTGTTTCTATTGCTCAACCAAACCTTCAGGCAGGAGGGGAAATAAAAACAGCAGCCTAAGCACAGCAGAAAAACATCCCTGTGAAATTACAGCAGGATGAAAGTGGAAATGCTTTAGAGCTGAAATGTATCTTCCTTTCTCACAGACAGATAATTCCATGCTGCTGCAGCCCCCATACAGATCTTTACTCTGTGGGGAAGCAGGGGCCTCTGCAGTGCTGGTCACCTCACCAAACCAGATGGTTAAATGCCACCAACAAGGGACAAGCTGGAACCACACTGGAGGGTTGGTGTGGCCTGAGAGGCATCTGCTCCACAGCGGGAATCTGCTCTGGGGGCAGCAACAGGGCACTGGTGGTGTGCTCCAGCAGGATGCCTCATTGGATCTGAAGGTGGGACCAGGACTGCAGCTCCTCCTGAGAGCAGGGCCCTTGGAGCTCCCTCACTTCTTCCCTGGTATTGCCCTCGTCCTGACACCTGGGGCCAGGCACCAAGTGCTGCTTTGCTCTTGCTGCAGGTCCTTTGTTCTTGCTCTAGGTCCCTGAGCACACCCTAAAGCACCAATTCCAGCTACCCCTCTTTTTCCAAGCCTTCCCTTTGTCACTATCACCACAGCTACTCATCTGTGGATATAGGATGTGTATATATATATTTATATATAAAAAGTGTATGGTGGTGCCTGCTGTCACCTGCTGCTCTGCACCCTTCACAAATCATGCTCCACTTGATGCTAGGGCTTGATTTCACTAAGGACAGAGCAGTTTCCATCTTCTGCTCCTACCTAAGATCTCTCTTGACCACTGTACTGGATCTTTACTGCCTCTTTCTTGAGGCTGAAACGAGGTGGTCAAAATTGGATGAGCTACATACTGGGGATTAAATTGAAAAGCAAATTTACAGAATTTGTAATCCCTTTTAAAAATCAGACTATTTGAGCTTTCTCCATTTATTTTAAACAAATCAAATAGAAGAAGCTGGAATTGCAAAGAGAAACAAATTGTGTATATCCCAGTGCAGCTACATCCAAAAGAACTACTAAATTTAACCTTGAAATGCATTTAAAAACATCAACAACTCTGCAGATACACTACTTTTTTGTTGGTTTTTTTGTTAAGAGAGCCTTACAGTTAGCACTGCTCCCAGTCTGACCAATCTGTGCCACACAGAGAATTTTTCTATCAGTGTAGTTTCCTGAATGTGCTTATTGTGAAACACCAAGCACGTGTCACTTTGAGCCAAAGAGTATCTTTGATCACAATCATTTGATTTTCCCTCTTCTCCAAAAGTTACTTCTTATTTCCATTGTGCTCTGTTCCTTGTAAGCACAAAACAAATTCCTGCAGTACATCAAGGGGGAAAATGCAGTCAGATAAACAAAATGAAAAGCAACACGAAAGTTTTGTTTGATTAAATGAAGAAAAGTCAAATTTCAGGTATCAAGAAGAAGGCTGCTGAGACATCAAATGGGAAATCCCACAGAGACATTAGCCCTTGTGCACCTAAGAAATTTGCCATCTCCCTGACATTCCTACCATGTCTCTGCAGCATGGTTTTTAACGAAGATTCTTGAGGTTGCTTGAGCATATCTAAAAAGGCAAATAAATTTTTTTTCCTTATATCTACCAAGTATTAGAGACAAGTTTGCTGCAGCTGAGTGACATACATCTATTCAAATCCCTTCTGAACTGGAATCAATATAAGCTAGATCCATTACCTCTTGCTTTATTGGCAGCTTGGGTGCTTGTTCAGAAAACAGTCCCTCCTAGTAATGTAATAAAGCCCCCACCTTGGAGATAATTAGATTGCCTGTGATATAGAATCCACTGATGATCATTTCCCTGCTGATTTTGGCTTGCTACTCCAGCTCAGGTTGCAGTCTCCATCACTGCATGCTCTTACATTAGACCACTCGAGTCTCATCACCTAACAATTGCCATGGCAGATTTTTTTTTTTTAAACTCTTCTATAATAACAGCAACCAGACAAACTTCAGAGTGTCATTAACATGCTTTTAAAAATGCACTGAAATGGCTTTTTCAATTACCTCAAGATTTAATATCCTGGCCACAACACAGATATTCCTCACTCTAACAACAAATTCTTCCAGGAGAGAACACATGACACTGCCCTTCCCTGAATTTCCTTTGGGTCCTCAGTGTATCCCAGAGGCTGATGAATTCAAGCTCCAAACTGGGAGCAAAAGCACGTTCCACAAATGCTATGAACACTCAGGCATGGCCTTGCCAGCTGTCTTTCCTGACCACACCTTCCTGCTGCCTTGATGGGTTCCCAATTTAAGTGTCCTCATTTGTCATGAATTTCATTACTAAAAAAAAGAGGGAACCACAGCCTGATGCATTTACTTCCTCTTAACTCCCCTCTCCTGATCCTGTGGTGCAACCTGCCCCAGAAGGTTGCAAGCATGCAGATTTTGGTTTACCATTGAACACTCTTGCTCTTGGCTTCGATCGTTGAAGGGTGAGAGAAAACAAATCCACTCGTTAGATACGTCAGCCTGTAAATGATGCTTTCCCTGTCCCATCAGGTGGGAATACATGACTTTGCACATCCCCTGGGGCCTTAGGATCATCTTTCCAATTATCTTTGTGTCTTTAAACAACCGAAGTGGATGACTGGCAGCAACTCTGTGCAATGTACAGCAGATGAGACAACACTTACTAGTCCTGAGCTAAAAAACCCAGTGTAAGTAGGGATATTTACTACTCATTTTTAGGCATTTAAACTCAAACCTTACCCAGTGGTATTAAGTACTTAACTAAAACAGCAAAAGGCTGAAGAAGAAAGAACTGAGGCATAAAGGGAAAGCTGGTTTCCCTTGATGTCACAAACACTGACAGTTTTGATGTATTTATCAAAACAAGTACAAGAACACTCGGTTCGAGGGTGGCAATTTCTTCCTCTCACACTCGGGAGCTGCAAGTTCTCCCCTGGCTGTTTCAGGCTGTAACTCTCTCGTGGGCACAATGCCTCCACCAGAGGTTTTCTCCAATCATGGCTTTTTGCTGACACGCTGCAATTTATTAACTTTCCTGGGAAGGAAACAGGGTGGGTTTGCCTTGCTAGAAACTAACCCTTAAATCCATACAGGCTGCCAATATATAAATAGTCCAAGGATATTGGATTGGTATCTAACTTCCCACCAGCTGAACAATTCCAAAGCAGTAGGAATTGACTCTTTCAGCACTGCCCATGAGCAGCAGCTTTCCACCACCACGGCTCAGGTCATCAGCGAGAACAATGGATATTCCATGACACAAAAAGTATTTTTGCTGTGCAGAACACGTGCTTTTCCCAAGATTATTGCCTATTGGTTTGCAGAGGCTGAGGTTCACCAGCACAATGGAGTTTGCCAAATCCAGGGATTCCCGGGAAACATCCCAATAGTCTTGGAGTTCTGCCTGAGCCTGGATAAACGCAATGTATTACAATCAACAAAGGGCTTAATTAATGGATGCTGACATTGTACCTCCCGAGGAACAAACAAAGGGGAAAGCATGGCCCGCTGCCCAAGGATCTTGGAGTGTAACTCAAGCTGGCAATATGGATCAGACACACCAGGCCTGCAGAGGGAAGGCTGACACTGAGCTTTCCCTTTGTCTTATGTCAATACAGATACAGGCAGTGGCAGCAGAAAGCAAAACGTCTCTCCCCAGGACCTCAGGGCTTTTCTTGCCTTTTTGTCCACAAGCAAGTTCAGATTTTATCTTCCCTTCATCTTCCTGCTGCCTCCCTGCACACACATGCCTTTTTTCTCATTAAATTCTTCCTAAGTTAAACCCTATTTTTTTGCAGTCTTCCGCATTTGGCTCTCCCAGCTCAGAAAGTCTCCCTCCAGAACTAGATCATCTCACCTCCTCCCCTCTCTTGGCCTAAGACACCCATCTCCCTGGTTCACATGCTCTCATATATTTGGCTCGAAAGCTCCTCTATCCCACCACTCCAAGGTATTTTCCACCTTTTCCCACAACTCCTAACAGCCTGCAATCTTTGCATGGCTTTCAATTTCCTCTGACCACACAAGATCCCATCTCTTTCCATCCTATCTGAACTCTTCCACTTCCATCAAGATCATGAGAAGCTGTCAAATAAAATCACACGCTCTGACAGTGCACTTGGACCTTGAGGAGGGATGCAGGAGGAACCACTGGCACCTACAGATGGCAGGGATATGAATAAAGTCCTTTATGCAGAGGATGTTGGTATACCCCTGGATCTCTTCACTGTCTATACAATGAGAAAACGAAATACATGTAGTCTACAAACAAATCAAGTGCAAATGTAGATCACAACTCAAATCTGAGTACCTTCCCACCTCCAAAACATGCTATTTTTGGGATATTTGTCGATTTGTTTATCTTCCTTTGCCAAAAGCCAAGAATTCATCATCAGTTTAAATCCCTCCAGGCTTTCTGTTTCCATTCCTGTTTCATTTCCATTAAAATACTCTCCACTCAGTCAAAATGTTACTTAGTTTTCACTATTTTTTTTACTGAGAAGTTCAGATGTATTGAAAAAGAACTGTAATAAGGCCCCTAAAGGTTTTAAACCTGAACAAGTGACACACAGAAACTTCTCTTCCCTGCAGCTGAGAAAACTGTATTACTATGCACAATACTGTCATTATCCTCTCTCCTATTATGCCTAGACACAAGGAAGTTGAAGTATCTACTTCATGCTGGTGAAAAGTGGGAAGAACTAGAGGAAAATGTAGCAATAATAATAATAATAATAAAGGTAACAAAACGAGACCAGAAGTGAAGATATTTTTAAAGTACTTACCCAGCATCAGTGCTATTGCCACACAGTAACACATCTTCTGTACCATTCTTTATGAAATAGTTCACTGCAACAGAAATAGAGAAATGGCTTTTTAATAAACACATTCTGGGAATGATAGCATTCGAAAATATCATCCACCAACCAGCATATTCAATTTGGGCAGCAACTGAGAGATGAATGGCATGCTTTTGTTTTGTTTTCCTAGTTTTAACTTCCATAAATTGGAAAAATAAATATATTTTTTTTCAAATCTCTGTAAGCACTTGCTGTTTGTATTCTGAATCTGACCAGTTGAATAAGGTGGCAATGGGCTGTGGGCAAGGTTTTTAGGAAATGCTACTCAGCCATGTCCCTCTCATGTTCATACCAAGAACACTGTTACTAAATTCTGTAAGTGTAATGAAACCACACCAGATGCTATCCTGTAACTTTTAGTCTCTACACCGAGGAGACACATATTAATTGAAGTCTGTGGTAGAAATTACTGACTCATAGGTTAAAAACGTAACCAGCTATAACTCAGAATGTAATAATATTAACAAAGCAGCCCACTCCCTCAGTCTGGTGGATTCTGCTCAGCGTAGAAAACACACAGTATAAAGCAAAAGAAACAAAAATGCACACTGTTAAAGATCAAACAAACAAGGAAGTATGCACAAAGACAAATATTTATCACTGTAGTCATCTGTAGTGGCAATGGAGAGAGACAGACACTTCTGAAGGGAGACTCAGGGGAGCAAGTTAGGTTTAAGTGCTGTGGATCATTCCCAAGTTGACTATCAGTAAGGCTTAAGGAAATTAGCATCTCCAGGCTAATGAGAGACTTTGCATACACACTTCTTCCTCTATCCCCAGCCAACCAAGTCTAACATTCAGAGTAAGTAACAGCACAGGAGGCCAATTTCTTCTCAAAAGGAGAAGAAAAATCTGTGTTCCAGAGGGAATGTGAAGAAAAGGAGATGTTCTAAGGAACATCTCTAAAACCTGGATGGTTTTAGATAGAAGCATTGCTCTAGAAATATAATAAATTCAAAACAGAGGTGTGCTGCTTGCTGAGGAAGGGTAAATATTCTGGCGTGTTTTCCTGCAGCAGAGAGGACGTGATCCCCTCTTGACTAAGACATGATGGTGGCAGCCTTGCACAGCAAGGCTTAGTGAGCAGAGGGGCCTCTGCAGATGCTGCTCACAAGAGGTTCTCCATTCCAGGCTAACCCTCTGTTGTGAAATGTTTTAAAAATCAAGAGTGACAGCTTATCCAGGCGGGCTATGCAGAGAATGCTCAATGGCTCAACCACCGAACAGATGTGCTGTGGCTTTCTCTGTAAGCTGCGAGCAGTGGAAAAGCCCTGCTCTGCTGCATGCCAAGAGAGAATTACTGCCCAGGAGCTCGTGGTTACAGGGGCACGTGACGGTGTTCACAAGTTATCAGAGCACAGATCCTGCTCAGATTGGATGCTTTTCCTCTTTGTCTGACATGTGGGCTTTCTACGGGAACACCTTGTGTGACAGCAACACTCAGAAGCTGAATATGGTTAAGGGTTGGTGATCAATCACCACAGAATGGAGGAGGATACCAGGTCTGCATCACCTTTCACCCTCCAGTTCTGCTGGGCAGACTTGTGCCTTTCTCAGGACAGGTGGCATCTTATTTAGGATACACAGTGACACAGACACACCAGACCACTTTCTCTCCAAGCTAGATGGTCTTTAAGGTCCTTCCCAACATAAACCATTCTATGATTTTATGATTCGAGCTTTGATTGAAATTCTGGAGCACATCATTGGTTGAAAACCAAAATGACATCTCCTGGTCAGCCAAATGAGAAGATAAGAACAGAGTCTGAGCACAGAATTGAGGAGGACAAGGATTCTCTGTGTGCAAACAAGAAATCTGAAATCTCAAGAACAGACAAAATTCTGTTGTCTGCTGTTGACTCAAACATTCACATTTCTAAAACAAGCAGTAAGGCAGATACCAAAGAGCCCCATGAAATGCAGGCTGGGGAACTGGTGTGTAGGTGCTGCTGGGAGGGGACATCTTCACCCTGGGGTCTGTGCAAGGAGATGTCACAGCCAGTGTGACAAACCTCTGGCTGAGGAAGAGGCGAGCCCCTGATTCCCCTTCGATAAATGAAAGGGGGATTAGAGCTTTATACCCAAGGAGACAAACTGCTGTATTATCAAAAATGTGCACAACAATCAATCTTTCCTTCAAAGCCCGTTGGTTTGGATTTCAATCAAGCCTGCTGGGCAATCAGAGGGCTGCAAGAAGCAAACAGGCTTTCACTCTTGCTTTAAAGAACAAACCACCTTGGTACCATATTAACCCATGGCCTCAGCTTCCTGTCAGTTAACTCTAATGTGGGCAAAGACCTAGAAACTCCTTTTTCATGTAGAGTAGGATTTTCTCTCTGAAAACTGCTCAAACGGAGCAACACCACCTGAAAACACAATGATTTTTCATTGCCGTGGAAGATTGCAGTTAATTTTTGTTTTGTTTTTCACTGAAAAATTTCAGCTTGTGAGTGGGGAAAAAATAGGAAAGCAAATATGGAAAATAAAACTGAAACTCTCTATTCTAGGTGTTTGGTTTTGGTTTTTGATTTTTAATTTTTCAAGTAAAATTAAGCCAAAACCACTATATTTGTAGCACCTCTGTGTGTGTACATAAACTTAATGCAATATGTCATTCTTTCCAAAGCAAATGCTGGTGTTTTTTTCTACCAGCTTTACTAAAACGTTGATGTCACTGTTATAAACCATATGTTGCCTTTTAGGAATTTTTCTACAGGAATTTCCAGAGTAAGGTAACTACCTGGTCATATCAAAATAATTAAAAATGGTCTGAATAACAAGGTCTCCTGGAAGTCCATGCTCTGCCTCCTACACTTCTCAATGCAAAAAACACTGGCCATAATTTTAAAGTCACTATATGCAAGTGAGTAAAAACACAAATTCCCCATGAAATTCTATTTCCTAAATTCTATTCTTGCAGCATCCTCCTTCCAAAGTCAGTTCCTCATCATTTTGTCTGTTTCATTCTACACTTTTTCAGATTTTTCAATATCTTTCAGGTCTCTGTATTGCTCTTTCCCACACCAGGTGATTCTAACAGAGCAGACATTCACAATGTCTCTACTTATCACACTAACAGAAAATAGAAAAGCAAAGTTCCTCAAAAAAAAAAATTCCAATTAAAAATATGCTCCACCTTATGCTTTCCACACCTCTATCACTCAACTGAGCAGAAAGACAGTAGGGTATATAGACTGCAGGGTAAAAACCTTCCTCATTTCCGTGTGAAGGAAAGCAAAATTTTCTCAGTCAGAAAAGTAAAAAATGTTGGAGTCAGCTTAGAAAACACAATTTCTGCCTCCAGTGTATGCTCCTCCTTTGAAGGCCCTACTGAAATGTTATTTTCACTCATCTTACAACAAATTAATTCCAATTTTAAAATAAAACCCCAACAACAACCCTATATATTATCACACTTGCATAAAGAGCAACATTCAAATATCATTAGTCACTGCCCAGAGAAGAGTCCTCTGGCTGACTTTCTAACAAAAACTTCAGAGAGGTGTTTGTTATCTCGGACTATTTATTGCAGCCACACGGGCGCTCGCTGGTTGGAGACTTTCTCCCTGCGCTGGGGCTGGCACAGAGCACTGACAGCCACCCAACGTCCCGATTCCAAATTTAAAATGCAGTTCAGAAAGCTCCATCTCCTTATGGCTGTGATACACAGCACGGAAAGGAAATAGACACCACCCCCTCCTCACCCTTTCGCCCACGGGCACAAACACACTTTGCCTCCTGGTAATACACAATAATTAAAACGAATCCTCGCTGCACTTGCTGTGTGCACACTGTGTCGCACACGGTGAAGCCTCTAATAAATGAAATTGAGTTTGAAGATGAAAAACATGCCTCACAAAAGCCATGGAACAGGCTGTATTAAGGGTGTTATTAGGGGAGAATGCCTGGGGGAAAAAATGGCACTGCCGGTTAGTTCTTCCTGGCTAAAAGGGGTTGCAAATAATTATAATAATCAGTTACTCTCCTGTTGCTCATCCCATGACAGGGGATTTGGCTCTCCTTTGCTGTCCCCTGGCATCTGCTGCTGCTGACCCTTCTGCTGAGTTTCAGAGGCTCTTGTGTGCTCTCCTCTCCTTGCTTCCCATCCTCCCTCTTTCCCTGGGAAACCACTTCTGGCCCAGCTCTCTGCTGCCTCCATACCCCGTAACCATGTGGAAGGACATTTCCAAAATGAACATTTCCTTGTTCAAAAAGGAACAGGAGGAGTTATGGCCAACATGGTTGGGTGGGTAGAAGGAGCAGAGATCAAGGAGACAACTTTATGTTCAGCATTGGCAACTGCATGACTTTGTGGTAAACACAGCCTGGAATTCCGGGCATGAATTGTCCTGCAGGAGATATGGAGGGGCTGGGAGGAGGTTCTAGAAAATCTTACAACCAGGTGGTGGGAGAAAAGTGGTCTCCTTCAGTTTGAGTCT
This sequence comes from Dicrurus megarhynchus, assembly GCA_013399195.1. NCBI lineage: Eukaryota > Metazoa > Chordata > Aves > Passeriformes > Dicruridae > Dicrurus > Dicrurus megarhynchus. Next base: position 1,914,347 of record VXAD01007415.1, read on the forward strand.
CTCTGGTAGGCTCCTATTAGTGCTTCTCTCCATGCTCTAGACAAGTCAGAGAAGTAATTTCCCTGCCAGGCTCAGCAGTCACCACAGCACAGAAAATGTCTCCAATTTTGATAGTAGAGCTTTTTCCCCCTTTAAGAAAAAGCCACTAAAAATATCAATCAAGCCCTCTTGAGCTAGATGGCTCCCGTGCACTAGGAAGAGGCTCTGAAAGCCTCAGAGATCCACAGTACATGGTTTGTGCTGCTCACATGGTCTGAGGGAACAAAAAGCACATCAGGAGAGGAGGAAAAGCACATCAGGAGCTTTTGGAGATGTGCACTAGAGGAGAGCAGAGAATTTAGATGCTGTCAAATTGGCTTGGGGACCTCGCCAAGTCCAGGAGCATCCCCAGGAAGACGAGACGGGAGACAATGAATAGCAATAAACACACATCTGGCTTTCAAACATCTTCAGATAACCTCCTTCTATGCCTCTGTGCCTCAGCAGTCACTCAGACCCACACACTTAGGGCTGTAGGGTGCATAGCATGTAACTAAAAGCACATTTAGTACCACTTGTTCAGACATAGGCTCCACATGAATAGGTAGCAAAGTGCTGAAGTGTGCTCTCTGGAAGTTTTTAGACGTCTTGTGTTTTGTGGAATTTTTTCATATGTTTCACACAAAAGAATTAAAATCAAAAGCTGCTACAAAGGTCAAATGCATTTGTGATTACAGATAGATGATGGAAAAATAGAATAAAACCACCTTCTGCACTTACTGTGATAAAGAAAACAAATAAATTGGATCAAAAAATGGTTGAGAGACAGGAAACATGGGTTAAGCTGAAAAGTCAGTGTGCAGGATCTCTGTGGGCTAACAGAGGGCTGCACCTGCATTTCTTTGTTACATTTATAAGTACAAGGGAAAGAGAGGATTAACAGAGAGGTAACAACATCTCCTATACACAGTATTTTCCAGGTAAATAAAGTCTGAGATGTGGACTGAATGAGGAGCACTAGAGAGACCTACTCCACTAAAAAAAAAAGAGTGAAGACATGCAAAGTGAGATATTCAGTTGTCAGAAAGTGAAGTAAAGCAAAGAAGGAGAAAATCTCACCTATGCATAACCTTGTCAGTCCTTAAATTCCGTGACTAAATTCAGATAAGAGAGATGAATTTTTTTTTTTTTTGGAGGGATTCTTAGTCAATATTTTTATGTAATATGAAGCTATGATCAGAGAAAAGTGTAATTTTAATATAGAGGAGGGCCAGGATGGAGTAATATATAGGAAAGGACTGATGAGCAGTGGCTTGCTTCTATCAGTTCTGTTTAATAACTTTTTCCATGACATGGACAAGGGGATCAGGTGCACCTTCAGTCAATTTGCAAATGACACCAAGCTGGGTGGGAGTGTTGATCTCCTGGAGGGCAGGAAAGGCTTCTCACTCTCTACAGTTCCCTGACAGGAGGGTGCAGCCAGGTCAGAGTTGGTCTCTTCTCCCAGGGAACAAGTGATAGGACTGGAAGAAATAACCTCAAGTTGCACCAGGAGAGGTTTAGTTTGGATATTAGGAACAGGCTACCCAGGGAGGTGGAGTCACCATCCCTGGTGGGTTTTAAAAGATGTGTGGATGTGACACTTGGGACAGGGTTTATTGGTGGACTTGGCAGTGCTGGGGTAATGGTTGGACTTGACGTCTTTAAAGTCTTTTCCAACCTAAATGACTCTACGATTCAGAAGACCACTTTTAGTGCTTTCAGTAGGGTACCTGCCAGACTGGAAAGTATTGAGAAGGTAATGAGAATGACTGGGAAAATTTAAGAAGAGCAGCAATTGAAAAAATGGGCATCTTTTATCCTAGAAAAAGGGTGACTATCACAGTAAAAAATAGCATGTGTTCTGGAAAAGGAGAACAGGGAGCTTTGTGTGCTCCTAGTGACAAGAACGTGATAACAATGTTTTTTGCCTTAAGAAAATGGAGGGGGAGAAAAGAAAAGAAGAATTTTCAAAACTAAAGATAAAGGAAATGTTTTTCACTATATTTCCCATTTGAACTGCTGAAGTTGCTGCTGCAGGCTGCCCCTGTGGACAAAACATTCAAAGAAAGATTTGTTGCCTGTGTAGATAAGGATATCCTGAGTTCCAATAGTTAACGTTAATAGAAAATTAGAAAAATAGCTATATTTTGAGCTCTACTAATTGTTTTCTGGAGCAAATAGGGCTGTTCAGTGCCACAGAGAGATGTTGCTGTAGGTATGCCAAGGCCAGATTGAGCCTGGGAATTCCCATATTTTATCTCCACCCCACTTGGGGGAATTCAGCACTGATGAAAATTATCAGGAGAAAATATATCTTTACTTATGCCTTAAAACCAGTGCAATAAGAGCGAGCAGCAATGCAAGTTATTCTCTGCTCATGGTGCACCGGGGCTGAGTGCTGAAAGCGGAAGATGTCTCTTGCCTTTGCAATGCACTTTCCTGCTGAACCTGGAGCATGGAGCAGTCCATGGACAGGGCTTAATGGAGACATAGAAAGTCCTTTAAATGCACATCACTGTGCAAGCCAAGTGGTGTTTTAATTCTGTAGTTTATGAACAATTTGAAGGTGAAGGAAAACTGAAAATGTTTAGTCTGAATTTTTCATGCCAGATCTTTCCCCAAGTAGATCTCTCCTTTCTTTAAGCAGTGATGAGAACAAAAGAGGTATAGCTGAGGTACAAATCCTCCTGTTTTACAAAATATTTCAAATATTTACAATATAAGAACTTCATCTTTCATCACAAGGCCAAAAAAAAAAAATCTTACTGGATAGTCAGAAAGAGACTGTATTGGATTCAACATTACCAATTCCTATGTTTTTCTGATCCTTGCACTTCTGATGGGGCTTTCTTTTTCTATTTAGCTTAAAACACTGAAGTGCACAGGTACAATACCCATGTTAATAACACATCAGAGCATTAAGTTTTGAGCATTGATGAAGCTATTTATCAAAAGACCCACAGCACTCGAACAAAGCCACAATATTTACAGTTAAAGCAGAGTAACGTCAATAGATTCCATGCTGACAAGCACAGTCTGAAAGCCCAGACAGGTTCCTTGTTTTAATCACTGGTTCATATACAATCATACATAATAAAACACCTATTCCAGTCCCAACTTGATTTATTGCTTCTCTCTTTCCTCCACCTCCATAATTATTCATCAAACACTCACTGTCTTCTATTACCACCTCAGACAACGCCTCAAACACTTTACCCAAACTGGCTACATTTATTATCTGACTTGGACAAAATTCTTTTCTCTACAGTTCTCATCCAGGTTCAGAGTATCAATTCATACAGCTCCATTTCAGTGGTTCTGGAAACAAAAATGATTTCATCAGGCAGAGATAACAACCAGGCACACAGCTTAGAGAAGACACATTCAGCCTCATCTACATGCAGACGTACATTTCTATATAGTCACAGATCTATGCCTCAGCATCTGTCCCACACAAGTCTTTGATCCCTTCTCAAGCGCCCAAGAAGACCACGATTTGGATGGGTATCCCCAAAACTTCACATACTCTATGCACCTTTCTAAATCTAGAACCTGAAGCAACCATAAGTCTTCCATGTCTAACTGGAGGTGACAAAAAAGATATTATGTTAATCTTGATTTGGATTTTTTTCTTTTTAGTTAAAGTTGTTTTGGTTTTTTCCCTAGACCTTTGTTAACTACCAATTTGAGTCTAGAAGAAGAGAAAAATCACTGCCATGAAATAAAAGCCAGAAACTAGTCTAGAAGAAAAAAATAACAGCCCTGAAACACCTCTTTTAAGCTATAAAAATAGTAGCAGATTCCTCCCAGTAAAAGGTTCATAAAGCCTGAACACTCTTTTTTTTTAACTCATTATTTATTTTTTAATATCAATTGCTTGGACAGGACTATCTAAACAAAATTACAGGGTTGCTCTTTTTTACCTTAAAAGATTCTGATTCTGAGAGAAAACATATATAGAACACTTTGAAAACAAGACTCTTTCAGAGTGTCTTAAACAAGGTATTTAGCCTAAAGAAAAAGAAAATGTTGGGGTTTAAGACTATCATTCCATAAGTGACTTTATAATTTAATTATATTTTTAAGGTTCTTTTCTAAAGCATTTTTTCTTATGTGTTCAGCCTTTACATTAAGCCCTGCTCACAAGAGGACTCAAATTTCTACTTACTGACTAGTCAATAATCCATTTTCATAATGGAATACATAAATGACATTAAAGATTCTAAAATCATCAGCTACATGAATCAACTACACTCAGTCCATTGGTACATCTCTAAGCCAGTGACATATCTGACATCCTACAGCTTTTAATTCGTTCTAACTTACACGTTCATAAAGCTTCACTTCATCAAATGTGTCTTTAATTTAAACACCACAACCCAAGGCAGGCTTTCAAGACTGTTATTTGGAGCTGCTTTCCTAGAAATCTTTACAAGTATTGAAATTAGGCTTCCAGTTTTTCAGTCAGCTGGTATTTCTAAACTATTAACTCTTCTAATGACAACCAACAGCTCAATGACTTTGATATTGGTATATTGATTGCATTATTTTCATAATGTTGTGGATGTAAACTATCATTGTTTTCGACCTTTTTTTTTTCCCCTTTTATTTCATTTTTATATACAATCACTGCTGCATCTAAAACTTCAGTCTTCCAGGTTTGTTATTATTAATGCCTAAAAATAATCCTCCTTGGGCTTATTGATCGCAATCTCTTACCAAATCTAGAACTGCAGGTAGGAAAATAATTACCTATCAGTAGTCGCTCTTTTCCCAGATGAATGATTCTAATTTTACCATTGGCACTTGACATGAAGAATTTTTTAGCCTGATTTTATCTGATGCTCAGCTGTCTCTCATCCCACAATCCATTCATTCAAAGAGTAGTCATACAGAGGGAACTGGGAACCTGGTGAGCTGCTTCTGCCATAATCTCCACTTTTTTCCCCTCTCTAGGTTTGCAGTGGTAAGCATTACTCATTGCAGACAAAACCAGAAGGGAACAATTTTTCTGATAAGCCTTCTTCTTAGAGGTTGCTGTTTAAATTATGAGCCATTTAAATGAGTGGAAAGAATATAAAAATTCTCTTGTTCATCATGAAGAGAGGTGCCCACCAAAAGGCAGATTTTAGACCTGCATCTCCACTGTGAGTTGAAGAAAGACTAAAAAGTTATTTCATCTTACCATGACTGCTGTGTGCAGTAATTAAGCTGAGACACCAGAGGCACCTGCAGTAACTTTGCAGAAGTTTCTTTCACAGATTTAAGCTTTTAATCACAATTCCAAGACACTTCCCTTCCTGACAGTCTAATCAGGAATATTTGCTGACACTTTTGTATTCTAGGACTTTGTATTCTAGAGTTTAGTGAACCTGAATGGGAGCCAGTTTGAATTTTTCCACTGTATCTCCATGCTTATAAGCTTTGCCTCTTTCTTCTCAGGCACTTCCTCCAGCTGCAGAAGCCATTGAAATGATGGCAAGAAAAAGCAGAGTGTTGGGTGGACAGGCAGGAATTCCTTACGGGATTTAGTGTATGAGCATCTCGTGGCAGACAGGAGGGGAAAACCCAAAAATTCTCAACAACATTAGCAACTTTGCAATGCAGGATTGACAAGATTTAGGAAAATTTTTTTTTTTTTCTTCTGCCACTACAATTTCTACACCATCACTACCAGTGCTGGTGCTCTGCCTTTACTGGAGGTGGAGGCAGGAATAGGGGCAGCAGAGGGGCCAAGCAGCACCTGCACCTCAACCAAGTTAACTGTGGTGAAGACACTGGTAGAACAGGAAAGTACCTGTGGGTCTTGAGAATGGAGTTAAGTGAAGGAGTTCCTGAAATCTGGGATCATGGTGGTTATTTCCTCAGGGATCAACCAAAAATCAAGAGTTAACACATAATTGTGGTTAAGCCAGTGATGCTGAGAAGTTTATAAACTGACTTTTTTCTCCGTATATAAAACCAAAATGAGAGGATCGAGAAGAGAGATGAGAAAAACATTTCCAGCCTGGAGGCTGAAAGCAGCTAAGGAAAGATTGCAGAACTTTGTCCAGATAGGAAGTAAGTTTTGAATAAAAAAGCAGACCTGAAGCTATCCCAGGCCATCCCAGATGGCTGTCCCAGAGACACAACCAAAATGTCTCCTGTCACAAGCGCCCACAGCACATAGTTTTCTCAAACTGAAAAGGGCTTTGAAAGACTCAAAACTGAGTTCTTATCTTTCTTCACACCTCATGGCTAACCCTCTCAACTATTTCCTCTGCAGCACCAAGAAAGTCTTCCCTGTATTACCCTTTTAAAGGGTTTTACTGATTTTTGTTTTTTCATTCATGCAAAAAAAAGGTTCAAAGGCACAGGAGGAGGCTGCTGCCATTTCAGAGGCTCCCTGCTGCCCTTTAAAACATTAAAAACACTCTGAAAGAATCCAAAGCAAATTTTTGCTCTCCAAGAAGAGTTCTCCAAGAACTGTCACATCACCTCATTTTAATTCTCTATTTTGGTGTCCTGATGAACAGCATTAAGAATTCCTCCAATTTTGGTTTTCAGTGGTTTTCACTCCTTTATTTCTTTACATCCCCTTTTTTCTATAAAGCATTATTATGGATCTCTGACAGTACTTCAGGTTTCTGTTTTCTGGGTTTTTTTAGATTAACAGCCCTGCTCCAAACTAAGTGACTCAGCCACACTGGTTTTGAAATCTCCAAAGAGCTCTTGTAATTGTCTGTGCTCCCTTCGAGTGAACTCTACTATCTCAACATGTTGGCCAATTTTCTTCTCTATCTTCTTCAGAGTAAACACTGACACGATTCTGCTTCTTAATATATTCCTCTTTTTATCTAATTTGGTCTGCCTACACTTTAATCTAACTGTATGTATTGCTTAATTCCCTGCAGTACTTGAAATTCGTACGGTTATTAAATTGTGGTCAGTGCCTCTCCTTTAAACGGTCACTTCATTTCACCATAATACTTATGCAAAATGAAATACAAAGCACTATCCCATCTAGTCACAAAAAGAGCCAGTCCTTTCATTTCTGAATTCCTTTAGTGCAATAGTAAACATTAAATGAAAATCCTACTTAATATTGTTCTTTCTTACCTTACAGCTAAGCCTCCTTCTTCAGCATTTTGAAGAAGGCTTCATTGTTCTTATTCAGAAGTCACTACTTTTTTCTTATAAATCTACTCTTCTTCTAGGTGTTCAGGGGCCTGCTGCACTGCCTCACGTTTTAACTATTTAAATAATTTCTGTCGATCCAAAGTAAGTGACAACTGCTTGCCATAATGCATCATGTTTTTATTCTCAGATATTATGTAAATATTAATTGATACTATTATTATAATTATTATTATTATTACTTCCTTGCAATGCCACATGTTTAAAATTTAATTCACTTTAATCCATTATCTCACCAAGTTGATTATCTTTGTAATAGGTAAATCTCCTCCAGTGATAGCAAGTACATTTTCGTGACCCTATTAACCATTGCTGGATTTCCTGTACGGATTTCTGGGAGTGTCTGCCCTCCTCCCCATATCAGGACCACATAAATAAACTTGCTCATGGTATGCTGGAGCAGCTGTAAAATTCCTTGCATTTAAAGCAATGCTGCAGCTGGCCCTGACATTATCTGTATTTTAACAGAGACTGTCCTGTGTCACATTTACCCTATTTCCATTTCCAGAGAGCCAGACTGTCTCCACAGCTCCATTTCTTCCTTTCACCTTTATTGTAGGGCTTTATGCTTCCAGCCATCACTGTTTTATCCCTCAACACCTCTGTGAGAAGGGGAAAGCAGCACCTCACACAGCTTTCAGTTATCTGTGGGTAGAGGAGCCCTGAAGAGCCTTAATCCACTACAGGTGCACAAATATCTTTGCTATTTCCTCACTCGTTTCCAAGCTGGAACTGGAGGAAACACGGATACGGTAATCAGTAGGTTCCACACCATCCAGTAGAAGTCCAAGAGCTCTTTCCCCTTTCAGCTGACAAGGGGCTCTGATATAGGGACATTGAGAGGACACATAACCTGATGGTCAGAGCCAGTTCCAAAGCCAATCCTCATTCAGCCAGAGCTTTGTGACCTGTCCTTCCTTACTGCTGCATCAACCACACCATGCCTTAAAGATATTCCATGTTGAGCTTTTTATTCCTTGAATAAAACCTTCCTAACACCACTGTTTTGAGGGCTGCTCAGACCACAGGGAGAGGAATTGAGCAGAAGGTCCAGAATTCACCAGTGGAGAATGGTGGGACTGCCCTTGGCCTAATCCCTGGTTCAACACGGCCCTGGGTCAAGCCAAGCAACTTCCATGAGTCAGATGTGGGATTTTTATAGTGCAGATGGCTGGGGATGTAGGACTGTAGGGTCCACACAGTCAGAGCAGAGGTACCCTGTGACACTGTGTCACTGCCTCTCAACCAAAATTCCAGTTAATGAGTTGCCTATGTGGTCATTTTTCCTCTTCAAAATAAATAAAATACCAAAGGTCACTGGTCATGTACAGGATGACACAACCTAGTAATGAGTTAGGGCTCAAAGAGCATAAAATTTCCTTAAAAAATTCTCTTGGGATTTTTCAGAATCATAAAGACTGAATTGCTCTGCTTTACATTTTGGTTTTAAGACCATTAACTCAAATTTTGAAGTTTTGCTAGAAAATGCAAGAGATATAAATTGCCTTCAGAGAAACAATGTGCAAACCAGACCCACATACACAGAGCTGAAATTTTTGTGTGATTGCTCAATTCCAGGAAAGAGAGTTTTAAAAATATATAAGACACCCTAATACTGTGAAAGTCATCAGTGACACAACTAGGACATCATAGGAAAGCACCAGAAGTACTTTCAGCAGGAACTGGGAAAGCACCACAGAGATTCAGAAAAAACTTCCAAGGTCTTTCAAAACCACATTGACATCATGAAGAGCCAGTAGTCACATTTTGCTGAGTCACACACAGATCTTAGTCAATATAATTAAAAAAACCCAGAACAACGCAGAACAAACAAACAAAAAAATTAAACCTCAAATGAGCAGAAACCAGATTACAGGACAAAGAAGAGCTTACCTGGATCACTAAGAAATTCCTCTGAGTTGTTCCACGTCCTACCATCCAAGTACAAGGAGCCATTGGTGAAGTTAAAGGTGGTGTAATCCCTGACACATTTGTGTCTCAAGTTGCCCATGAAGAGCTGGAGGCCTATGAGGGCAAAGACACTCAAGCAGAAAACGGTCAGGATCATCACATCTGCAAGTTTCTTAACAGACTGGATAAGTGCCCCTACAATGGTCTTCAGTCCTAGGGAGATAAAAGCCGAGAGTTTACAGACTGAGACGCTGAAATATGTCTGCAGACAGCTGCTTTTCATGATGAAAATCTCCATGGAAATGGAAATCTGAAGGGCTTTGAGTAAGTGTTTGCAACTGGACATCAGAAACGAGACGAATGATCACTATGAATGTATAGTTTGGTCTGCTTTTGGACAAAAGTCCTGGCATTGCACAAACACTGATTTAAAAATGGAGGGGAAGCACAGGATGGAGGGACAGCGAGATACAAAATATCCATAGATAAAGAAAATACGGAATGTGTTTTATATTTTCATGGAGCTGCAGTAAAGGCAGTAAAGCCTAAATCCCATTGTATTTGGGGAACATGAATTACTTTTAAATCTCTCAGGTGATTCTGATAACTTTATCCCTGACATAAACAGATGAAGAGGTATGGAAATGCTGTTTATTCCCTGATTATTTTACATATTTTAGTGCCAAATCCAACACGCTGCCCTCATATGAATAATTCCTCTGCCTTCAACTCATTTGCTTCAGACAACAAGAATTTGGGATTAGAAAAAAAGCCAAATACTGGCAATCAAATAAATGCAGTGGAAATTATTCAAGTAAAACAACCTGAGGCTCCAACAATACCTGGGCAAAGTTAATCGTTTTATAGTATGCTGCCAAAGTAGATAAATCAACCCATTGCATAACACCAAAGGCTTGGGTCACACAAATTAGCTTCTCCTTTATTATTTCACCCTATAACACTAGCTTCAGTTTATTCTTCCATAAATATTCAGATATAGATAATTATACAGTTTTCTCAAGTGATATTTCTTGCTTTTGAAGTGTTCCTGGAGATCAGCAGTGTTTGAGCTGATTGAATATTACATGATTACAACAGAAAACCCCATTCCTTTTTAAAAAAAGACCCTTCTCTCCTAAACTGGCGTGCTGAAGCTGGACATTAAAATCAGCTGCACATTGGTGGTAATTTTGTAATTTCTTTCCTATTTATATTCAATTAATACTGGTAAGTAGTAATAAGTGCTTCTGATAATCCATGTCACCAGTATGGCAGCAACAAGAGAAATTGATTTAAATGGAAAAAAAGAAAATGCAAAGTGGAAACAGGAGGAATTCTCCTGGGCAATATTCAGAAGCACACTGATTTGCTCACTGAATATGATCATACACATTAAATCTCAGTTCCTTGGAATTCCACCCCAAGAGTTTGGCAGCCACAAAGGCTGAGCTAGTGCTGTGTAATTGGAAATAATATGAAAATATACTTCAGGACTCACAGGAAAGCAAAATTAGCTTTTGACTTTGCTTAAAAATCTTTGGTTAGAGTGAGGGGACATCAGAGTTTCTCCAGTGAGGATGGGCTGCTGGAATGGCCAACCGGTGCAGCAGTCCCTGCATCCAGCAGCCTGAAATACTCCACTCCTGCATAGGATTTTGTTAATCTGTGAATCATATTGACATCTGTAAAATGGCCCATTGAACAGAAAGGCACTGACCCAGCAGGTGTGGGCAGCTTTCCCTATAAAATTCTTTGTTTGCCTCTCTAAAATTAGTTTGTGGCATGGTTAAGAAGGCGAGGTTAGACAGCTCCCTGTTCTGCTCAAAAATAAAGCATAAATTATTTCAGGACAAGTATTAGGCAAAAGCTGGATTTTCATGCTACCTCTCTTCTTCACCAGAAAGAGATTTTACAATTGAGGTCAGTTCCACTCAGGTACTTAGAAAAAGGCTGACTTTGAATTTTTGAACCCATCTGTAGGCTTGGCTACCTGTTTTGATGCCTAAATAAAAATGAAACCTCTTCTGCTAATCTAGTCTTGAACAAAATTTTTACCTGAATGGGAAGTAATTTTAGATGAAGTCCATTTCTGAAAGGACTTTCTGGGGTGTCACCCTTGCCCAGCACTATAAAACCTTTAAGATAGCCAGGTCTTAAACAAGTAGTGAGGGGAGGAAAAAGATTTGCAAATGCACTAGAACTTTAAAATTTTATTTAATCTAATATTCTGAAATATTTTCAATTATTCTTATCATTGGTTGTCCTTTGAATACACAGATGTTGCTTCACTGAAGTCGGGTAAACTTGGGAAATCCAAATGCAAACTGAGTCTTCAGAAAAGGAAAAAATACCACAAGTTCTTTTAGTGCCACACTCCCTGTGAAATCCCTGCAGAACATTTATTTGTCTGTAATACAAATCCAAACTTGGAGTCTGTGTTTGTATCATCTATGTGCGCTAATTAATCTTACTCATATGGGCAAGGACCATGGGAGTCCTCATGTGAATAGGGATAATATTAGGGAAAAAACCCTACAAAATTCTAGTCACCAATAAAGACTATCTATTTTCAAAATCAGGCCTCAGTGTTGCCAATTTCAAGGTCATTTCATGAAACATGTTTTTCCCAGATTACTTGCTGGAGTTTTAAATAGAATAGCAATCCTACACTATTAGTTTTATAAGTTCATTCCTTGCAGGTATCAAATAATTTCTTTGTGAGAGGTTTTTCTGCCTTAGTTCCTTTTAAATTCTTTTTTCTTTTGTTTTCATAGCTTACAAGCTTCTGAAGGAGAAGCATCATCTTTAAGAAGATGACGCTTCAGTAATACAATTTCTGTAATTAAAGACCATTTAAAAATAACTTGTACTCTGCCTCCTGGACCTTTGTTAAAACTTTCTAGGAAAACCATTTGGAGAGTGTCATACTTACAGTTGAACTGTTTTTTCTCACCCTTTAAAAACAAAATTTTCTCAGAAAATTAAGTAGCATCCATCAAGGTGGTTGACACAACTAAGTGCCACAGCTTAGTAAAGTATTTAATTTGTTGTTCATTTAAACATTCTGTGCCTCCAAGCTGGAAGGGCTGGGGGGGGGGATTAAGGGCACCCAGGACCTCTTGCAGGTGGCTCTGCATCTCTCTGAATCAATCCCATGTTTTGTAAAAGCAATGCTAGATATATTCAAATTTAGAGCACGGTTAAATCTTCTGGATAAATAATCCTTCTTTGAAATAGTGCCAACGAGAGCACTGCAATATGGCTTAAGAGAAGATACTATTTATGGGGCATTAAAGGCATTTACTTAATTCTTGCAAGTCAAACATCAAACCAGGCAGCATGCAGGAAAAATCCTGAGGATCTGGTCCAAAGCTGAGTAACATCTACACCCGTTAATGACAATGGGTCTATAGATTACTCCCTGTGGAGTAAATCAGTAACAAGCTTTTTCTGAACCACTGACTTCTTTCCACACCTCTGGGCCAAATCCTGCTTGCATGACATGAAAAACACCACGAAATCCAAAACCAGTGGAATGAGGGCTGTATAGGCAGCCTGACATCTGCAGAGAGCAAGAAGAATTTGGCCCAAACATTCCTGTTAAGGCAGGTAGAAATTATCACATTCAGAGGTTAATCAAATAATCACTTTTCAAATGCAAAGCAGAAACCATAGAAAAATGCAAGCAACACCAAACAATGACAAATGGCAAGATCCCAAAACACCATCCATTCCTTATGCGAGATGTGAGGAAGTATTAGCATAATTCAGTATGACATCCATACCAGATGTTGGCAATCACCTACAGAACATCAGACACGTTCATGCACGGTCTGGAAACAAGAGGGGAGAAAAAGAAAAATAAAAAACCACAAAAAAAAAAAAAAAAAAAAAAAAAAAAAAAAAAAAAAAAAAAAAAAAAAAAGAGAGAGAGAGAGTGACTTGCAGCAGGATTGTCCTCGCCCATTGCTTTCCCTGAGGATACACCTGTGTCCTATAAATGTCTGCAAGAGTCACATGCGTGAAGGGAGAGAAGGGCTCACCCTTGATGAGTGTATTTTGTCATTAGTTACTGAGACATGGGGCAGCAAAGAGTTTAACAACACATTGGCAAACTTGCACTGGTGTCAGCATTCCTGCAGGATGGCTTTGCATGGAAAAGTGACTGACAGGCCGGTCTCCAAGGAAAACACAAATATGTCATATTTTTCTCACCTCTGGGATAGTTACTTCTTGAGTTAACTGATTTACCCACCAAAAGGGTGACATTTATCTCTCTGCAGCAGGACTTCAGCGAGACTGAAGCAGTGAACGAGGGTCAGTCTCCTCCACACAGTCTTAATTCTTGTTCTCCGAGCTCTGTTCTGGCTATCACTGAGGCACTGGATAACATTCACAGCACTATTTATAGCCTTTAGTCTCACACTAACTTAAATGGGAGCTGGATCAGGCCCCAAAGTGCCTTGGCCCAATTTTCTATGAGGTCACCTTTCCCGGGTATCCTGTCGTTTCGTGTGAGATGCCCGTGGTGTACATGCCTGTTCCAGAAAGAGCAGCGGAGCTTCTCTGGATACAGACAGTTTACCAAATCCTGGGGATGATGATGATAATGATGGTGATGGCCTGCATGTTGTGGTCTTTTAATGGAGAGGGTGTACTTCGGGGTTTATGTTATCTCAATTAGTACTTATCAAAAACATCGGTGATTTCCATGAGGATAAAATACGATTCAAGACCCTCTGTTGTTGTTCCTCTTGAGCACACTGGGATTTGGATATGCTGGTAATGGGATGGTAATGGGAGATAAATGAATGGCTTCAGTGGGTTGTTCTGCTGCTGACCATGGTTCCTATCTAGATGGAAAAACAAATGAATCCAGTTGCCGTGGCAACGTGCAAGACGCCAATTAGTAAATCAAATCACTGAGAGTTAAAGGTTTTAAAATGCTCCCATAGAGAAAATGTTACCTATTTCTAAGCACCTGAACCTGTACAAAGCTTGTTTTCCTCTCGATAACATGGGCAACAGAAAACAGGACGAAATGGGTGTGTTTAGTGCAGAAAAGGGAAACTGGAGGGGTTCCATGAAGGTCTTCTGGCATGTTAAGGGCTGCGACAGGAGGTAAGGCACTGACCTGAGGTCCTACACAGATCCAGAGTAAAAGAAAGAGAGCTGATAATGCAGCAAGAGAGAGGGAAGCTGGATTCAGAGACAGGACCTGCAGGTCCATGGACATTTAGAGTGGGAGATATTGGCATTATGGCACCCAAACTGAGCCCCAGCTCTCCAGTGAGAGGGAAGCTTGCTGGTAGATGCAACACATTTGTGCTGTTGGATTTGGATTGGAACCATCCTCCCGGGACAATTTTTCTAATGACAAAAGCAATGAGTTGCTGGAGCAGTTCCTGGACTTCTCAGGAAGACCCTGGGACCTCCACCTTTGAAGGACTGCTCGAAGAAGCCAGGCAATAAATATCATGCCATGCTTGAGCTGTACTAAATGCAGCCTTAGGCAAGGGGAACGGCTCTGAGTTTAGGAGTTCTTTTTCAACCCTGTGAGCCCGTGTCCCCCTAAACATCCCTGTGCCCGCTTGAGCACTTAGAGCCAGACATTAAAGGTAGGTGAGATTTTTAAAAGCACTAATTGTCAGCTTTACTGACTCCCTCTGGAGTCAATAGAGAAACTCATTGATTCCAAGTGAAGCAGAATGCCTTTGAAAACCAGCCTTTAAGTGCTTTGCTGGACAGAAGCCTTGCACCACGGAGGACTTGGCCCGTGGCTTTCCGTAAGCAATTTCACTGAGCGCGGTGAGTCCAAGTGTGCTTGTGCAAATAGAAGTACCTGATGGAAAAGTGATCAATTTTATTGAGGGAAAGCTCAGATATTTCCAAAGGAGAATACAACTTGGTGTTTTTTCACCTGAGATGTGAAAGAGGAAGCAAAAATAACAACCACCTTTTCTTCCCCATTGCAATTAACCCCAAAAATCTCATGAAAGATATTAATGTTCACCATCTTTTCATTCTTAAGCCTATTGGGGGAAAATATTTCACCTCAGCATAACCCTATGCTACCAGTAAAAACTCAGACTCATCTCCAGATAAACCACAGCATCATGTCCAATATATCTTTTAAAATATATGTGCCTAACTGAAAGATGAACCGACTCCTCTGAAATTATCTGCTAATGTTAAAAAAAAAATCCACCTTGTCTGTGTTTCACTGGCAGCTATGGCAATTTGTAGCTCTCCACATTTGTAATTTAAACATACTCAGGGCACAGGTAATCTTGATGATAAAATCAAAGGCCAGATATTTGATTAGCATATCTTCATGCAGTTATGTCACCAAATAATTTAGGGAGTTGTACATAAAAATACAGTTATCAAAAAAACTAATCAAATATTCAGTCAGAATGAAAGAAGAGAATGTGAGTTATTATGTATTACTTTAATAAATAATACTCCTCTTGTTTTTTGGGTTGGGGTTTTTTTTCCTATTAACCAACAAATGGAACAACTCAGTGTTTAATATCACTGAAGGGTTTTGGTGTATTTGAATCTGGTTTTATGTATCTCAGTACTCAAATTTTTCCCCACTAAGTCAAATTTTATCATTTGATGTAAAACAAACTTCAGCTCCTCCTCTGATATAAGACAGCAGAAAATTATATGTATATAACTCAGAAAAATTGACAGGCTCTGCTCTGAAGAGGCTCAAGCTCGAGACAAGATGCAAGGTGAAAGGTGTCCCCTGGAGATGGATGTCCCTCCAAGTCAAGTCTTCAAATTGCTAGCAAAGGAATCTAGGAAACAAACTCCGGCTTTCTCTCTGATTAGCCACTACCATCTCACATGATCTGTAAAGCTGTGCTCAGCTTTGTTTCCCAAGGAAAATAAAAATCCTTTCTCAGTGGATATACAATTTAGAGAAAACTTTAAAAACCCCACAACCTTCTGCTAATAGATTATTCTTTAAATCTTAGAGACAAAAATTAAGACAGGTACTGATTTCAAGGACCTAATGAATGATCCTCTTGGAGTATTCTTTAACACCTGTATTTGGACATACACTTTCAATGAGAAGTACCTTGCTTTCCCAGGAATTTCCCTGATTTTCATTACTGTGGTAGTGGAATGAGAGACCAAACTCTAGACCCAGATATATATTTTTTCTTAACACCTCCATTCCTGAATTCTCATTTCTAGCTTATACTCCACGTGAGTGCTGGTGATAGTTTTAATATGTGTCCCTGCAAGTTTACACCACAGAATTTGTTTAGATTGATATTATAGTGTGGATGTGCATTGCAGAGTGGGTGGAAAAGCCTTTCCAGCCTTAAAGATCTGTGAGTGAGAATCTGAGCAGTTCTCTCGATATTTTGAGTACTTTTGACATGTAATTGCCAACATCTGTTCAGGATTATCATGGATAGAATCTACCATGCATGGCTTTTGCTACCTTCTCTACCTTGTCATGCAGGTTGGAGATGTTAAACACTGAGGCTGAATGAGACCTGTCCATAGATGATGCTCAGCAAGAAAGTTTGTCATATGGCTAGTCCTCAGTGGACTCATCCCTGCATAACTTACTTAATAAAATATATATGTATTTTTTTTAATAGTAAGAGATTACATAAAGAGCTTCTTTCACCACCAGATGTGTAGTAAAACACTGATTTTTTTTTTTTTTAGAAGGGGGGGAAGAGGGGAGAAATCATATCCTTGAAAATGTAAGAAAACGTGAATCGATGAAATGCTGAAGCTACCAAAACAAGTAATGAAATGTTTTCTGATCTCTTCAGTGCCCAAAATTTCAGCAGTGTTTCTATCACATGCAAATGGATAAACACCATGACAAATTAGGCTATCTGTGCCTGCAGTCTTGAAACGTCAGCTCATAGCACAGATTTAGATTCCTCTATCGATGTGCTCTTAAACATGAATATGCATTTTGAGGTCATTAACCTTCCATTTTTAAAAATCAATATCTGAAGGCTTTAAAAGATTTTCATTGCCATTTTCATACGGTTCACCAATGAGCACTTTATGTCTGTGACTCACGAGCCACCATCCTTACTGCAGCACTTGTGAAGTCTGTAATTTTGGAGGCACTCTCATTCCTTCTGCCCACAAAAACCACATTGGAAAAACACATTAAAAAAATGTATTCTATTGACAGGTCACATTCCCTACATTCCTCCATTTCCTGATCAGTATCTATGGTTAAGTCTTTTGTAATTACAGTGTTTACTACTGGAAATGGCATGTAGGCTTTAACTGCAGCCCGAGTGTTTAACCTGATTTTCACCTGAAATGACTGAGATTGTTTTCAGCGCCCGCAGTACTCTGAACGTTCGTAAGGCTGAGACATTGCCCAGGTCCACAAATTCAGTTATGTATCTGTAACAAGGGAAAGTCACACACAGACAATGACAAAACACCAGCCAGAAAAACAACAATCAAAGGGACAAAGAGAGACAGAGAAAGAATCACTTGTAGCTGAGAGCCAAAACGTAAGGATCAGGGCGTCTTACCTGGGATTACTGAAATAGTTTTTAAAGCTCTCAATACCCTGAAAGTCCGAAGAGGTGAAACACTGCCTACATTCACAAATTCTCCTACATACCTGTAGAATTAAGTCACAGTTATTTGGAATTATACAATAGAGTATGAGACTTGTCTGAATGAAGAAAGCATTCATACACAGTGGGAGCGAATGCAGCCGAATGAGAGGTGCATCCACTTTTCAGGCTGTTCTTTAATGCCATTTGCTCCGGGTTTTTATTAGTGCACATCATTTCAAATGCTACTTGAATTATTAAACTTTTCTAATAGGCATCAATTCTTTAAAACTACTGGGTGAACTCTGTTATTGTGCTGTTCAGCCATAAGTACTTTAAAGACTTTACCATCATGTAGTTGAACAAAAAAAACTTCTTTACATTATTGGAGATATTAAGAGTTATTTTGCTGTTCTAAAAAAAAAAAAATAAAAGCTTCAAATACTCAAGTAATTTTCACATAATAGCTTCTGAAAACTACATATAGGACAACATAGCAAAATAGTGCAAACATTTCGACTGGGTTATTTAGTTTAAGATGCTGTATTCTGTGGTAAAGCAAATTTTGGGTTCAAGAGATGCTCTAAATTGTATTTTGCTTTGTATTTCAATTTCATGCCCTTTGGCTGCAGGAAGATGGAGTTTAAATGAATATAACTGCCATGCTATTAAAAAAACTCTTTATGATTAAAATACCAGTCCCAGCTGTTCCCTGCCATGCCTCTTTTGGTCATCCTGGAGACCCATCACATCTGAGCTAAAGTTCCCAGGAGGGAGCATTCCAGTCATGGAATGATTTTCGTTTTATCAGTGTTGTACAAAATTATTTTCTCCAAGTCAGTCTTGGACCCTTGAATTTCACTTCTAAAATTCCACCCAATTTCATTCAACTGCCCTACTTCTTTGGGACATTTGTTTCTACAGGTTAAGGAAAAACTTCACCTGGTTATTTTACAAAGCCTGCTTAAGTGGGCTTTGTCCAAAGGCCCCTGGGGAGGACAAAGCATCCTCTCCATATCTACTAATCCAGATTACAGCCTGAAAGAACAATATTGCTTCTCTTCATAATCTCATAGGGGAGTCTGGGCAACGATTTACCTGTTTCCTCCCCAGCTTTACCCTGTGCTTCTCTCCCAACTCTTCTGCAGCATGAAAGGTGGAGGAAAAAAATAATTTGGGGAGAAGCGATAGGATGGGAATTTGGTTTTGCTGACCAGAGATTCGTAAAAACACATTATAAATATATGAACAAGCATATGAAGCAAATAATACTGCTTCTTGTAATAGTTAATTAAGATTATTTTTGGTCGTTTCTTCGATCAAGTTGCTGCTGACCAGTTCTTCTGTACCAGTGGGTGAGAAGCAACTGGAATTCCCATCCTGAATTTTCCCGTTACCCAAGGAATTGTTTATTATCTTTAAGATTTTAACTGGGCACTTTCCAACCCATAGTTACAGCTGCCTCTCCCTCACCTGTCCTGTAAAGCACTCACTAGTCTGGGAGAGAGGGCTCTAAACAGGAGCAGTTTCATCATTTCCCTTGAACCCATCCATGGCCCCAGAGAGGGACACAAGCCATGGCTGTGGCCACTGGCACAGGACAGGAGGAAAGCCCTGGAAACCTGCAGCCCTTCTTACTCTCCAGTGTGCTACTTAAAACTGCTCTCTGTGACCCAATCTGTGCTGTTTCTGCCCAAAAGAGAACACAGGAAGCTGTTTTGCAATAACTCTAAAGCAAATGACGGTCTTCCCACTGTAACACCCATCAGCAAAATAATCATATTTTCTGATAGTTCAAAACCCTCGATCCACCTGAATCTCATGGCCCCTTATCGAGCTCCTCCATTTTGAATCCTCGGGCCATCTTTGTCTGCAGATACAGAAGTACCCCTGGCAGCACACAGGCTACAAGCAAAGACAACACCAGAGTTACCTGTGTGATCCATCTTCCTTTAAATTACTTGCAAATTGGATTTGTATGAAGGCTAAATCACATCAGAATAGATTCCATTATCCAATGCTCTGTACTATCTGCTGCTTGCATACTTGGGAAGGAGGTTTCATTGTACGTATGAAGATCACATTGCAGCCACTTTTAACTCTCTCAGTGCTGCCTGTGGGCTCAAGGAAACACTTTCCTATTTCTTTTTCCACTCCAGAATTCGTGGGGTTTTTTTTGGTTTTTTTTTTTTTTCCATTCTAAAAGGTTTAGTATAATATACCCTAAAGTAAGAAACAATAGAAACGGATGCTGGTTCTGAAGAGATAGTTTGATCTTAAGAAAATAGTCTGATGTTAAGAAGCTTGATGGTTCACACTTGCAGGCTCCCCTGTTTTAGGGATATTCCAACAAAGATGTGAAGTACCATTTGGAAAGAAAATCAAAATGTAGTTAGGAAAGAAAGCACAGACCCTCAAGCCTCTCATTAGAAAAGCCTTAAGGATTTTTCATGATCCTTGGGCTGGAGCACTGAGTGGCCATTCAAGTCTAGAATTAGAAAAGAAAAAAGAGGGGTAAACCCACAGCCTGTGGTCACCAAATCCTGGTTCCTGCCAACAGGGAGTGAATAATTCCTCTGTGGGTAACAGTCCACCTCAAGGTCTGTGCAAACCTTCACATCTTTCCTGCTCCCTACATCCCAAACACCCAGAGATGATGTGGAGGGAATTTAAGGGATATTCAGACTGTGGCCCCCATTGACTGTTCAGACTTGAATTTCACTCTGAGATGCTCCCAGAGTTGGGGGTGATGTCTCAACCTCTCCCTGAGTTGAGAAGATGAGGTGGAGCAGATTCATGGTCAAAGCTGGAAGCTGTGGCTCCTCTTGCCCTTTTCTCTGCTCCTTTCTACCTTACTGTCAGAAACCTCCTTCCTTCCAGAAAAGTGAGAACCCATGCACAGAAATTCTCCATGTTGTGCTGAATTCTGAGACCTACAAATAAACTCATGTCCCAACTCACAAACAGATGAACAATCATACCCTGCTTTTACCACCTGCCTGATGGACAGGAGACAGGAGAGCAGGCTGGTGCCTCTGTGTTGTTGTCCTGCCTCTAAATGTTGGAGGGGAATTGCACTTAGCAATGCTTGAGAAAAAGTTTAGCTGAGAAAAATATTTAAAGTGTGCTGACCTCCAAAAAATTCTCCCCATCTGCACTGATTTTTCGTTTTGTTTTTTTTTTAAAGCTTATCATAGTGGCCAGATGTCAGTTCAGCCAAATCCATAGGAATGCAGTAACAGATACCAGGACCTGGCCTAGGGCTGGCTTTGATTCAAAGCCTACTGAAATAAACAGGAGTATTCCTGAGGAAGTTCACATGGGTTTTACAGACCTTCATGGTGTTCTGCTAAATGCTGCTAAAAACCACAGAATCATAAAATATCTCAAGTTATGGGAAGGGACCCCTAAGGATCGTGGAGTCCAACTCCCTGCTCCTCACACCACTACCTAAAACTAAACCATATGACCAAGAGCATCATCCAGAATCTCCCTGAACACTGGTCTTGATCCCTGCACCCTAACAGAATCGTCCTTTCGACTTCAGTGGCCCTCACTGGTGATTGAGCTAACTTTGGTTGAATATTCTCTCCTGATTTTGGTCCCATTCAAATTTCACAGCCCCAGGAGTTCAGCTGAAATGCCAGTGCTATAACACACTTGAATCTCACTTAATGCTCTGAATTATGGGGTTTAAAGATGGCAGCAAGAACTAACCCAAACCCAGAACTGAATACAGGTATCATTAAGCAGAAATAACCAGGGAGATCAGATCAGATCCTTCCGTGTTTAGGAAGTGGAGCCTTTGAGGCATCTCTACCAGCTTTCAGTTCAAGAAGACACGTGTTCTTTGCTTGATTTTCTTTCTTCTGTGACTATGAAGAAAATCTGGATTTCTGTCTTAGCTGGAGGTGCCAACAGTGTCAGACATCTGCCTTTGGCCAGAGCTTGGGCTGACCCCGAGTCCCCTGTGAGTGCTGGCTGACTGCTCCTCTACCTCTGTGTATTTTTAGCTGTCTGGATGTTGCAAATCCATCACCTCCTTCAAATCACCAGAACCCCACATGATGCCCTCAATGAACTCTAATAATCTAGGCAGAAGCATACAGCTGAAGGGGAATATCATGGTGGGGGCCAAATTTCTATTCCCAAGTTATATAACAAGTTTCAGAGAACTGTAAATTAATTGCCTACAGTAAAATAGTAACTACTTTCTAGGTGAAAAGGGTTTGTGAAGAGAAGGGTGTGAAAACAGCTTTGATGATGTTATGGATAGATAGAGTATAAATAGGGTTTTAAATACGTGGCTATTCAGTCACACTTACAACAGTTTCTATTCAGGGGTCTGAAGCTTCCCAAAACTACATTAGATAGGCAGATATTATTACAGATATTTTACAAACAGCTCTCTCTGTGGAGCACAGACACAGTAAATAATTTATCCAAAGTAGTGCAGTGAATTCAGAGAATTCCTCTGACTTCTTCCTCTGAAACCACTCAGGAAAAAAATGCCTCCCTCCTAATACACTTCAGCCTTTTCTCATTTCCGGTAAAATTTGAGTGGAAAAAAAAAAAAAAGATCCAGACAATCTTTTTAAAAGTTATATTGCATATAACTCTCTTGAAAAATATAAAGGAGTGCTACTTACGCCATAACAATAACACTGAAATCCAGCCAGTTCCATGGATCCCGAAGGAAGGTGAATTCTGTCATGCAAAATCCTCTCGCCAATATTTTTATCAATGACTCAAAAGTGTAAATGCCAGTGAAAGTGTACCTGGGGGAGAGAGTGGCCAAAGAAGCAAGAGAATTAGCAAGCAATAGACAGCTGGAATTGCAGGGGCACAGCTCTGGGGTTGCTTGTGTGAGTCACGGCTGCAGCATTGGGCCATGCATGAGCAGCCTCGTTTGTGGACCAAGGAACAGGTAAGAAACAGCAGAGCACTCAGGGCAGTCTCAGAATGAGGGTAATTTTCATCACGGGGTGTCCCTTGATGAATCCTCACTCATTAAGTCAAGCATGGACTAAGCTGCTAAGCTGTGCTATGGGATTCCTAAACCCCTGCCATTTCCAGTGGAAGAGGAGTGGATCAGGGAATCATGGAATGGTTTGGGTGGGAAAGGACCTTAAAGCTCATTGTGCCATGACTAGGAAACCTTCCACTAGTCCAGGCTGGTCAGAGACTCATCCAACCTGCCTTGAGCACTCCCAGGGATGCGAAGTGCACAACCTCTCTGGGCAACATTATGCCACACTCCCTGTTTCTCTAGTTGGAAGGAGGTTGGCTGTTCCATTCATACCTCTCATCTCTTCCTGCCCAAGACATTTTGGAGATTAAAAAAAATGCCACCACTTGGTTTTATCAGCTGAAAATGGTAACTGTGCTGCAACTTCCCTCGTGTTTCACTATCCGTGGCAAGTCTCATAAGCCTTGAGACTTAAACAACCAAATGCCCTCACTGAAAAAGAATAGAAAAACTCCCACCTGACTGCTATATGTAGTAATTTTGACCTCTCTGACAGTAAAGGAGACACAAGGCTGTTTTTTTCCCCTGGTAAATTAAGTTATTAACAACAGCCTCTTGACTGTGATGATCTGGGCTAGAACATAGATCTTACCTTTTGTAATAAAGATGACACTTGTAATAAAATTTAGCAAAATCTCTGTGGAGGACAGTAATGCCTCTGATTTATAGCTCTCAGATCTGTACTCACCCAGGGCTCTACCTGCCATCAGAAACAGAGTTCAGGACATACAACAGCTCTTTTTTAATGTTGCTGCCCAAGACACGTAGCCCAGTGGGGCTGGGCATTCTAGGCCATATCTTAACAAAAGAAATAAATACTTAGTGTCTTCCACTGCCATTCCCCACCCCTTTTCTCCAAATGAAGATGCAGATGACACCAAAGCCTATTAAAAAACCTCAAACAACTAAAATCCACTAAAACACAAATCTTAAAAGTCACGATGTTACAGACTTTCACTGGAAACACTGGATTGAGTTTTCTGTTCAGTCCCTAAATATCAATTGGTGCCATCACACATAAAAAAATTATAACAGTTAAGATTCCTATTCGGTAAAAAATGGTGTGAGCCATTAAAGGTAGCAATATAAGGAAGAACATTATGTGTAAAATATGTTTAGCTGTATTCTACTGACCTGCAAGTGGGCACACACACAGATAGAGGCAAATCTCATGCCCTTCTGCCACACAGTAGGGCTACTCACTGATGTTATAAAATCTCAGTGTGCTTCATCTTAAAATGGGGATTAGCAGGGCAGTTTTGGTGCAGCAGTGGGCATGAAATGTGTCTCACAGCTCCTCTTTGACCATACACCTGAGCATTATCTTGTATCCAACTTTTTCACAGCTCCTATTTAGCTTTGCTCTGGTATTTCGAATATAGGTCACCCATGTGACAGTCTCTTTAAGCATGTGCATTCAGTAATACATGCAGAAAACACATGCAAAGAACTAAAAAAAATACTTAACAGTCCATTAGCTCATTAAAATGATAAAGCACTTGTATTTATTCAGCATGTCAGATGGGTTTAATTGATTGTATAATCATCATCTAATTCTAAATGGATCGGGCAAAGTCCTCCAGCAACTGAACAGCTTCTTTAACAACAAAAGTCAGGTTTCTTAAAAAAAATTTTAGTGGGGGAAAGTTGAATTGATTTTTTTTTTTTTTCAGAATGGTAAGGAAAACGCTTTAAAGGAAGATCTAGGACAAATATTTGCACAAGGTTATTCTTCTATCCCCTGTGAGTCTCTGAAACAGCAGAACAAAATGGATTAAATGTATCTTCTCCAAATCCAATATTAATCAATTTGAATTACAGTTCATTGGGTTATTTTCCTCCACCAAAGTACTTGACTTTGATTTCATTCTATGCACTTGAGGAGGAAAAGCTGAGAGATATGAGGGGACACGGGAGAAGAGGAAACATGGAAGGATTTACTCCATGCTGCATGAGTCCATCTGCATTTCTTCTCTATGTTTCTTGCATGCTCTGCTTGATGCACTGATAAAACCATCCACATTCTCCTGCTTGCAGAAGACACAGTAATACCATTTTTGATATTTCCCTCCAGAATGTTTGAATTCCCAGCTGTACACCAACTGACCAAATTTTGATGAGATCATCACATGGATGAGACGTCCGTGATTTGGCAGAAAATATCATGGCAATGGTTGTGAAAGTTTTCAACAGGAGAAGGACAACATCAGGGCAAAGGACAGCCACAGACACACTTGAGGGTACTACACTATACAGAAATACATGAAACATCCTGGGATTAGGATGTTATTGTGCTGGGATGAAGTATTTGGTTCAGTGCTGCCTATAATTAGTAATTTATGGCCTAGAAGATGTGTCCTGCATGATTTTATGGAACCTAAATAAGGGCATTTTACTGTCTTTTCTTACAGCCCTGAGTAGACCAACCACCAGGCTATGAAGCAGCAGATGGCTGTGTTTATCATATGTCAGTCAAAAATAAAAAGTGTGTTCTGATTGGTTCAATGAGCCAAAATAATTGTTTAATGCACTGTAGGTTGATTAGCTTGTGCATCTGGTATCTGTTTCTAAAAGGAATATTTTAAAGCAACTTAAAGAAATGAAATGGGTTTTCATTTCATTGAAGCCCCTTAACCTCTTCTAAAATTAATTTAAAAACCCCACCAACAACAAATAACCCTCTTCAAGCAATGTCTTTGCTATTTTCCCTGAAGGCTTGTCAAGCTAAAAAGACAGAAATTCTCACAGAGATGTTCCCAGATAATGTGATGCTCATAAAATATTCCTGCCAATGATTACAGGGGAACGCTTCTCACACTGCAGTCAGTCCAAAAGAAACCTTTGCTTCCATTAAGTTTCAGATTGAGGATAGAAGTAAGTATGTTCAGGAAGTATTCTCTGAAATAATTCAACTTAAGCTCCATCAGCCTATTCTGATGCGTCCAACCATCACATCTCTTGCATGGGAACTGTGGAAGGCTGACCAGTTTCAAACAGGGTTGTCCTCATATGTGATTTCATCCAGATGTAACATAAAAGGTGCCTTTAGCAATAAGCATAAGATTCATGGACTAAAAATTTTTAGTTTGCTTGCTAAGGGAGTTTTCATGGGCGGAAACAGCTACTGGAAAAACATTTTGTGAGGGCAGATACCATGGTCAGTACTACTGGAAAGAAATTAGACAACAGCAAACAAGATGAAAATATGAACACAAGGAATGGAAGAGGAAGGATGAGATGAGGATGGGACAGCTGTAAACCAGCAAGGATACTTACTCAACATATTTATTCCATGAAGGAGTCTCTGATTGTGCCATGAACACACAATTAGTTAAAATAGTGCACATAATAAACATACTGAACAATGTAAATAAGAGAATTAAGGAAAACAACGCACTTGATACAAGACTTCATAAATTTTTGTCATTTCACACAAGAAATGACAGCTCAATCACAATTTCCAAGTTGCTTCAAGAACTATAAGCATTTGTTTGCAGGAGCATAAGGAGACAAAGAATTATATAAACATAGAAAAATGAGAGAACCTTCCCTGCTTTTTTTTTTTCTTTTCCTAAATCTTTTATACATACTTTATACAGTAAACAAATGTACTGACTCTGCAGTCTTTTGAAAACACAATACCCCAAATTTACAGCTGTGTTGGTCAGATGACAATGTGCATAGGTGCACAACTTTGTATGAAAAGAGGGATTAGTCTCATTTAAGTATCCACAGAAAAACCTGTGTCTGCAAATTCTCATTTCATTTTTCATCCTGAAACAGTTTCTCAGGCAGTAGGGGAAAGTTACAAATCTGGTCTTTCTAATCTCTTTAATGGGCTTGAGGTCTTGCTTTTAGTATAAAGTTTCACCAGAAGCAAGTATGAGTTTCAGAGCACTAATTTTAAGGCTTGATCTGCAAACCTGCTTGGCAAATCGGCAGCCTTGGTCTGCAGAGCTCTCTGCCTCAGCTGAGGGACCAGATTCCCTATCTGGAGGCTGAAACAAATCTCCCAAGTGCATAGTCCACGCACTTTGCTGCTAAGCTGAAACCATAAATATAAAAAGCACCCTAAATCAAATTCCTGAAATTGAAAACATAATTCACTGGATGGCTCTCCTAAAAGCACATTCCACTTTCTGTAAAAAAATTACAAAATATGATGGGATTCTCCTGCATCAATAACTGGTCCCATGCAACCGGGGAAGTCTAACTAAAGAGTTTAAGCGTTTACAGAAGATAAGGCAAACAGCTTGCAAATCAGTCAACAGGCAGGGACCCTTCCCAGGAAATATAAGTAACACTCAAATGCAAATTTCTTTTGTCTTTTCTTGGGGGAAAAAAAAAAAAAAAGTTTGGTTTGGTTTGGGTTTTTTCACCTCTGTAGTTGATTCCATTTGTGTTATTTTTTGACTGAGAATAGTGATTGAAGAATTTAGTTTCACACCTACGTCCTGAAATGTTTGCATGAAATTTATCCTTTTGCAGACCCAAAATCTCTGCTGAATACAGAGTGCAACATTTTCCAGTGGGCCACATAAGCAACTACAAGGTTAAATTGGTAGTAACCAACTTCTGGATACCCCAGGGCCACCACAGAAAGCAGTAATTGAACTCACAGGGACTGCTCATCTCACAAACATTTTCCACTTCTGGGCCAACACCTCCTACTGAAGGACTGGGAAGGATGTCTCATATCCAGTCACATTTGCTCATATCAGCTTCAGGTACATTTCTATAAGTTCTGTCATTCTCATGAACATAATTGTTAGGTTGCAGGTTGCCTAGAAAACACTGGGTTACTTTTTCAACTGCAGTGAAATGATGTGGATGAAGCACAGGAAACCAGAGTGGTATCTTCAGACCATGTCAAACAAATAGCATATTTCAATTCCAAGCAAATACATTTCTTATTGGAATTTAGGGTCACTGGTTTGATTTCTATATCCCTGTTTCCTTGTGACATAAACTGAATCTAACAGCTTTCCCAGATGCTCACTTACAGGCAGGTGTCATCACCTCCTTATTCAAGAACCAAAGAGAACAAACCAGAGAACACAGGTTGAAAATGAAAGGGGTCAGCTCTAGGACAACAAATACACTATGAATTCAATTTGGGTTTCATGATCAAGCTGAAAACTACAAAGAACATAAAAGAATGAAACGTTTCAGCTGGTTATGCACCAAAGTTAGTGGTCTGTGTTAAATAAGAAAGAGAAAACAGAAATCCCCACAGAATGAAAATTAGTATTCCTACCTGAAAACGAATGCAATTGTTTGCATTAGAAAAAATCTATGATGATGATCTACTCAGAAAGGACAAAGCAAAGAAGATAAAACTGAGATAAACTACATTAGCAACATTGTCCATCCCCTATCTTAGAACTGCTATTAAGTCACATTTTCAAAAGCCTACAAACTAAATATACTAAGCTACTCATCAGGATCCTTTCTGCAATAAATTAAACCTATTATTTCCAATTTGAGGTTACAGAATAGGCTTTGCACAAACCGATTCTAAAAGTTATAAATTTTATCTCCTAGCACAAAGATATCGAGTCAAACGAGGCATACTTCTATTCTAGACTTCATTATGATGGATAATTGTTAATTAGCAGACTGAATACTAGAGTCTCTTTAGGTGATCATTGCCAAATTACATATACTGTGTGCAAGCGAAGGTTATTCCCAATGAATAGAATGTATAATTGGTGCTTCACAAGGTCTCATTTTGCCTTATGGAAAATGTGCAAAATCAGATGCGAGGAAAGCTGCAGGCAGAAAATATGAACAAAGATTGGAAATTCTGTAAGAAGATTATTTTTCTTTTTCTGATGCACCAGAATCCATAATTCTGGCATCAAGGAAGGTAGCTTTGGCCAAACCTCCAGCCTGGATCAGTGGTAAAGTGAGAGAAACTAGCTATAATACCTAGAAATTACAATTGCTACAGATTTTATACAGGCCAGCAAACTGCTTGGAGAAATTAAGGACACCAAAGAATGGTCCTTGGCTTGCAGGCAAGAAGAACATAAGGCATCAAGGAAATGTTAGCAGTGATTTAATCTCATTAATAGGTGGAGATAGTTAATAAAGATATTAGTAACAGCTAATAATGATGCAGAAGACAGAAAGTGTTCATCCAGTGGGATACAATCCTACACTCTCCATATCCTCTGGGACAGAAATGGAGCAGGGCCGCTTCTGGGCAGCCATGTGGGCCCTGGTCCTTTCATGAGGCCTCACAGACTGAATAAGAGGAGAAATACCCAGAAGGGGCTTAAGGATACATTTTTAGTTGTAATACACATTACTAGGAGGCTGTGGAAGTTTTTTCTCTTGGAAAAGTGTGTATTTTTGAAAGACTTCTCAGGCTTGGCTGGATGAGCAGTGAACACACAATCTATCCTGCCTGACATCTCAGAGGAAGAACTCCACATACAGCTACTTAACCAGGAAATGTGACCCCTACAGCTGCTTTACAGGACAATTTTACTCTGTCCTCTCTATTCTGTTCCACTGTTGGCCTTCACGGTGCACTCAATGGCTGGAAATTGAAATATGGCATCTGAAGTTGCTTCAGATATTTACGTGACAGGGCACCATTTGCTAATGCTCCTTTTAGGCTTTTGCCCTGGGGAAAATAAAGATTGCTTGATTACAGTCACGCAAGACGATAGATCTGGTTCCCAGGTCCATGTCAAGCAGATATTATCTGCTTGAGTACTTGCGGGTTTGGGCTCCTTTCTGCCTGGGATATTGACTGCCTGCTCATCCAGTGGGCCTTTGTATTTCACGTTGATACAAAAGGTCTTTATTGACAGAAAACAAATCAGTGCCTAATGCAGGAACTTCGCTGTTTCACTGGGACTGGAGCTGTTGTCTCCTGCCTGTGCCTGCCAAATACTGAGCTGTTGGATCTCTCGACATTATCAACACAAGGTGATAATTTGTGTCTTTCTGGAGCTAAACTTATGTTTATATTGAGACCTGCCACTCCCAAAATTTTACACTAGTTATCAGACCATATTTCTTTCCTGACAGATCTTTTAAATGCTCTCCTCTGTGGTCTTTATCCTTGGAAGCAGCGTGATAAGGATTTCTTGCTTATTTATCTTCTGGTTGACTGCTACCAAGGGCATGTGGCTCCTGTGCTACACATTCCTGTGACCTCTTGGCTTCACCAGCCAATGCAGAAAAAAGTGAGGAGAAGACAGAACAAGCTTCCAAAGCTGGAGGCAATATTCTCAATTTCTTTCTGAGAAGCTCAGTGTTCATATTCTTCCCTTAGCCATACCTGGGCAAATGCATTGACCTCAATTAACTTCAGCAAGGCTGTGCTGAGGTAACTGTGCCTAAAAAACTTGGTTGGGCTATAGGTACGCAGCAGTATGTGCTGCATTGTGTGCACATATAATCTGATCCACCAGGAAATCTCTCTGTAGAATTCTACCGTGTATTCTTAAAGATAATAATATCTTGGCTGATATCACATATTAATTTTTGCATAGAATCATTGCAATCAGAAGGTTCACCTGTTTTTCCTTTTGATAGAATATCTATGTTATCACCATATTTTTCCACTGTATGGAGTGGGAATATGGTTTATTTCCCTATTTGTTTCCCCTGAAAATTGATAACCAATGTTTCTAAGATGCTACCCACTTAGTATTTATTAATTCTCCCTGGTGGACATGAGCGTTGCAGATGAGGGATTTCCATCACTAAAACATCACAGAATGATCAGAGCAGCAAGTGGACTCTTTGAATTACCACTGCCAGGTCTCCCATGTGCACCCTTACAGAAAGCAGCCAAGTCATGACAAAAGGTGTGTTTTCAGTAATGTTCACACAAAGCTGAACATTTGGGTCAGTTTGGCCTTCCAGAGAGATGTGCCTATGTCAGAATATAATGTTTCTGGGCCTGTGTGAAAAAAACAAGCCAAAACAAACCACTGCAGCGTGTCTTGCAAGACTTCAGAACCAGAGGAACGGGAAATTAGGCATTGCCCTTCCATTGGAAAGTCCAGCAGGACAGCCTATGCTTTTTTTCCAAGTTGGATAACACATCCCAATAAACAAACTAGAAAAGAATCAACAAAACAATTTTTGAAATATTCTGTTTCAGGAGAAAAAACGATTCAGATCTGAGGCAGTTCAAAATTAAATTGTGTCTGCAGACAGTGTCACAGAGTTTTACCTCTGGGAGGGATTGCTGAAGTGCTTGGTAGAAAAGCTCTCCATCAGTGCAGATTTCCCCTGGTTCCCTTCCTTTCTGAGGTACCACACCCACTTTCCCTTCAGTAAAGATGATCAGTCCCTTCCCATCTTTTAATCCTGAGTAAACTCACCAGACTCTCCAGCACAGTTCATATTATATGATGCCAGCAGTATGATACAGTCATTTTTATAGCTCACATAACAATATAAAATGAAACAAACCGAAAATCCAAGTGCATTTCTGCTTGTGCAGGCAAATTCAGCCAAAAGATTTAAAACAGCTTAATGAAATAAAATGGTTTCTGACTTCCATCCATCTGTGTTTAAAACCCATATAAAATACATGAGGAGGAAAATCAACAGAAAGGATATGAATGTACCAAAATCTTAATTGCTGCTCTTCTGATTGGATGGAAAGGACTAAGTATATACAAGGCAGGAGTGGCACTAAATCGAAAGATTGTCTTCCCTTTGTTCAGTACTATAAATGTCTGGAAAACAAAATAGAAAATGAGAACATTCAGTATTTGCACTTATGCTCAGCTTTTCCAGCCCACATCCCACTGGGAAATTCCTGCCAGCATCCCATACTTTTTCCCCTCTCCCAAGACCCCCCAGACTCCTTCTCACTTGGTGAAAAGTTTCATCCAAGGCCTTCCCTACAGAGCTGTTGACTGTCCTTTTGTAATATCCCAAGAATTTTTTCTTTCTTCAACCCTTAGTGGGTCCTGTGCCATCACCTCCACCATGGGGCTGGGAAGAGAGCAGAATCACCTTCAAAAATAAAAATTACTTGGGGACTAAAATGTGGTGGAAGGACTTAAGTGGTGCTCTTCCTCCCAGGTGCTGGGGATCTCACTATGTTGTTAATCCATCTTCTCTACTCTGAACACTTTTTTGCTCTCGATTTTGTCTCACCAAGTAAAAAGTTGTAGGAGGCACAGTTCCACATCAGGATCCAACCCTGGCACTGAAGCACTCTCATTGTGCTCAGATTAATATGGACAAAGCAAAACAATTCTCTGAGCTATTTTAAACCCAAAACAAAAGTGAATTGGATGTTGACCCAATTTGCAGAGCTCTGAAATGCCCCACCATGCATAGAGGAACAAATTTTCACTCAGAGACAGAATCAAGACACCCAATGTATAAAATCTAAGCAATTCACCCACCTTGAGTCTAAAAACTTCATGGCACTAAAATTGCAAATCTATATCCTGCTGCTTATGCCCGGGGATAGCAGGCAAATTAAAAGGTAAATTAATTCTTGCCCTTCCAGGTAAGTAATCTATTTGTCTTTATCCATTTAACTTTTATTCTGTAGCTCTAGCACCTGCCTCTACACTGTTTTAATAGAAGTACCATTATGGTCATATTAATTCATTGTTTACAGGAAATAGCGTGGCCCAAAATCAGGAACAGCAGTACCTGAAAAAACTGGAAGCTGCCTAAAAATACACTGGGCTTCCAAGCTTTATTTTGTCCCCTGTTTTTCGAAATGCTTGGAAAGGGGAACGCACTGTAGTAAGCAACCAGCCCAGCTCTGCTGTCAACAGCCCTTTGACAGAAGCTGTTTGCTCTGTTGTGGCTTTGGTCCAGCCTGCACGTGATCCCTCATCAGGTGATGCTCGCTTTGGGATGAAGTTCACCCTCTGCGAAGTGCCAGGACTGCACATGCTACTCACACCTCCCTTCAGCTCTATTTTGGTCATCTTAATGGAATTTTTCTCTTCCTCAGCAGGAACAGAACCGCTGCTCTCCAGGAATGGTTGTGAAGGTGCCTCCTGCTCTTGTGCAGAGTGCTCGCACAAGGCTCAAGTCACCCAGAAGCCCTTAACATTAAGGGGCTTAAGTGATAAACAACAGACCTGTGAAGAGTCACAGCTCATGCAGAAGGCAAGATAGGGCAGATAAAAACCTCTGGCTTAAATTAACTCAGCTACTGCTCTGCTCGTTTCAGATATTGTATATTCATACTCAGGGTTATCTGAAAACACACAAGTTTAAATTATGCTTTTTATCCCTCTTTGCCCTCCTGCTTAGATGTTTTCTGGGAGCCCTGCTCATGCCAACATTCTGATCCTTAATCTGGGAAAGAAATACTTTTACTGGCTGTAGAAAGATAAAAACCAGAGTGCTCAAAACAGTGGTCATGCTTTTGCAAAGGCAGAGGAGCAGGACAGGTGGTTGGTGCTCACCTTATGATCATTGTAGAAAGGGTCGATGTCCTCCAAGGGCTCCCCAATGAGCTCTGGAGAAACAGTCCCATAGATATCGGGCAGCTTCTTGCAAGCTTGCAAATCAAACTGAGGCTGAGGTTTCTCTTCCTCGCCCAGCTGCTCTCTGTATTCCTGCTTGGCATTCCTCGCAAGCTTCTCCGCAATTCGCTTCTCGATCGCAGCCAAGGACTCGGGCGTGAACCGGTGGAAGCTGTTAGTACCCGGTGGTAACAAGAAGTCAGCCATCTTTTCATCCTGCTTTGTCTTTACTGGTCTTTACTCCTAGTAGTGGAAACAGCTGAAATAAAAAAAGTTACCAAAAGTTAGCGGCACAAGAAACGCAAGAACAAAGCCATCAGAATAAAAAAACCCCAAATTCAACCCCCAAATAACTCATTATATATTGTCAGGAAACTCGTCATTTGTTTTTACGTGGTGAATAGAGAACATCAAGGAAAACAAAAATGGCTGAAATTCATTTATGGTAATTTCAATAAGGAATCACACATGATCAAAGCTAAACAGACTTTATGGATAGACTGTGGAATATTCTTCGGCTCTTCAGTCATTTGGGATCCTAAATCCAAACTAAGAAGCAACTTAGATTCACACAAGCTTAAGTTTCATTGAAAGCCACAGAGATTTGGATTCCTAATTCATTTTTGAAAATGCATCTCTGGGAGTGGATGAACAATGTTCCTAAGATGACTGCAAGGCAGATTTAAATCAGCCGATGTCTGGCCACATGATGCAAAATCTAAAAATGCCCCAGCTGTTCTATTCCAAATTTAAAGAGTGAAGGGTCAAGTTTAGATTCTTAAATCCCATAAAAATTCTTCATAATCTCTGTCTTAGGCTTCTGCAACATAATTTTCATTTTCCTTTGGGATAGGAAATACCATCTTCAAGATATCTCTCAGGACTTTTGAGCATTTTCTTTTCCTCCACACCCTGCAATCTGAAAGATGTTGGAAGCCCAAATGTGCCTGGAAAAGCTCTGGGACCTTCATGAGAGCATGCCAAGCCTCCAAGATCCTGAATAGCCACTGCTGCCAGTTCATCATCTGAAAACCAGGCTCCTTTCACCCAACACCATTTTGAACATCCAGGAGTTGGACTCTATTATCGTTGTGCCTTCCAGCTCTTTTATTCTCCGACTCTAACCAAAACCTGTGAAGTTTGATCATCTTGTCCCAATGGTACTTCAGTGTTAACACATCCAGTCTCTGCCTGAATGAAAACAAGTAAGACTTGCCACATCTCTTCAACTCACATGAAAAAAACCAAGCGTGAAAAGCACAGCCGAACAAAAAGCCTTCTTGTATCTGTACTAAACAACATGGATAGCTGCGAAAATTAATGTAAAACTACTGTTTGAAAAAGGATGAAGCTTATCCCTGTTCTAGTAGCCTGCACAAATCCATCCAAGTTCACTGAAGCCATATTTTGCAATTTAAAGTGACTTTAGAGGCATGTTTTTCCAGCTAGGGAAGCCCTCACTCCGCAACAATTAAAACTCATCTCACAGAAGAAACACAGACCTTGTACTTTTGCCACTACCAGGCCATTCATACTCAATCAGAATACACTCTGGTGACAAATGAAATAGTAGATTTTGAGGTGGGCTACCCTCTTTCATTCAGCAACGTGTGCAGGATCCCATTCTTTGTTCAGCCACAACTGTTGTTTTCTGCTTTCACATGGTATTTGTCTATTTACAACGGATAGTTCCAGATAGTTTGCGTCTATTAGGCTCTGTGATGACAGCATTTTTGTTAGCAAACAAGACTCTAACTGGACTCTGCATTACAAATAGCATATTTATTGACTCAATTTCTCTGAGTAAAGGACGCTTTCAAATAACTACTGTTTCTCCTATTCTGACTTCATTTTAAAATGAATTCATTAAATTGTCATTGATCACAGTCTATCACACAGGAATGATTTACTGAAGCTTGTACATTATGTTCTGCACTAGTGCTGGTTTGAACAAGCACGGCTAAAATGAATTATCCTTCCTGGAGTTTGGGGTATTCTGACATTCTCCTTTTGTTAGATTTATTCTCCTTATTCCTCTCCCCTCTCCCCTCCATGTCATTTGTTTTATCCCCTTCCTCCTGAAAAACAGGAAATTAGAAGCTTTCCCACAAATCGAGTTTCTTACGCTCAACGCTTTGTGACTCAGCACCAGTGCGAGCAAATAGAATTTCACTTGCTATAAATGACATCAGTACAGGTGGCCAGAGAATTCTCAGAGTTTTTTTGTCCTTTCCATTTTTGTTTCTCCAGGTTGAAACGTGTCTCAGTGCTAAGGGGACAACAAAAGCCAGTGGCTGATCAGTACTGCTGGAAGAGCACAGACGAGGTCTCTAAACCGGAGAGGAGAACATTGTGGGCTTCTAGTTGAGGTCCACATGATCATGAGCTCTGTGAAGGCAGTGAATGGGGAATGACTGTTTCCTTTTCCCAATAATATGAGTGGAGAAACTTTGAATGAAATCACAGAGCAGCGGCGAAAGGTCCATAAATGGTTTTAACACAAAGTTGCCGCCTCTGACTCAGGAACCTGGGTGCAAGCAAGAAAGGCTACTTATGCTTGTCCTATTTTAACATTCTGCCCAGGCTACCAGTCTAAAGAAACCCATCCTCTGCTTTGTCCTTACAGTCTCAGACTTCCTTAAAGACTACCAAGAGAAGCCATTCTGGCAACAGAACTACTCAGTTTTTTTTAAAAAGAGAAACAAAAGAAGGATAGGGGATGGTGAGGGAGATAAAATAGCCCAAAAAACCTAATCAGCATAAGAGGTTTTAATTCTTTTTTCTAAAGGTAATTATTTTTGCTTAAAGCTCTCTCTTATAAGAAAATTGAATCAAATCCAAACTGGTCAAAACCAGACCTTTTCAATTTTATCTACAAATTCCAGAAAGGTAGCTGCCTAAAAAGAACTGGAAAATCCTACACAAACTTCATTAGTGATTTTGCTAGTCATCTATTTAATTTTTCTTTTTTTAAAAAGTATGTTTCAGCACCCTTACAATTGATAGTTCTTGCCATGTTTTGTCTTCATATTGTATATAAGCTAAAGTTCCACATTTTAATATATATGTATATATTTAGCACAATTCTTTTTCAATTTCATATGCTTTCAGGAAATGGACAAGATAATTTCATGGGTCCTTTCTATGTCTAATTTCTTTTAACCTGTGAATTGCAAGCTTTGCTACAAATAGCCAGGGTTAGCCCAGATGTTTCTTAAAAGGGTAAGAAAGCACCACAAGTTAAAAAGGGAAATCATCAGTGACTGAATCAAAGAGCTGGAATGCCATTTCTTAAGAGATCATAGCTATTGTGACTCATGTTTTTACAATATGAGCCTGGATTTTTCCATTCCTCACAGGCATATTTTTGAAGTACAAGGCTTCAAACGCATTGTTTCTGTGATATCACCATGCACAGAATGAAAATTTCTCTCTTGCTTTGTCAGTTAGCATCGGTTGTTGTTGATAAAACGTGCTGGTTATGTAAATAAAACATGCATATGAAAATAAAGCCCCAAGATGAATTCTTTCTTCGGCGTGGCAAGAAGTGAGAGCAGTACAAACAAATTAGGTATTGCTAGCACCTGTATTTATTCAGAAAGATAAATGCTCTTTTCCATTGCAGTTTTAACCTCACTGTCATGGGCTTCAGCCACTCCAGTTCAAAAAATCTTTCAGGTTCTCAGAACATCACCTGCATGCCCTGCAAGTCTCCCTGTTGTATCAGGGACTCACTTGTTTGTATTTCAGACACTTGGCAATGGTAATAAAGGAACCAAACTGGAAGATCAACGTTGTGAAAGTATCTTTTACAGGCTAAAGGCAACAGACATGCTCATCTTGAGTAGGATGGTACTCATTTGCTGATTTCCATGATGCCACTCAGGAAGCTACTGCAGACCACGGGCTGGGGAGAGGGATGTTTCCACTGCAGTCCTGCTAGTCCAAACTCTCACAATATATGAATCTGGAGCCCTAAATTCTCCTTTTCTTTAAGAAATGTTTGTGACTAAATAAAGATTTTGCGTTCCTAACTGCTGTGGTAACAAGAACAGTCATGAGGATGGGTTTCTTTTCAGTGTTTGAGACTACATGGAGCACAATCATCCTACCCCCACCCCACACACTCCTTTTCCACATAATCTCTTTGGCATTTTCCTTTGACCTGCAGAGCACAGCAAAACATGAGAATAATAGGCTAAGGAAATAAAGAACAGAGCAATGACACATCTAATTTAACATCATTGGTCTAGATTAATAAATTCATATGCATAAATTTACACATAAACACAAAACTTTAATTGTATTTAAAAAGACTATAAGTTGATTTGGGGTTGCATGGAAGTTTAATTCCAACCATGAAGTAATGGCTTCATGGAGAACTCCTGTTTTTAATTCAGATCAAATAAAGTCTTTCTGTAAAAAGATCAAGAAGCTAAGAGAGCCTAGGTGACTGAGCCACACATCATAATTTTACTGACAACGAACAAACAAACAACCTTTTGAGACTTAATCCACTTACATTTATACCACAGTTCACACTCCACAGTGAGGAGATGTCATGGGAAATTCTCTTTTAACTGAAAAATTTCTGTTTCTGTTAGCACACACTTTGAGGGCCTGTTTGCTCACATCAAGAGATTTTACACAACACACTCATTACTTCTGCTTAAGCTGATATCTGGTTTGTTTCTTTTTTCTCCAACAGGCATCATTTTTTCAAGATCACAAACAATGGTTGTTTTCATAGTACATGTTCTTAACAGATATAATCAGCCACATCTCCAGCTGCCATAAATCAGCACAGCTCTGCCCAAGGAAGTCACACCTGGTGAACTGATCTTTTAGGACCAGGAATATTTGGCTAGAAATTCTTTCTTTAAAAGGAGCACCTTCACACCAGAGCATGAACACCAGAGAGTGTGTAATTAAAGTATTAAACTAATAGCCCAGAAGGTAACCAAGCTTGCAGGGAGCTGGAAAACCCCGAGCTTTTTGCACCCTGTGAAGGCAATCTGCAAATGCTTGTTCATCCAGAAACATCTTGTTGGGTGAGCTCCAAGGTGAAGGTGCAAAAAGGGCTGCTGGAGAATCCAGTGCCTGGTGGAGACCAGGCCGGCTCCCGTGGCCAGTCTGCAGGGGAAAACTTTTGTATTCCACAAAAATCTGATGGGAACGGCTGAAATGTTCAGGTCTTGATGTTCTCCCAGGCAAAGCACAGTGCTGAAACCGGCCCAGGCTGACAGAGGAGGAGATGTGAGCCAGAGTTCCTCTTGCTGCCCGTGTCACAAGGCAAACCTGCAGTTTGATATGACATTGCATAACACATTTCCCAAAACAAGCCCTGTTGTTCACCATGGATGCTGACCAGGGGCAGAAACAAATATGTAAGCGAACTCACTGCATTCACGCAGTTGGGTAAAAACAAAACCAAAACAGCAGAAAACGTCCAAAACAAAACTTCAGAGTCATAGATCCACAAGTCTTTCGTTACAACCAGCTCTGCCTACGCAGTATCTTCTTTTAAATCCAGTTTAATGAGTTTTTGCTGGCTCCTCACTCATCAGAATCATGGCATTCTGACATTGCCAATGACTTATTGAAAAAATAAAGTCTTCAGAAAGCCAACATGTGCTAAAAGGAAATGAATTCAGAAGATTTCATCCCGATATTGAAAGGGTATTTGGGGATGACAAATGTTATGCCAAGAATTAAATGCTGGCACTAAGTCTTCTCTTATGATAAAATATATCTTTTTACTGAGCTAAAAATATTCGGCTTTCTTTACAGGTGTTTTTATTTCAAATCATGCTGCAACCAAATGACATAAATAACCAAGAGGGAAGCAGCACATCATAGTTACCAATGCACATCTCTATATTTTGCTGAGAATTATAATTCCTTGCACCCAACAGGTTTTCATTCCTATTTTAATTAACTAGAAATTTGCCTCAGAGTTATTTTACTATAAACTACACAGCCTCCAGATCCAGGGAAAGATTTCTTCTTTGCTGCTCTGACCCAACAGAGCTTGGAAAGAGCCACCAAGAAAGAGGAATGTTTTCATCTCAGGATGCAGTCACTAGCTTTTGAACAAGAAAGAAGAAATCTACAGGACAACTCCATGTTGTGCCAAACATAATATGCAGTGCTAACATTGTTAGGTGCTTTGAATGCTCACATGAATGAAATATATCAAATCTGGTCCATTTTATTCACAGAGTGTTTTGTAAAGACGTAAAGACAGATATAGGAAGCTGTAAAACAGCTATTAAAATATATTCTGGTGCCATTATGGGACAGTTATGCCATAGAAAGAAGGCAGCTTTAGGCTAGACAGCAAAATCCTGGCTGCATTCTCCTAGGGAAGAAGGAGCCACATCTGGAAAGCTGTCTGATGCATCACCACAGCTATAGGTAAGGCTTTCCTGATCCCCTCCCATCTAAGTTATGGAGACACACTTCATCAGCAGAAAACAAACAGACTCAAAAAAGCCGATCATCAGAACTGACATGTTTACATTAAGAGAGATGGATGAAACTCTGTAAGCAAAGCCAGGGCCTCTTTCACAATGGTAGCACCAAATTAAGAGACGAACATGACATAACAACTAAACTTCATTTTTAATAGTGAATAGAGCGATTTAGGTTTTCCTTCTTTCATGTGACAGCAACAAAAACAGGCTGAGGTGAAGGGTCAGGAAAAAATTGGATGTGCAAGGCTAGGGGAGACAGACCCAAATCATACAAAGTTAAGCTGTGGGAGGTGGCAGGTCCCCCTCCTGCATCTGGCTGATGTGAGGTGAAACAGCAGGTCCTGCCAGTCTGCAACAGCATTTTGCTCCACAACCACTTCCTTCACTAAACTCCACCCTATCCATACACCTACAACACACCCAGCTTCCCATCCTTCTCCATCCACCTCTATCCCTTTCCTATGCCTTAGCTCAGAAAATTCTCCTATCCTCCCACCTACTTTATTCCAAGCAAACATAACCTGTCCACAAACCTGCCCTTGCCCATAGCGATAACTCTCAAGTGACATTCACACCAATTCTGTGAGATTTTGTCACTACTACTTTATTCTCCTCCTTGTCCCATGCAAAGCATCTCTGTCTATGATGGTGGGTGCCCCTGGACAAGGATGCAGGTTCTCTGTCTGATGTTTTTGGATAGTGTTTGGTATTAACGGAGCCCCAGCTACTGGCAAGCATTTTCACTGCTTTTGCAACAAAATACAAAGGAGAAAAAAAAATAAAAAGGCACAGATTTAGAAGTGCACTGGCAAAATTATCTTTCCTGGTAATGGCGATAGATTCAGGAAGGATAACAGGGAATCTATCAGGAAGTTAATGCTTGCTGGGATATATTGAACATTTGATTAATTATTTAGTGTACTGTAAATTTGACAATACTATTTGGATATAGCTGGTGGCTCTTCTATTCTGATGGAAGAGATTTCACCCCCGCTGCCCCCCCGAGAGACAGAGAGAGATTATTGCTGTCCAGAGAGGAGGGATATTCTGCCTGTTTGCGATTGAAAACTGCCTGGGTTTGTTTGCCAAGTTTAGGAATCAGAGTTAAGAGCTTACATGGGTTCTGGGGGTGCAATCCTCAGCTCATGTCAGTCAAGGGGAATATTTTGTGTGACTGCAATAGGCAGTGGGTCAGACCCCTGGCGTCAGAGAGACAGTTATTTGATTTCTGCCATTCTTTTCAAAGAAGTTTATTTCAGCTACTCGGCATAGCTCCATGGAAAGATGCAATGGATGCTGGTGCTGACTGACAGTGATTTGATTTGAATTACATAATGCTCTAAACCATTATGTAAATTAGTCTGACACAAACATGGAGGCAGAGCAGCCAGGGATTTTTTCATTGTTTTTTTGAAAAAATATCTAGTAGCCTTTTAATGTTATCACCAAGATTACCGCCTTGCAGCTACTACATTTTGCTGGTAGGTTAGCTGAATTAAACTTTATTTCTCCTGACACTAACTAAAACCCAAAGTGCATCTGAGCAAATGATGAGGAGCATTTAAAGAGTGGTGAACGTGGATGATTTTAGAGGTGTATGAGTGAGTCACATTACCAGGAGTGGTTTTGGCTATGTCCCACGGATATCAATGAGACTCACGCTTCTGAGAACCCTGTGGCAATCCCAAGCATTCCTCCCATTCTCCCCTGTATAATTTCCTCATCTTTTTACGTGGGAGAATTTTCCAGAGTAACTAACTCATTGCACAAACAGTTCTCTTCCAAAAGTCATGACATTTTGTGTTAATTAGCAATAACATAATCATCCAAACAAAACTGCTGGGGACATTGCATTTACTAACAGGCTACATCCAAACATGCATTTATGTGTCAACAGTGCATGCTTGAGTGGTTGGTAATACTCAGATGGGCCTGAGGCACAATGCACTGGAAGCATACAATAGAGGCCCAATATTGCAAACCCTGCTGTGGCTCCTTGCTTAATTTAGCTTACGGGACCAAACAGTCGATGAGTAAAGCAGAAAATAATACATCAAGTGGGCCATGAAAGGGAAATATCTGATGATGGTATCAATGCAGGGTGTTTTCTAAATGGAAAATGCAGTAGCTCCATAATTTGGGAACTTGCTTGCACTTCCTGTAAGAAAAAAGAACAACCCAAACAACACTGCTCCTAAAAATAACTTTTTCATTACTTGGTTGGTGCAGAAAGCCAACCATGTCCTGGGATGCATCATGAGAAGTGTGACCAGCAGGTTGAAGAAGGTGTTCAGCTCTGGTGAGATCCCACCTGGAGTGCTGCATCCACATCTGGGACCCCCAACACAGGAAGAACTTGGAACTCTTGGAGCAGGTCCAAAGGAAGGCCACAAAGATTGTCAGAGAACTGAAGGACATCTCTTACAAGGACAGGCTGAGAGAACTGGGGTGTTCAGCCCCAGAGAAGAGAAGGCTCCAGAGAGAACCTGTAGAATTTCCCAGTGCCTACAGTGGGCTCTGAGAGCAGGAGAGGGGCTTTAGACAAGCACATGTAGAGGTAGAACAAGCAGAATTGGCTTTAAACTGAAAATGAGTAGGTTTAGATTAGATATTAGGAAGAAATTCCTCCCTGCGAGGGTGGTGAGGCCCTGGCAGAGGTTGCCCAGAGAACCTGTGGATGCCCCATCCCTGGAAGTGTTCAAGGCCAGGTTAGATGTGGTTTTGAACAACCTGGTCTAGTGGAAGATGTCTCTGCCCACGGCAGGGGGGTTGGAACAAAACCATCCTTAAGGTCTCTTCCAACTCAAGCCACTCTGTGATATGATCCTGTGATTACTAATAGCAGTGATAAACAGCAATTCCACTGAGAGATCATCCAATATCTTGACCTAATCTCTTCCTAGATATATAGAAATACTGGGGTTAAGAGTCGCCAGATGACATTATGCCTACAAGGTATAACAGCACCTACCCTGACAGGGTCCTAAAATGATG
The DNA here is from genome assembly GCA_013399195.1 of Dicrurus megarhynchus. Classification (NCBI taxonomy): domain Eukaryota; kingdom Metazoa; phylum Chordata; class Aves; order Passeriformes; family Dicruridae; genus Dicrurus; species Dicrurus megarhynchus. The sequence goes on from VXAD01007415.1 coordinate 1,956,996, forward strand.
CAGAATGTACTGCTTGAACATTCAGATTTTCTTTTTGCTTTTTCAAGACAATTTCAACTAAACATACAAATTTGACAATGGAAGATTTTGATCAGATCTGTTAATTCTTAATCTTCCATGTACAAGTCTAATGATTCAAGTACTGCCTGCTCCTCTCTACATCCACCTGCATCTTTATCCATCCTAAAGCGTATTTCCTAAGCTTAGACAGGGCAAATAATGTATTCTAGATATTTTTGACTAAAAAAATATATGTATTGGACATGCAACTCTTGTGAAATAGCCTCATATTCTCAGAATAGAATGAATCAACTAAAATTTACCTTCTCTGATGGATTGGAATAGATTAGCCAAACCAAAGAAGCGCAGGATGTTACACATTCGGGGAGAAATAGGCACTGCTAGGGCATGAGTCATCTCTCCTGTTTTCAATGTCTACTTCAGAGAGATAAACTATGCTTTAGACCCTAGAAAAGCTTCTGATGATTCAATTTGTTTATTGAGACGCCAAAATTTCGGTGTTGATATGTGCCTGTAGGTGCCTGTGAACTGTGTGTCTACATTTGCATGTTTGCTTTTCTCCGACAGAGCAGGGGCATCTGGACTGAGAGATGCTGCCCCAAAATTCAGAACATTGTGGAATATGATGCAAGGTGTGTGACGTGTGTTAGTTTTTCTTCTGCCTTGACTCGTCTCATAAATAGAGACCAGACACCTCCAACCACGCAATGGTAAAGGAATGGACCATGGGGTTGCTCCACTCCAGCACGTGGCAAACCCTACAACAGCTTTCCAGTGAACACAATTACTTTAGAACATAATATAGATCTTCAATTTTAACAAACAGGATACATTTAATTAGTCAATGACAACCCCGTTGTTCCCAGAAACGGGGTCATGCAGGTTACCCTGATACTCTCAGACTCACCACAGACTCACAAATCCAGAAAATATTTTCTGCCTTACATTTTGTTTCTACAAACTCAAGGGGTGTTTGAGATCTGGATTGTGCAGTTACATGGGCAGAAGTTGTTTGGCAGTAATATTTTTAAAAGTAGAGTGAAATGTGGGCTAGTGGCACCCACGACTCCTAGGAGATCACGATGAAACAATCCAAAACAGAGCTGAAAGTGCACATCTGTCCTAGTTCAGAGCCACTCTCCTACTCCAGTCTTGGGCTTGTCTTGCCGATAGTAGCAAAGCATGTAATGATTTCAAAAGCAGAACAAGTGGGATGGCACTGTTCTTCTCTTCCCACAGTAATGTTTAGCCTGGCTCCAAAATTTTCTTCCCCACCTCTACCTTCCTTCCAAAATTATTCTCAAAACTGCTAACTCCAGAAAATCTGTCTCAGACCCAAGCTCTCTCCAGCTTATCTCTACTGTCAGACAAAGAAAAGAGAAATTAAGTGGAGGAAACCAAAAAAGCAAATTTGGATGGCATTTCACAGATTCCCCTTGTCCATGTCTCCAGGATATATTTCACAACCTCCAAGGGCCTATTGAACATCTTTTATGTAAGATTAGTGTACATTAGATTGCTTAATAACCATCTATGGTGGTTATCTAATCCAGTCTGAGGAGGATGGAGTTACAGAGAAGCTTGGTGGGCACCTGGCAGCCAGACAAGGTTAATCCTCACCATCCTTTATGGAAATTGTGCCTCTCACTTTTCTCCAAGTCACTGAACTGCAAAGTCGAAGGATGTCCTGGAAGACACGGTCACAGCAGGCCAGATTGGAGCTTTGCACTGCAGCCTTGGGCTTCAGCATGACTTAGAATCATTGAATCATTTAGGCTGGAAAAGTCCTCTAAAGTCATCGGGTCTGACTTCTGCCTCACCTTTCTGTCCCCCAAAGGGATGTTGCTGGCAAAGAGAGCTGTGTAAAATGCCATCACAAAACTCACAGGAGAGCCTGCAAGCCAGCCCTGAGGCCCAAGCAAGAAGAACACCAAGCTTGAGAGATCAGACCATTAAAAGGCATTACTGATCCTCTCAATTCTTACAATTTATGATTCTCCCAGATGAATCGAAATTAAATTGAATACTCACATTAACAAAGTAATGGGAAATCCCAGTTCACATGCCTCACATTTAGCCTCAGAGCAGCTAAAAAAAAGAGTTCTGCTGATTTATCTTAACTCCTTTCTCCTTACATACCCAAAGCACATCTCAGTGCTGCCTGGTCTACTTGTGTCTGTTATTTAGGTACGGCCTGGATAGCACAGACATCACCGCCTCTGTTTGACCCAATGCACACAGAATGATCCCAGGAAGGGATGGTTTCAGTGAGCTCTGCTTCTGGTGGCTCAGACAGAGAGCAGAGATACAGGCCCTGCTCTTCCAGTCTTTCTGATGTGACTGGTGACGCCATCAACACCACCCAGCCCAAATCTCACCCATCACTTTCTCCTCCCTGCAGTCTCGGTTCATTTTCACAAAGCTGCCTCCAAACCCTGGGTCAGGGCTGTTCACCACACTGACCCTGCTTGTTCTCACACCCCCATCTTCATTTGGAGGTTCTGACTTAAACTGGCTTTGCTACAAACAAAATAGAAAAGTTGTACCGCGCATGTCTAAAAATAGAATTGCAATCATCTATGCTTCCGTTACTTTAAAACTAAATTTATCAAGAGATTATTCTTCCGTGAGGTTTAGCACATAAGATGTCTTATGTTTTAAAGTTCAGTCATTTCACAGTTATTTGTGAGCAGAAAATCTGATGGATTAATTTTACAAAGAAGCACAATGAGTTTGGGGATCAGAACTCCTTTTGGTGTAAATGTAAATAATTCTGCAGTCCATCAAGACAGTTTTCAGCTATTTTTGTAATATTTTTTGTTGTGTTCACAGACAATGTGCAGCTGAGTACCAATAAGGTAAAATATAAAAGGTTATAATGTCATAATATAAAAGGTTCAATGTCAGAAAAATCTTCCAAGTAACAGTTAAGAGCCTGATGACTGAATAAGGAGAGAGGAAAAACCATCTAATCCTCTGGGGTTTTTTATTTGTTTAGTTTCTACATTAGACAGTTCTTTGAGTGCAATTGATTTTGTAGTTTCCTCTGTAGTTTCCAATTAATCATCCTCCCTCTTTCTGAAGGTGTTTTACACAAAAACAGGAGACAGGAAAACATTTCAAAATAGGGAAATGTGCTTATAAAACCACAGCACTGGTATGGATACGCAGAAGTGCAGGTTCTGTATGAATCCACCCTTCAGAGGGGAAGGGGGAGCAGCATTGCCTGTCGTGTGGAACAGCTGACTGCAAATTTCCTATTGAAACCCTATTTCTATGGAAAAATGCTTTTCCAATAGAGAAGCGTTTAAGTAAAGAGCATCTACTTTGAGTTACAAATTTCTTTCTGCAACAAAGAAGCCTCCAAACTGAAAAGGGAACAGATTTATCAGAGAAAATCACCATTTTTCACAGGGGGGGAACCTTTCTCTCCAAGAATGATGGGAAACAGGCCAGAAATCACTCTAATCACATCCCATTGCTGGTTCTCCCACTGGCTTGACATTCCTGTGTCTGTGTTTTTAAAATATATGAAAAACACTGGGAAGTCACATAGTCATCTTAATCCAAATATAAAAATGAATTTGGAAATGACTTGGTTTTGACCAAACAGATTTCATCTCTTTAAATCACAAAGCAAAAAAAGTGACAATACCTAGTCAAAGCCAGGAAAACATGCTTTTCCTCTAGAAGTCATCATTACAGCTTCATCCAAACTGAAACTTTTGACTGAGGACAAGCATCTTTTGGAGCTTTGAATGAGTAGCAATGGGATTATTACAAAAATAAATAAAAGATGAGCAAGCTGCCACTTAAGCTATGGATTTCCCACTGCAACAGCTTCAAAACTTTCTTGAAACACAACAAATGAATTAAAAAAAGGGGAGGCAGACGATATGGCTCTGTCTAACTGATAGCATGAAAACATCAAGCACTTTGATTCAGATGAATAAATAATGACGGCGTGTTATCCAGGAAACAGCGCAATGCCAAGTCTGTTTGATCTCAGAACAACTGTTGGGTAAAAGTATTTTGAAATGCTCTCCTGGGCACATGGGCCAGTTGCATCTCAGCTCTGTGACTTTGATTATTTAAATGGGGCTTTTATTAAAAGCAGGAGTTTTGTCCTAGAAGAAATTTTATACCATGTCACCTTCCTGAGGGGAAACTCCAGCGTTACTCTGCTTATTCAGGAGGCTGGGGTTGTAAGAGTGGGGGAGTTCCAAGCATCCTCTGTTACTGCTCTCCTGCATCCTAAATTGAGATGGAAGCAATGGGAAAAGAAGAAATGAAGCAGACTTGTGAGTCTTGTCTTTTGCATTTCAGGGCTGCCCCAGAAAAGCCCAGAAATCATCCTCCCTGCAGCTTCCAAAGCCCACATCAAGAGCTGTGAAGCCCCAGGAGCATCTCCTCTCCCTCATCACTGCACAGCAAGGAGCACTGCCCTCATTTCATGGCTGGGAACACATGCCAGCCTGACGTAGGTGAGTGGGGATGCTGAACACTCAGTGCCAAGGCACAGGGAGTGGACAACAGGGCTGGGGAGGGACATACTTCCTTCAGCACTCCTGGAACCTTCTCCTAAAGTGTCCATGTGGCTGAGACAGCATGCGGTACAAGGAAGCTTTGTGGATGAACCAGCTAGAAACTCTCCCCTGACTCCAGCTGCCCTATAATCGCCTCTGTTTCAAGCTGTGCTTCCAAGCCTGAGTCCAACCCTTAAATGGCCAACAGATGAGTTCATTGCAGTCCACTTTAGACAGCAGAAAGTGCTGCCTTCTCCCAGGTCAGTCTGACACAATCCACCTTCTCTCCAAGGGAGAGTCTGTCATCTCTCAGATTAGCCCCAAAATTCCACACCCAGCTCTTTTACAGGAAAAGTTATCTCCCTGTCCTTCTCAGAACATCTAAAAACCCTCTAAGTTTACAAATATGCACCACCGAGGCAGGTGCTCCTGGACTTGTTCACCTTTTTTCAGTACGGTCATTCCCCCCATGAAACACTCCACTGAACACATGGTTCCTTCCCTAATAAACAAGGCTTTGGGACCCTGAGAGCTCAGCTGAGAAAAAAACCCCCAAGCACTAAAGCAGGAAGCATAAAGACATCTGAAAAATGCTCCAAAGCTTCATCTTCCGATAAACATATGAACTATAGCAACTGCCAAGAATTATGACTGCATGACATTACATCCAGCTCCTTGCTCTTATTAAAAAGTAAGCCCGGGCATCCGATGGGCAGATGGGCAGCACCACACAATCTGCTCTGATCCACCATCTGAGCTTTAATGGATGCTCACAGGTTGCCACAAAGCAAAAGTTTTTGTCTTCAGGAAACACGTGAACTCTACAAATAGCTGGATTTGCTGGAGTGTGTAGAGAGAAGTGAGGAATTTTGGAATGTCAGTTTTTTGTATGGTCTGGAATGTGATGTCTTTCAATCTTCCTGCTGCAGGGAATATAATGGGCCCTGATCGTTAGTTTTAAATAGAGGAAGATAATTTGCACATTTTTTGTTGAAAGTTAATAGTCTTGGAAAATGTTAAACTGATGAACTTCTTTCTCTCCTGATGAGTATGAGAAGTGACAAAGTGAGATCCTTGGAAGCATAGCAATATCACCAGGATACTCCATGCAAATCTTGAGAGATCACTTCTAGCAAGATGAGGATTATTTTACATTCATAGTCCCTGATTTTACAACATGTCAGTGTTCTCAGCTGGCATTGGGTGCAGGGTTATTGAGATCTTTGTGTGACCACAACAGCCCTTGCTCTCAGTGCCCATACATAATAACAAAGAGGTGATGTTTTGGAGACAGTGAACATTAAGCTGATTTTAGTTAATCAGAAACTTTTGGCACTATTAGCTGCAATGCTGAGCCATAAAGAAGAATATCCTCTGCCTTTTCAATACTATTTCTGAGCTACATATCCTCAAATTCCCCAAGATCTCTCTGATCCAAGGTGGGATAGATGGGCAGAAGGATGCAGACAGGAATGAAAAGAAACACCATGAGCCTTGTTGTACTGTGGGGTCCAAAATAAAGATGGCAGCATCAAATTTACATTTCCCAAATTTCCCTTCTGGAAATGTACTTCAATGCTGTTGGCTCTTACCCTGAGGAGTGATGCTGTGAGTCTTTTTTGGGACTGCTCAGATTTTCCCCTTGCTTTTATAGATGTTGTTCCTTGCTGCACCTCTTAGCAGAAAGAGAGAAGCATAATTTATTAGGAGGGATGGTATTTTGATCTGTGACCATCAATAAGTCTGTGGCCTTCAGATCAAACACCATTATCAAGACTTCCATTGAACTGGAAACAGCATTAGAGGAGAGACAGCTAACTCAGCATTAATCAAGATTTTTTTGTTCTTCCAATATCTGAATATTTCTGATAGCGCCAAACCTCTGGCAATTCCAGGCAATCCCATACAGATTTATTAATCTGGGCACATAGGCGAGTTGTGACACTGCTCTACAAGCATTACACCCCACACTGATAGCATAATCATTTCTAGGGTCCAATATTTGCATGTCAAGATTCAGAAAACTATGCAAATATCTAGTCACAAAAGTGTTTTGCACTACCAGCATCAGAATTTAGACAAGGTACAATATACATTTAGAGACCAGTGTCCTGAAGAAACCCAGTAGCAGTCTAGTAAAAATTTCCAGTATAACCAGCATGCTTGCTTCTCTGCCTGACCACAAGCTGGTTAATCCCAGTTAAAGCTTCAGCTTAACCAGCATCTACAGCCTTTTAAACCTGGAGCTCGGACTGCAGTTGTGTTGGTCAGCTGTAAGAACAGCATCTCTTGGACTGTTCTGCACAAAAGAACTGCAGGTCTGGCTCTTTCCGCTTTCTTAATATTTATGCATCTGGTCTGGCAGCATCCATCATCAGGGTAGCCTTAGCTGGTGCCCCAGAGGGATGAAATAATGGCAATTTCAAAATGAGCCACAAGATGAATGGGAATGAGAAGGGAGGAAGGGAGGGAGCTGCTATCAAGAGTCTGTCAGAGTTAGGTTGTATCAGGCAATACCTCTTGTGGCACAGGAAAAAACATAAAGCACCACAAATTAGCAGCAAAGGAAAACAAGGGGTGTGAGCTTGTTCCAGCAGGGGGCTGGGGTGGGAGAAGCATTTGGCAGAACCTTGAACAGGATATACATTGCCAATGGGATTAGGGCCTGGGCAGAGGCATAAAGTGCTTTGTAAGGGACCTTGCCAGCTTCAGGTGTGAGGAGTGAGCCACTCCTGGAGCACACAGCCTGCACCCACATCTCCCATAAACCAGCCCAGCACAAGCAGAGGCAGAAAGTATCTCTTCTCAACCTCTGGGGAGCAAGTCACCAAAACTCACTGCAAGTCACTGCAGCCCTGCAGGCCCCAGGAGCAGAGGGAATGCCAGAATTCAGCTGGGAAGCTGCTTTTCGACATGGAGCTGCTTTCAGAGCTTTTCCTGGCTGCAGTGGGACCGTGGGTTTCCCTGCAGCTGCCCACCTATGGAGCAGGGCAAGGGCAGCCTGGTCCCTCCAGGACAGCAGGGTCACAGGCAATGACCCCTTTTAACACAGGGCTTCATTACACTCACCACGTTAATTCCCTCCTCCCAGACTCCTCCAAGGAGGAACTTGGCTGAAGTTCTGCTGCATCGTCAGGGGCTTTGGATTAACACAGACAACAAAGTAAATTACTAATCCTGAGGACTAGGCAGGGTATCAAGCATTCCTTCACCATGTTAAGTGCCCAGCTGAGGGGGAAGGGCAAGGAAGGATTTCCAACTCTGCACAAACATTTTGAGCCTCTAAATTGAAGCCCAGCCCCAAAAATTCCTGTCGCTATTTTTTGTTCTTTGACAGTAGCACCAGATTAAATTATTTTGCACTGGACAAACACAGTGTGGAGCGACAAAGGGCAGAAAAGTGTGAGGTTATTTACCTCTTCCACCAGCAAGATGAAGGGATCCCATCTTTCCAAAGCTTTTTCCCTGGAGCCCACCATCCTCTACCTCCCCATATAGAAAGTGCAGCTGTACCATGAGTTGGGGTGGGACATGCTCAGAAAGACTCAAAGCCCAAACAGCACCAGGTGAAACCTCTTCCTTGGCAGGCGTGAACTTAATCTAGTGTCCATCACTTCAAACAACCCCTTTTCCCACCACCTCATTCCCCCAAATAGAGTTCAAAGCACTGATTCTGAGCTATAAAACCTCTTGTCATTGAAAATGCTCAGCCCTACTGGTGCAGAGGGACAAGACAGTCTCTCCAGGCTGTCGACTGGAGCTCATTCCCCATCTTGCTCTTCAAAGCTGCCTCGTGGGCCCCAGCAATGCTTTGAAGAGCTCAGGCACTGGGACAACAGGGATGTCACAGGAGCAGGAAGGGAGGGAAGAACACTATAGCCCAGCTGGCTCACTGGACTTGTGTATGGGGGTGGCAGGTTCACTGACAGCTATTCCTTTTATTTCTGGATACCTGTGTCTGCATGAAAAGCTGTACCAGCTCTGCTATATAAACAGTGACACAGAAAATTGGGCAAGAAATGCCAAGATTACCAGAGCCCCAAATCCTAACCTCATACCTTTCCTTCATATTTCAAGATCCATCTCCAGAACATACCTATCTTAACTTGAAATTAAATTCCAGGTCTTAATACCTGCACAGGCTTTAACTATTTTTGTTCTTGCAGCTGAGGCTAACAATTGTCCCAGGCCTCTTCCCTCAGATGAAAGGCTCCATCAAACCCAACCCCTTTCCAGGGGTCTGGGACTCCTCCTGCTTCATGGGATCACAATTGTTTGCTCTGAGATGTGCACAGGGATCAAAGGGTTATCAGCTTTGCTGTGCATGCAAAGTGGCATCCTCTTCTCTAGAGCCCAAGCAGAGCACCTCGTGGGCTTCCCACATCCCAGACTCTGTGAACCTTGGCTGGCAGATTCTAGACTGCAGAACGTTCTTCACTGTGAAAGGTGCCAGTCAAGGGTGCATTTGGGCCTGAGCCCAAAATACGCACAGCCTGTTTTCCCTGCTCAACTAAAATATTTCCATGTTGACACCTTGACTGAGGAGATGCAGCAGAGTCTTCATCACCTGCTCAAGGACAAAAAATGACTTGGCTTCTCTTACAGCCCCTCAACAAACAGGTACAAATCCATGGGGCTTGTCTCCTGGAAGCTGTAATCCTGTTTTGGGCAGGGGGTGTTCAGATGTGGGTAACTCTGAGCCACTTCTCACACACACCAGATTTCAGCTGCTGAGACAAGGCACTCGGCAGGAGGGCTCACATCAGTGGGATGATGACATTCAATACTGCAGGTGTAATGTAAACAAACAGTCAGAGGAAAGGAGAGCACCATTTCTGTTTACGCTGCATCAATCCTTTGTAAATACTCAGAGCTTTTAGCATTAACTACCCCAGACAGTGAAAAAACCCCCAGGATGCAGAGAGGACATCACAGGAGTCCTTGCACTAGATTTTTTTTTCCCTTTTTAGCCTAGTTTCCTGAGGAAAAAAGGCTTATCTGGTCATGCTGTCTGTTTTTTAATCCCCTCTAATAACTTTTGAATCCATTGGCCAATTTCAACCACACTTGAGACAGATGTAGATATTTCAGACATACTAAACTCATGGTATAGAAATGGAGAGCTAAGCAATATAAATCAGTGGGGGTTTGTGCCTCTTCTGTGGTGTAGCTCCAACCCCTTGTCCATTCTGAGAGCTGGAAGTCAGCATGTCCATCAGTTTAGGCATGCAAAGGAATCCTCAAAAGCCATTGCACACATTGCCATTGAGCCCCACAAGTGGTCAGGAAGAGCCCATGGGTTTGGAAGGGTGAGTTAAACAAACTAGACCCATAAGAAATGATGATGAATTAGTTTTGCCACTCTCAGACCCATGGGAGCCTTATTTTTCCTGTTTTAGGATAATAACCTGAGAAAAGCAGAATCAGTGTTTCTGTGCAGGGATTAATATTGTGGCTTCTTCTCTCATCCTTTTCTGCCTTGAAAGAGTAAAGTCTAAAACTTAGCTCCTGAAGAAAGAGGAGGAAACCAACACTGGTAACAAGAATCAATCCCTTAAAGCAGGACTGTGCAGAATAACAAGACCATGAAAGCCACTCAGCTCTGCTTTTGGTTCAGGGTAATAACTTCATGCAAAGCCTCTGTCCAGGGCAGCAAAGCAGCAGTGAAATGCTCCCACAGGAGCCTGATGGTTGGGCTGAAATCCTACTCTCCCGAGAGCAGCATATGGTGCACAAGAGCTGCAGAAGCAGCCTCTGCATTTACACACACTTTCAGTTTTACTTCCCTGACTACACACACCACACTGAGAATCTGCAGCTAGAAACAGGACCTGGGTGTCTTAACAGGAGGTTTTGTGCACGCAGGCACAATATGATGAGAGCAAGTTTTGAGCCAGGAGCAGAAATATGCTCCCAAACTCTTGTGCCCTTGCCACAAATGGATGCAGACAAGCACGGGACTAACAGAACTTTTTCCCACATGGCAAGCTCGACGTGTTTCAAAGCTTACATACACGTGGAAAAAAATAAAAAATCTAGCTCAGCTGCTCTATATCATGAGAAATGGCTGATGTGCCCAGCACACTGGCAGACTGCCTGGCTACCAGCTGTGGTCTGACTCCTAACCCTGCTAAAAACAGAGGTCTGCCAGTGGACACAGTGCCACGGGAGCTGCAGAAAACAATGCCTGCCTTTGGATGAGCCTGAGAAACCACGGACGGGGCCAGCGAGATGAACACAGAGCTGGGGGCGAGAGTTTAGGCAGCTGAGCTCTCTTCACTATGGATAGCAATGACCTGGCATCCTGGAAGTCGGTAGGAAAACTCAACTCTGGGTTCTGCCTGGAGGGCAGAAAGTTCAAAGGACTCTAAACTGGCGTGTGGCCAGACTGAGAGGAGTGTTTAGCTGGGTGCCTGTAAGCTGCATTTCAAACATTCCCATAAAAATGCCATTTCCATGTAAGTCCTACCCAGGCAGGCTTGCTCCACTCCTCTCCCAGTTAAGGAATGCAGCAATTATGCCCACAATGGGAGATCATCTCCCTGCTCAACAGCCAAGCTGCTTTCCCATCAGTCAAGCTCTGGTTCTGGAGGCAGCTCTCTCCTCAAAATCAGCACCTGACAGGCAAACGCAAGCTGCTGGCTTTAAAAATTGGAAGCACAAGGCTTCAGGTGTCAGGAAGGTCAAATTACACTTGGAATTGTTTTTTCTGGGTTGGCCAGTGCAGATCTGAAAGGTCAGTCTCCATGATCTTTAGGAACCTTGGGCTCTATTTCTCTCTCCTGCCCTCATGAGCACTTCCCATGAATCCTGAATACACTCAAAATTATTCACCAGCTTGTGATTTCAAGGCCACATCTCCTTACCCATCTCTAGGATTCAGGATTTAATGTCTGCATGTCCTCCAAGTCTTGTCTTGAAGGCAGCCTCAGGGCTGCTATCATAAAGCAAGTTAGTACAAACTTTTTCCCCACAGGATAGTTCATCTATTTGCTCTTTCCTCATTATTGTCACTTCTGTATTCCTTCATCCTGTGAACAGATCTGTTCAGGTCAAGATGCTGAGAAAAATCTGGATTGAAAAGTCAAATATGGTTGGTTATGTAGTTCCAACATAAAAGCAAATGACTCTACTTTGCAGTCCTTTTCCAGAAGGTGCAGCTCACTTGTCTCTCCTGGAACTGCCAGGAACCTTGACGAAAGTCAGATGATTTTACCTCCAACAAGATAAAACAGAGTGAAGTCCAGCAGACAACTACCTCCATGTGATTTAAACTAAAGTTGCGTGGGCTTTTCTCTTTGTCACCTTGTCTGGCATGTGTCCTCTGGGTCAGTTGTGACCTGGAGGATTCTTTCTGCCTGTGTTATAGAGGAGTTTCTTTCTTTCTTTCCAAGTATACAGAAGATATGAAATGGAGATCACACCAGGTTCATTCAGGTCTCTGGCACTGCAAGGCTGCATTATTGCAACACACTCAACTGGGGTCTAACTTTCAAGATTCTTTTGTCAAGACCATAGTGAGGCAATCTGCCTTCTGAACAAACCACACTGCTCGAGCACATTACACACAAAGTACTCACACATCTCACTGCTAATTCACTGCTGTGCGTCATTCAGCAGGAAAGTCCTTAGCAACAAACTCCAAGAAAGATTTTAGCCTCAGTTATACCAGTTCTGATGCAGCTGTCTGTGATGGAGCTGAGCTGTGTCCATAGGACAGATCCTACCTCTGGAATTCAGACATATTTGGAAAAACATCTCACCTCAATCTCAGCTGAATTCAGAGTAGGATAATTAATGTCTTTCTATTCATTTACAGCTGAATGCAGATTTCTCCTTAGCTCAATTTCTGAGCTGCCATTTAGGATCTGGAGACAGCTGCTCCTGTGCCCTGCCCTGACCTAGAATAAAGATTGGTCCTCTCTTAGCCACAGCAAAACAAACCTGAGCTGTAGGGTGATAGGTGTCTTTTAAGTTCTCCTCACAAAACAGCAGATAATATTTGAGACTTGACTTAGCACTTGGGCTTGATCAACACCCAGTTCAGAGGAGGTGGGAAACACAGCGTGACCTCCATGGCATTTCACGTCCTCACCTTTTCCTCTCCTGTCTAAGCAGCAGCAGTGTCTGCACAGGCAGGAGCTGGTGCCCAGCCTGTGTGCCAGGAGGAGCTGCAGCTCCCCACGCTCACTGGTTTGTTGCTAATGCAACAAATAGCCTTGGGTGTGCAGTATTGGTTGTGACAAGCTGGAAGAGGTCCATGCATCAGATGATGAAGTTGTTCCTGCTACCAGCAGGTACAATTGTCTTTTCTGCTGAACTAGCAGCACGCTTTCTCCTCCATTTGCTCTTAACTTTTCGCCTTCTTTGACTACTTTTTAAATATTTCACAGATGCTGTATTCTTGCGGCTAAGCTCTCCAGCACATTCTCAGCAGTTTTGTTGAGCGTGCATTTTCAGAGCCTATATGGGGCTGGGATCAGGGTTAGAACTGCTCATGCCAACATGCTTTGAATGCTCTCTTGCTCCTGCAGCACAGTCTTGACATGAACAGCAAACTCCATGCAGAGAAAATGCTGCAGGAGAGGTCTGTTCTGAGGACTGGAGACCAGCACAGACCTTGGCTGAGAAACTCAGCAGCCCTGAAGACAAAAGCTTTTCTGTGTTTCATCACCTCAGCAGCACATTTTAGCCATCCTGCATCAGCAAAGCACATGGTGAGAGCACAGATGCTCCAAGTTCATACAGCACCAAAGCAGAGACAGAGGCACCTCCCGGCAACGTCTGGGGTCACACAAGGCCACTGCCACACACGCCGTGCTCTTTCTCCACACCTGATTAACCGTGTAAGGAATGCTCACACTGCTCCTGTCCGTGAAAACGCTGAAGCCAGAGCTGTCTCTTGGGGTGGGAGGTGCTTCTGCTTGGAAGGAAGCAAAAGCAAGGCGACGGGGAATGTTCACCTAAGCAGAATTTGAGGCAGGAGTGGGAAGGTTTTGGGGAAAAATGAATGAACGGTGGTGAAGAGAGAAGTTCTGGAGAGCTATGGGTGGAAAGGTCCTTCATTGCGTCCCTGGGACTGGAAGGGGCATTCTGGGGTTATCTGTGGAGGTTTGAAAAGATGGACAAAAAATTTATTTGCTAGTGCATGGTGTGGGGCGAACTCTCTGCTGTGTCATTCCTACAGGATTTTGGGCCTGCAATTTGCCCTCAGTTCTACTCTGAAAAATAAGGAAAACCGTGCTCCTTGTGGTGAAAGGATGCCTAAATTATTTCTGTCCAATTAAACACCTTTTGGTGAGGGGTTTTTTGTTTGTTTTTCTTGGTTGGTTTGGGTTTTTTCTTTCCAGCTATCTCATTTTCTCTTCATTGAAATCCAGCGCCTCGATTTTCCAGCCCAGTTTGGCAGTGTCATCAAATGCCCAGGTACCTCATTCAGGCAACTCAAGAGTACCCAAGGCAAACACAGCTCTCAGGGTGATCTTCTCCCATTCTCAAGAAAACACAGGCTTCTCCCCGCTGGAGTGCTATTCCTCTCCTCCAAAATCATTATTCCCTTTGCCTCAGCTGCTGCCGCCCTGCCTTTGGAGGTTATCTCAGGCCAGCCCAAGCTTCCTCAAGGCTGGTTGAACTGGGAGCAACTGCAGAGCTTCCCAGCTCAACTGGATCAGCGTCCAAGGAGCTCTGTCTGACCCTCACTCCAGCCCTGTGACCACTCTGTCTTGTGACTTCACCCATTCCCTCCTCCTGGAGAAACAACTGAAGTCTCACAGACAATAAAATCCAGGAGCAGCATTTGGACAACCAAAGCCCTGCCCCTAAAAAAAACCACTTAAAAATCAGGGCAAGTAACGCAAGGTGTGAACCTCTCCTGTAAGTTAAACGTGTGTTGGTGGTCACAGCACCCAACAGTAAAACCTCATTGTCATCCAAAGATTCCACCTCCGTGATCTAATTTTTTTAGCCAATTCTAACATAAAATTTCTACTTTAATAACAAAGGAGAGGCCTTCAGATTTTCAAAATACAGACTAGGCCCCTATGAGTTATTCAGGCATAGAAGTCACTGCTCACCAAAATAAGGTTTTCTCAGTCTGTATTTAAGCATTTCAGAAAGAAACTGGCCTGGCAGCCAAGATGTTATTGCCTGGATCAGTATTATCTGCACGGAGGGGAAAAAAAAAGTAGAAGATTGTACCAAATGTAAAATGCTGATAGCTGTCAAGAAACCTCGTAAAGCACAATAAACAGTACACATTCAATTCAGCAATTTGAGGCTGTAGAGTGGGAGAGAAGGCCAAAACTAGGAGCACCAAACACACACAAAACATAATTTATGTTGCTAAATATACCACTGAGGTCAATGCTCATAGGGCTAAAGGGATAATGTTAAAACCCATTATTTTAGCCGCAAGACTCCTGGGCTCAGCAGTGCAGGGAAACGTGAACCCCAAAAATCATTCTTTGTCCATTTTTAACTTGTAATCTGTTGGGTTTCTCATTAGGAAGAGTGGGGGATGACTCACAGCTCACCACATCCCCTGCACACCAGTGCTTGGACTGAAGAGCTCTGTGTGCACACAGCAAGTCCACAGTGGTGCATAAAGAAACCCACGGCCTCTGTGATGATGGGGACAACAGGGGTGTCCCTCCCTTCATCACCCAGTACTCCACAGAATCCCAACTCCAGCACAAGGCAGAGCGTGCTGCTGGCCCCATTTCCCAATCCTCCCAGTCCACAGCAGTGGGATAAACCAGCTCTCCCAGTGCAGGGGATGGTGTCATGCTGAGCACACCTAGGTCATGCAGTGCAGAACCCCATTAGAGATCCCTGGACCAGCTCCAAATGAGTAAAAGCACCCACAGCACATAACAGAGGAGAACATAACGATAGTAGGTCAGGTCCTAGAAGCAATAAAACCACATTAGCAGCACATAAAACTATGCTAAGTAGCCTCTCTGGCTTTGCCCTGAAAAAAAATAACCTCATCCAGTAGCTCTTTACTGCAACCATTTACAGGAGAACCCAGGATTTTTTTTAGGTGCACAGCAAAAGCTCTCAGGGCTTGGGATGCCCCTTGGGCACAGTGGGATGGGAGGGACGATATGGACCCTCAACAGCTCATGAAATTAGCCACAGAGAGATACTTCTGCTCCTCAGCAGAGTGTCCTCATGCTCAGGGTGTGACTGCCTGCAAGGTGCGTGAGGCAAGAGGATTTGGGCTGCTGGAAGAAGTGATGCCTCCCTGGGGTTAAGGGCACTCCTGTGTCTGAGAGCCCAGGAACCTGACTGCTGCTGAACTGAAGAAGCAGACACTTGAATCCAAGAGTAAGAGCTAGAAAATCTCTGAACTGTAAATACTCAACTTTCCCAAAAAAGTCAGTGAAGCACAGCTTTTGCACCATGCCATGTTTATCACTATTATTAATATTTATCACTGCTGTGATAAATAAGATAAATAAGCACATAAGAGACGTAGATGGTCCCTGCAACAAGATTGTTACAAAGAGCCTAAATTATTTTGCACACAATCCATGTTTCTTCCAAGGGACACCACCCTACAGCTGATACTGGGATGAAAGGGAACCCAGCAGAGACTGCATTTTTATTACATATTTCTCCATCAAACAACTGATTAAAGTTTACATTCCAAGTACAGCTATGCTCTAGGCTTTAGAAAAATCTTCTCATTTGAAAGTCATTTCTCTCCCCTGCATCTGGGATAATCAGGAGCACAAAATAGAAAATATTAATAAATAAATATGCATCAGCCCAGAGTTCATGTTCAGTCAAAGCCAGGACTTGTGCCTCTTGCTAATGGACCCCAGCATCAGTAGGTTTGACAGACTGAATTCTGATACTTCCAGCAAACGAAAGAAAACCTCACTGCTTTGCATGGCTTCAGCTGGGATTTGGGAAGTCATCCTTCCTCCTCACAAACCTTGGTGTTCAGTTCATTGATCCAGGGCTGCAGCTCACCTCCCAGCCTGGGCTTTCCCACAGGGCAGAGAACTTCTCCCAAAATCCTGAGTGCTTCAGCCCAGCAAGAGTGTGCTGAGGACAGACTGTCCCAATGGTGCTGTTTTGTTGCAGTCTCCAGCTAAGGATGGAGTCAAAGAGGAGCAGCTTACTGCTCAGCTGCAGAGGGACAGTGGCTGTAGGATGATGACTCTGGTTTTCACCCTGGGGTCATTTTTCTAAGCCCCAGTTATGTGTGGGCTGCCAGCAGAAACACAGAAGAAGGTGGAATGATATCACAACCATATTTCACAGGGTAAAAAGAGGGTATTTGTAGTTGCCATCATGTGACCTGATGTGGGAACACATACCAGACTGTCATGTATCAATATCTGGGAGCTTATAACCCCCTCAGTCTGTCCCTTAATATAAGGAGTGCTTCAAGCTTTGGTGATGTGAAGCTGATCTATTTTGCTGAGGCTTTTTGCAGAAAAAGGATTTCACCCTTAATGAGATGTAGGGGAATTTTCCCTTTCCTACTTTCCCAGCTCTCTCCAAATATCGACTTCATCCTTCAAATCTCATGTTGGCCTCGTAGTGCAGAGCCTGTGCAGTCACTCTCCCTGGACACTGAAAGAGCTCAAAAAAAGTTTTTACCTCCTATCCTATGACAACCAAAATGCTGCACAAACTCCAGGGTGCAAAATGCTTTATTAAAAAGAAAAAAGAAACGAAGTCAAGAATAACATGGTAACACATAACTCCGGTGCTTGTGTAAGACCAGAAAGAATCAGTGACAAAACTGCAGCTGGAGAAATTGCTGGCCTTTTTAAGGGCAAGAAGGAACTTTTCAAACACATAAGGAACAAAATGTATCCTTTAAGTACCGTCAGGCACAACAGCACAGAAAGGGCAGAAATGTTCAATACCTATTTCTGTTCTGTACTTGGGAAAAATCCATGCAATGGAGCAATAATATGCTGAGAATGACTTTTTGCATTTAACAGCGATAAAGATGTACAAAAGGAGTACAAAATACCCGGGTTTCTTCAGCTAGACTTACTACATCAACAAGTTATGATAATTGAACCCAAGGGTTCCTACAGATCCGGCCAAGATGTACTCTGAATGTCAGTGTTGCTTTCCAAAGTACTGGGACACTGTGGTAAAGCACCAGAAGAAAACCACAATTGTGACAGTTTTTTATGTGGATAAACAGAAAGATCTGAGTGACCAAAAACCTCTCTGCTTTTTGGGGGAAAGAGCAGAAGAGCTGGACTCAGGGGACAGTGATAGAAACTGACGGGAACATTACCCCATTTCTATTCCGATGTCCAAAGCACAAGGCTTGTGCTGACAAATTAGAAAGGTTTAGGGAAGTATCACTGAAGACAATTATGGGCTGGAAATCAGGCTCATAGTAAATGCTGCAAAGAGCTTGATCACACCAAAGAAAATGGAAAGGGATGAATTAACCAGGGTACCAGCACCCTTGGATGAACACAGCTAAAACATCACTACTCCTCTCCTTATTACAGACTACTTTGCACTCTGTCAAAATAATACAGAAGAAATCCAGTGGTCAAGAACAGGAACAAAAGAAATATTAATTAGGCATAACGTGCACACTTTAAAGAAATCATTTAACCATGCTTTACCAAAGACTGAATCATCCTGCTCAGTTCCTCTTGTCTTGACAGTATGTGCTGTAGCTGAAACCATATGAATTTTGAGGAGCCCTCTGCTATTCTGGAGACAGAGTAGATGATCAGAGTTTTATTTCACAGCTTTATAATCTCTAAATTATGGGGTTGAGCCTAATTTTTCCAGTCTTTTTTTTTCTTATCCCACTACAAAATGAACAGAAAGGCACAAGCCAAAATCATGTTCTTGGACTTCAAAACACCGCACAACACGATGTGCACGGAGCCCCGTTATAAAATGCGATGGGAGGGAGGACAAAGGTATCCAGATAAAAATAAGCAGATGCAAGAGTGGAAAATAAACATTACTGCAAAAATCTAGACAGGCTCAGGGTCCCTTGGTGCAGAAAGATGTCTCAAATCTGTGCTCCCTTTCTGCCGACGGGCTGCGTTACAGACAGGCGATCGTCACCCCGCCACACCACCTAATTGGCACCCGGCCTTCCAGGGAGTGGGAGATAGTCAGCCTAAAAATAGGCTGTCCTCTGTTTTGGCTCTCCCCTCCCTCCATCCCCCCCTCAAAGGCACAAGGCTGGCAGTCCAGGGAAAAACATCCAGAAAAGTGGCAGCCTTAGCAGAGAGAGCCGGGAGGTGCTTCTGGAGAGGCAGGACCAGGATGGGGAGCTGTCAGGGTGATGCCGAGCACAGCACGAGGGCTCTGGTCCCTGCCTGCCCTCCTGCCTCTGGGAAAGAGTGATTTCCAGCACCTTTAGCAGTGGAGATGCAGTCAGAGCCCCCAGCCCCACTGGAGGTGTGGGGACAGAGCCACACAGACTGTCCCTGCCCTCCAGGATGGTGTCCCCAGCCAACCCACTGCTGAAGCAAAGCAGCTGAGCTTGGCTCTTGTGGCAGCTTCCACAGCAGCTCCCTCATCGTTTCCTGCTCAGAAACTCTCTTCAGCCACCCCTTTACCCTGTGAAGGCCTTTTCTTCAACAGTCCATGCAACTTTTGTTTCAAGGAACCACCATTTGCTGGCAGTAAAGCCCCACAGGACAGTTTTTAATAGGAATTTCATTGACATTGGAGATCCTCACAGGACTTTGATGAACACTTGAACTTTAGTCTGACATTTAAGTGCCTAAAACTCTGTATGAAGCCCAAATTAAGAGATCTTACACTCTGCTATTGATGCTTTCTCTCATATGCAGCTTTACAAAGCTCCAGAACATCAGTAATGTTTCAGAAAGCATTGGTTCTGCTTTTAACTGGATATGACAAGTCAAAATCAATTAGAGATTGATCTCGATACTGGTTTGTTGTTTTTTTTTTTTAATTTATTTTTAGCCGGCCATTCAGTAACCAAAGTGAAGAAGTGCAATCAATGAAGCGAACTTGCTTTGCAGCAAACCTTTTTCCTGGATTATAAGACATTTTGGGAAGTTTCTCAAGCTCCTAAAGACAACAGGGCAAATAACATTGCTTATTGAATTCTGCAGAGTGCTCTAACAGCAAGATTGATGGGTAGCCTAATACATTGTGTAGTTGCTATAAGCAATGATCTCCCATGCTAATCACAACTTTCACATTCATTACAGTTGTAGGAACCTCCTGGAAGAAATCATGTACCAGGGAAGGATTCAAACATCTGCAATGCTAGCTGTGACTATAAAACTAGCTTTCAAACTGGCATTGGGAAGAAAATATTCAACATATTTGACATCCCACAGACCCAAATGTGCAAGATGCTGCATTTTGAGTCCTGCCCTGGGCCACGTGGTCCTGCAAACCAGCGTGTGTGTTCAGCTGCCACAACTTAAAATGAGCATGAAGTGATCGTGCTCTGCATTCAGGGTGGGACTTTGGACCACTGAAGTGGGAGGAGAAAATTCCCTCGCAAGGCCATCCCTCCAGGTTGTCGCTCAGGTTGTTTCCCACCTGAGCAGGACTTTGGGTTACTCTTGGGAAGGGGGAACACAACAGGCACACAGAAGTTAAGGCAGGGTTGCGCCTCAGACACCCTTGGGGACCATGACACCTTTAAAACAGTGCAGCTGGCACCAGCCCCACCTCAGAAAACAAACCTCTCAGCCCCAGGGCTGGTTGTTGGCAGCTGTGTGGCTGTGCTGGTCAGCAGCAGTCCCTGCCTTACAAAGCTGCCGTCAGCCCAGGGATGAGAAGCTGAAAATCAAGGTGCCCATGGGATGAGGAGCCTCCCTGAAAGGGCGCAGCCATGCAGCAGGAAATAGCCTCTGCATTTTGGGGCACAAGGGCTGCTGGAACAGATGGGGACAACACTGATAATCCCTCCAAAATGTGTTTTAAACCACCTTCCTCCTGATCCTGGCAAATGAACAGCCCTCAAAAATAACCTCTCTAGCAGGAATAAAGCTTCTTACCTAGACCACCCACTGCAAACCAAATCAAGGCACTAGCTTGCCACTCAGATACACCATTTTCAGTGCTGTGATGCCAATTTCTGTGCTTTCCCCAGCTCCTTGTGACCTTTTAAACTCCAAAATAATAATGCACGCAGTTCCCTCCTGCTCCTTTCCTCCTAGAGGCAGCTGGGCCAGCAAGGACACCCGTAGAGACCTGGGCACAGCTCATTCCATGCCTCTGCACTGGGTCTGCCTGTGACATCCTCATGACGGTTCCCAGCTTCACACCACCATCATTTATCCTTTGGGGTCAGAACACCCTGTTTCTGCTCATCGAGAAAAAAGGCAGCCAGCACACATCCATGTGGCTGCCCGAGCAAGATCGTGAAGACTTTATCCAACTGTCAGCTCTGGAAATACACCTTGGACCCCAACTCCCCATGCAAGATATAGGGAAAGAAGCATTTTGATCTGCACCCGGCGGCCGAGGGGGGGTTTGATTTATCAGGGAAGGCAAAAGCTGCTGCAGAGGGAGGCGAGGAGGAGGGGCCTGAAGGTGGCTCTCGGCCACCTCCATGCTCCTTTGATCCCAGGGCCATGCTGGCCGTAGGCCAGTCCCTGCTGTGGGCTGTGTTAATCTGTGCTGGCCACGGGTGCCTCCCGGGAGGCTCGGTGGCAGCTGGAGATTACCGGGGTCAGGGACACCCTCCATTTTCCCTTCCTCGCACCACTCGCAGCGATGGTCGATGGTCGGGGCGAGGGCTGGGGGAGGAACAGGCACAGCCTCACTGTATGGGAGCACACAAGGCAGGGGTATCCTCAGTGTGGTCCCTGCTGCCTCTCATCCTGGTTTGCACCAGCTCCTTGCAGTAGCTGGGCACACATTTCCCACCTGACACCACCACAGACAGGCCAGTTCCCAGCAAAATGGGGAGCATGCCACTGATGGAGCTGGAAATTGCATTTTCAATACCCTTGCTTCATTCCTGATTTGAGGGTTTTTTTGTATAAATATGCATATGTAAATAAAACATGTATTTTATATATAGTTATTAATCCATATCTGATGCACGTAAGTGGGCAGTGGTGCCAATACAGTCAAACATTCCCCTCTGCACACAGGGAGGGAGACTCAGCTGCAAGGTCATGGGGCAGGGTTGAAGAACAAGAGCCATGTCCTCTGGGACATCATATTTGTCCCTCTGTCACCTCCTCCACTCTTTCAACCGGACCAGGCTCTCTCACAGCTCGAGGCACCCTTGGTACCCAACTCCTGACACCCACTCCTCCTCAGACATGAAGACCTATCCACAACCTCCTGAAGCCGACAGGCATCTTCAGCAGGCTTGGATCCAGCACTGAATCACTAAGATTGAGCCTTTTCAGATTATTTCAAAATGCACTGAGACCCCAGGGCTTTGTTTACAAGCTCTCTTTAAAACTGTACAATTACAGCCTACACCTGGCATTAGCTGATCTCACTGACCTGGATGGTGGAGGTGAAGCAATCACTGGCCTAACAACGGGACACTAAATATAAAATAGAATATAATATGGAATAACACAACAAAAATTCTGTAAACCCACATTACTGAATTAACGCTGTCCCCTGTGGAACTCTGGTGAATTCACTGATGTGTACTATGTGGCTGGGTCACCACACAGTCACTTTCTTACATATGATGCTCCTTTGAGTCTCTCTAGTCTCAATCCTTTAACAGCACTTGCAAAAGCCAAACAACCCTTAGTCCTGAACCTCTGGGTTCAAAGGCTACAGAATAAGACAGGTACACACTGGTAAACCAATGGAAGAACCAAGCAACAAAAGATGAGTTTCAACGGCTTGTGCAACTAATGACTAAATACATAGAAAATCAGAATTTCCTGCGCAACAAAGGCATTATGCTATTATTTCTTTCTTATAGTTAACAAATCCAAGTACTGAAGGGATACAAAAACATTACATCTGGCATAACAGTTAATTAAAAACCACCTAGGAGACAGCTTTAGAAAATTCCAGAGAGGGAATGATGTTTCAAAGTGTAATGTTGGATTTGAAGAAGTCAAAAAGAGCTTTACCTTTGGCTTCATCAGGCTCTGGATCAGACCCTTAAAATAGTTCTGGAAATGCTCCAGAAGACTTATTTCAGCTACATTTAAGCTCTGCGCTTTGCAGCTATTCAGTAATTTTCTCTGTTAGTGTTAAACTGTCCAGGGGACTTTTCTGCTCGTAAACAAATCCTCCATCTCCCTTCTGTCGCTTTTACATCGACACTGCATCACTGACTTCAATAAACAGTCTCCTGATTCACCCTGTTATGAGACACTGAGCAGAATTAGGCACCAGAGATGTGTCTAAAAGCCTTGGTTTCAGGTTCTGAACATCACTTAGACTAATTAATAAAGGAAAACCACAGCCCAGAATATTTCAATGTTTTTGGATCATAGCCTCATAGGCAGCCACTTGCCTTTTCCCAGGAGTTTACAATCATCTTTTTGGAGAGTTTTTTTAGCATTGTTATTGTTCTGAAGGTCTTTTATGCCATTCCTCATATCTGTGTAAAAAAAGGCGATGTGTGACCCAGTGCAGTGTTTCCAAGTTCTTTCTGGACCATCCTAAGAAGCAGCTGAAAAGCTTTACTGGGTCCTGACTATTGAGCACACAACACTCAGAGCAAGACCTGCCAGCCCAGCACTGCTCAGGTTTCACAAGACAGGAAAAACCCCAAGAAACTTTTAACTAAAAGAACAATTTTTCCCAGATGTAACAGCACTTGAGGAGCAGAGCTGTGTTTCACAACTACCAGAGGAAGCAAGTTCTTCAAGCCAGGATCCCTATACACCTTGCAGGTGCCTGCTCAGACACCGCGCGGACACAATAAAATTTTTGGGAGTTGTCAAGTTGAGCAACTTCATAATAAAGCAAACTCAGTATAACTCAAGCAAAATTTCCACCAAGGGCAAGGGAACCCAAGAACCCAGGCATTCTCCTAGGAAAGTTTCTACCCTGGTTTCATCCTCCTGTGAAGGATCCAGAGCCTCAATTCAAAACTGCCTGAATCCAGCAGGAACAGGAGCATGATGGACCTAGAGGAAATTTGTTCTAGAAGCACTCAAGTACTTCTTTAGCTAAAGTACTACTACAGAAGTGTCATAGAAGGATGGGACAAGGGGAAAAAGCACAGAAAGGATTTGTTTTGTCTTTATCTTCCCCTATTCATATGATAATCCCTTTTTTTTATTATTCCTTTTAGCTATGACGTATGGTTTCATAACAACTATTTACTTTTCTCCCTTTATCCAACAGCTGTCTGCTGAGAAAGATGGAAAAATAAACCAAACATGTTAAAACCAAGAGAAACTATTCATATGCCATGTATAATTGCAGGCTATATTTAAATCTTTGTACATTATCTTTCAAATTATATTTAGTTTCAACAGGAGGGGAAAAAAATCCCCCTTACTTTCTAAAATTAGCAACAGAATTTGTATATTGTTTTCAAATCCAACCGCTCTTCCTCAGAAACTTTTGCCAGGGAATAATTAATGTCTGGAGACAGGGAATCTGCCTAGATCAGATGTATTTTGACATTGGCCCACTAACGGCCACCTAGAGCGAGAAATGGGGGAAGTCCTCGGGGAAAGGGCTGTGTAAATCTGGATTAGCTCTGCTGAAGTCAAACAAATCAATCTGGATTTACGACGGCAGAGCCGAGAAGAGCACTCATCCCTCCGTTTGATGGACGCAGGAGGGAAGGGAAGAGCTGCGAGGACCTCGGGCAAACCCGGGGAACTTTGCCACGGGCTGCAGCTCCGAAGGGGTGATTTCCCAAGGGACCCGGAGCACACCACGGAGCAGCTGAATGGGAACTACACGCGCGCATCGAGCGAGATTAGACCTCTTGACGTGCAACAGTGTTGAAAAGAGATACGGGGTGGGGAAAAAATAAAAAAAAAAAAAGTTGTTAAGATACTTGCAGTGCTTTGCAGACCCTCTCGCTGCAGACACGTCTGGCAGTGCCTCTGCCCCTCCGGCAGCACGGGAGCTGCGGTGCCAGCGCGGTGCTGGGGACCGGGCTGGGGACGCACCGGAGGCGAAGTGCGGTGCCGGAGGCTGGGGACCGGGCTGGGGACTCACTGGAGGCGATGTGCGGTGCCGGAGGCTGGGGACCGGGCTGGGGACTCACTGGAGGCGATGTGCGGTGCCGGAGGCTGGGGACCGGGCTGGGGACGCACCGGAGGCGATGTGCTCAGCCCCGGGGAGGGAGAGAGGGCGGCCGCGTCACGTCGCGCTGGCTGGACTAATATGGGGAGCGGCGACAGCCAGAAACCCGTCCGGAAGGAAAGGACAACCCCTGTAACACGAGAGCGAAACGGGGAGCAGGCACACACCCGCGGGGGTTTGGGAGGGTTTAGGGCTTCCGTGGGGATGGCACCGCCGGCTGCATCCGGGATGGCAGGCACAGGAGCGAGTTTGGTGCAGGGGGGTCCCTTCCCCGCAGCACTCAGCTCTATTAAACGCGGCATAATTACCCCGTTATAATCAGGCAGGTATTTTAAAGAGGCTTTAGTGTGATTTTATAATTGTGCATTATGTAACGTGCTACCACCGTGTCAGGCCTCAGACAACACTAAGTGCCTGTCTACAGGTCAGGCTGTAACTCTAATGATGCTCCTTTCTCCTCTCCCCGAAAGCCTCCCGCTAACACTGCTCTCCCTAAACCTCTTGTCCACTTCTGGTGGCTGCATCACAGGTTAAAACAAACACTTCATGACAGAGTTGCTCCTCTTCATGAGCCTTATGCCATGGGGAGGGGGCTTTTTTTTCTTTATCATCTTTTTTTTTTTTTTTAAGTTCATGTTTTCTGGGATTTCCCAGGGGCAGTGTCTGACCTTGCAGCAGAGACGCTCCTCGGAGGAGCGGAATGGGCTGGCAGTGGGGCACAAAATCTGAGCTGGCTCCTACAGGGGGGAATTTTTGCTCATTGGAAATAACCAGAACTGATCCCTCTGTGCTGTCCTGTTTTGGTTTCCCAGGACCAAGGTTCTCTTTAACCTGAAGCAAAGCTTGTTAGACACAACATGCTGCAAGCCAGCGGGAGCAGCAGCTGCGTGTTCAGCCTCTAACAGAACTGTCCATTTTGGGAGGGGAAAGTGACCATTTCATTATGATAAGGAAAAGAAACTCAGATACAGTCTTTAAGAATGGATTTTGGCTTAAAAAGTTAATCTCTAATCTATCTTCAGATAATGGGTCTTAATAAAAAATTGCTCATGGACATATTTTTCTATATCTTTGTATCACACAGATTTTTTTTTTGTCTTCTCTAAAGACTTAAAATCAACAGGGAGAAAAACTCAGGCACAACTGCCACCTCCCAAGACCCCTTGAAAACCCTAAAACCTGCCTTAGTGTTCACAATCAGCCTTCAAATGCCATGAATATTGAGAAAGACTCATTTCTTCCAACACACCTTAATTGTGCCCATGGTCTGCATTCAGTCACCTAACTTCAAACACTTGCAAATAAAATCAGTACAACTTTTTAGATATTCAATACTAGAGTTGGATTAAAATTAATAAAGCACAAGTTGCAGATATCTTTCCAACAATAACTTGAATGCAGAGCAGTTTTAGTACCTTAGGAATCCAGCAAGCTTTAAAAAGAATCTACAACCTGTTGATAGGGCCCTCAGCATTGCAGTAAAAAGCAAAAGTTTAGCAAACTGGGAAAACTCAATTCAAAATGAGAGATTAAATAAATAATGCAGTAAAGTATGGACTTATTTCTTCCAAAATATAAAAGCAAACCTCTAACTTTATAATTAAATAAAAAAGGGCAAAGAGAAAACTTAGAGCTTAACAGAATTTTTAAATTTTTCTGCATGTTTTGGTACAACAGTATTATTTGATGTGTCAAATTTCTACATTCAAAAAGCTCTTGCTATATGATGATAAAAATAAAACTCAGGCCATTCTTGCTATGCAGAACTGTGATTAGCAGAGGCTTTGTTCAATACAAAGAGCAGTGAGGCATGTTTTTGCCATGAAAGATAAGGGATCTTTTGACACCAATGAAAATTTTGCACTTTAATGATTCACAAGGTGACCTCCTAATGGGAGGCCAAACTACACCTCCTCAAAGGTGGGAGTGTGAGAAGAGAGGGAATTTCTGTGGTTCTTTTGGAATCTTTCATGGGAATTTGCCTCTGTGAACTCGGACTGATAAGAAACCTGAAAAGGAGGGGTACAAACAGTGATTGTGACAGCTAGTACTGCATGAATTTAACAAAATCACACTGTCCTGAGCCACCTGAGGGACTGGGGCAGGGGATAACTTTAATAAATGTGTCCTTTTTCTTCTCCCAGACTGAAATCTGGGATCTCACTGACTGCAACTGGACAGCCTGGAGCTGGTAACACCAGCTCCAGAATTATTGGGGAATAAATAAGGAAACATAATTAACCTAAGGAAAAGAAGATACATTTGTAAAGGTGAGCAGATCACCTGCAGCTACACTGAAAGGAAGACACCATGTGTATAGCAGAGCAAAAGGATACTCCACAACAAACTTTCCGAACTACCTGGGTCTCTTCAGTGACACAAAAACTGCCAGAAGGAGAGAGGAGTTAGGGACATTCCAGTT
Organism: Dicrurus megarhynchus; assembly: GCA_013399195.1. NCBI lineage: Eukaryota > Metazoa > Chordata > Aves > Passeriformes > Dicruridae > Dicrurus > Dicrurus megarhynchus. Next base: position 1,984,170 of record VXAD01007415.1, read on the forward strand.
CTGGAAAAGTTTTCTTTTCCTCATTATTAGTAACTCTAATTACTTTGAAAGAAGAGCAATGAGATAAATCCTGTAGAGCCAGAAATGTGACCTGATTTCCTTCCTGATTTAGAAACTGTCACTTTGCAAGAGAAACCCAAAGAGACAAAGCCAGGTCAAAGTGGGCTCCTCAGTTTGGTCTGCAGAGTAAATAATAAACCAAGATCAATAGAAATACAACCCGGGTTTCCTTTTGGTAGATGTTCATAAGGACGATTCCATTTAAAGGAGAAATAAACACATGTTTATCGGAACTGATTGCAATCATCCACGACACCATGGAAGAGATATTCACTGCAAGCAAACAGAAATATACCCAACAGACTTCATGTATTTTCCTCCAGGTTAGATGGTGAAAGGGAGAAGCAATGACAGAACTCCAACTATAAATTGCTTTATACCGTGATTAAGGCCCTACCTCAAGACAACGTGTAAAAACAAAGTAGAAAAGTCAAGTGGATATTTAAGAGTGATGCTGCTTCTGTGTTACCAAAGTTTTATTTGAGAGAACTGAGAAATTAGTTGTTGTCACCTTTTAACTATCAGATCTATAATTTTCCAGAGTAAATCTTGAGCACCATCAGAGACAACTTACAAGGTAGCAATTTTCAGGAAGAACTGAGCACCCACCCTCTGAAAACAGCAGGTCCCTTCTGTATTTTTCAAGCTGAGCTTCCAAAAACTAAGGCTCTGAAGGTGATAAGAGATGATAACGTTCCTTCCGAAAAGCATGACCAGGATTTCCAAATGACCACCAACATGTTTTAATATGCAACCCAAAATGTTCTTTACTCATATAGGTACACAGAGGGTTCCTTCAAGACACTAAGCAGAAAAAAGTAATGAGAAGTTAAACCAATCCCTATCTAATATCATAAATAGGATATTTAAAGAAATTTAAAGTAGCTCTATTTCATAAATCTCCCAGTCAAGATGACATTTTCTATCAGTAAATTTTTCACCATAATTTTGACAACACATTTAAATCAAGAACACAGCAACTACTCAACATTTTCCTGTAACCTGTAACGGTCCTGGGAGGTGGTAGCTGGTGCCACAGGTGTTAGTCCATCACAGCGAGAACTGAGGCCACTTTCTGGTTCAAGCCAGGAATAAAATGCTCTCAGCTCTGCTGCAGTTTTAAAGCCTGTACCCGTGAGCTGTCATTCAGAGTCACAAAGTCTCGTGGTCTACATACCCCCTTCATGGTCAAGGTATTTAGGCTACATACCCAATGATGCAACTGAATACCTTTGTGACCTCTGACGAATGATTGAGGGCATGAAACAGGATCCGCTCCCTGCCACACTGTACAGAGCCCTGGCATGCTTTAAACCTGCAGGGCTCCTTGCAGCACAAACCACTTCTGTGTGAGAACTCTGCCTTTAGAAGCTGACCCTTCATGCTTGTAAAACCCTCAGAGACTTAGATGGGAGAGCAAAGCTGCTCTATGAATGATTCGGAGCGAGCGGCAAGAACTGAGGAAAACCACGTTACAGCATCCAACTCCAATCATGAGCAAGTTCAGTAAAACATTAATCTGTGATTGCTTCTGACAATACTGTGATCTGCCCCGTACCAAAGTTACATAAACTCCACTACTCAAGGCTGAGACCTTTTGGCACATTAATCTAAAAATACCACAACTTCCATTGCTTACATGTTCAGACATTTGCCCCCAAAAGACATGACCTTTTTCTAAAGGACCCTCTATTTCTGAAGCTCTCTGTCAACCACATTTGCCACTTGAAAAGGCTACACCAGAATGAAAAAAATATTAACAAAACCACTGGACATCACTCCAATTCCAGTTGTATCATTCCCATCCCATCCTGACACTGGGCTCCCCTCAACTTTTTCCGAACCAAGGCAATGCACCCAAACCAGCAGAAGTGGTGCTTTCAAAACCACCACTTTCTTGGTCCATTAGAAGAAGAGGGTTTCACTCCTCACTGCCTCACAGCTCTGACCTTTCCAATTTTCTGCCACCACAAGCTTATAGGATCTGCTGGATCCATCTGCGTCTCCACCTGGCCTGCTTCCCCACGCCAAAAGGACGGATCAAATATACGTGTCTGAAAACACATCCCTGCTTTTTCTTCATGCCACCCGGGGGGGAATCCCCTCGCCGGTTTCAGACGACAGGAAGCCTCCAAGACCACTTCTGCCAAGCCCTGAAATCCTGGGAAATTGCAGCAAAATAAACTTCAGCACCTTGGACAGGACACACAGACGGAAAATCGCCGAAATCGGCTCATTGGCCCCGAAAGTGCTGTGCTTGGACATGACCCTCTAGGACACATCTGCGGGCCTGTTTATTTTTAGTATTGACAAATCCTCTTTGAATCACCATGTTTATTCCACCATCCGCCCTGTGTTTTGGGAAGAGCTGCTCGCCAGCTCAGCAGTGGCAGAAATTGGGGCCACCAACTCCGGATCCAAGGGCCGTCTGCAGGAGCAGCCACTGCCCCAGCTGTGACTGGAAAAGCTTGGCTCAAGCACTCACAAAGCTCAGCTCACTCCTTCCATGGCAAAACGAGACCTGTTGCCATAGGTGTGCCTGGCTCGTGTGCTTCTTCACTTTCTAGAAGCTCATCTCCAGCTCCTCACCCAAATCTCCAAGAAAAATAAAATTGGAAGGTCTGATTTATTCCCATTGCAGCCACACTTCAGTTGCGTAAGTTTTGCTTTAATTTAGCTTTCGTTCTCTCTCACGGTGCTCCCAGTATGTCACTGTTCCCCTCAGGGCTGCCTCGATAAAATCATGATCACCTTGCTGGAGTGCAGCAGAGCTCGCCCCGATTTGCTTTTATTTACATGAGCCAAGTCAAGTTTTTAATTTATGCCGGTAAAAACTCGAAATTTTTTAAGCAAAGGTGTTCTACAAACAGCTTTGAGGTGCTTGCTACCATTAAGAAACACACTTAAAATATGTCAGTTCTTACAACAAGTAATACCAGTAACACTCCCGTCATACAGAACGATACATTTTCCCTGCCACCACAGAAATAACCATTCTAGCTCATTTCTTCCCTTCAAAACCTGCCACTAGATTTCCACTCCGACACGTCTGACACCTAATAACATTAACCGAACAATTGCTGAGTATTTTCTGCGTTGTTTGTTCTTTCCGGCACTTCTGGGCGCGGAAGCAAGATGGAAACTAAACTGATTCACTGCCAGAATTACCTTTAAACAGCAATATGTATCTATATCGATAAAATTCTACATCCTCTGCTTCCACAGCTCAACGCAAGCTTTGCTGCGCCAACTTCTCTCTCCTCCAGCCCCCGGTCCCTCTCTGCCGCCCTGCTCGGACGGGACGGTGCCGGTGCCGCCGCTCCTCCCGCCTCGAGGGAAAGTTTAGGGAAGGGAAAATCCCGGCACTACTCATTCCTCCTCCGCGACACGCTCGGAACCGGGCATCCTTTCGGGTTTTTTTTAAATTTTTTTCTTTTCCTTTTATTATCATTTTATTAACAAGCAAAAAAAAAAACTAAAAAAAAAAAAAAAAAAAAAAGAAGAGAGAGAAACTTACATTGGTTTATTTAATTTTTCCTGCTAAACCAAGAGTCCCAGAGCCACTGCATTGTATCCACAGAGTTTTAGTCCGCGAGCGGTCCCGTCCCGCGGGGAGGAAGGGCCCGGCTGCCGTGCGCGGAGCGCGCTGCCCGCCCGCCGCGGAGCGCGCATGGCTCGGAGCCGCCGCGCCGTNGATGAGAAGGGTTGAGAAGAAGGGAGGGACAGGGAAGAGGAGGATGAAAAAAGGGCGGCGTGAAACGGGGTGAGAGAGTGCTAGAATCATAGACTTGTTTGGTTAGGCAGCAGGAAACGCGGTGAGGGAGGGATGGAATCAGACTTGTCCAGTTTGGAAAACACCTCCAAGATAATCAAGCCCAACTCTTAAACCAGCGTAGCCAAGTCTGCCCCTAAACCCTGTCCCCAAGTGCCACATCTGTGCCATGCGCTCTCTAGGGAGCACGGCGGGATGAATGCAACCGGGGAGAAAAGTGGGAGGGGGAAGGAGAGGGCATGAAGCTGCAGTGGGAGCTGGGGGGTGCCACGGGGCCCTTGGAGAGAGGGTTTAAGCAGGGCCAAGGGGACAGAGGGGAGAGGAAAGGCACTGGCAGCAGCACACAGCAAGGGGTGCCTCAGCACGCAGAGGGAGGTGTGAACAGTGCCAAAGCTGGACCTTCTGATCACCGCCAGCCAAACCCAGCTCCTCCTGCAGCTGCCTGACCCAGAGCCTCCGGCCCCAAGGAACAGCAACTCCAATGAGTGGGAGCAGCAGCTTTTACCCAAAATAAGCTGCCCAGCAGTAACTGGGAAGATCACAGAGGGATGTTCACAGGTGAAGAGAGGAGTGGTGAGGATTTTCTGGCCAAGTGAAGTATTCAGGGTAGTAAAAGTGAAAGAAACTTCTGAAAAACTGAAAAAAAACCTCAAACTACTGAGTGAGGTAAAATAGGACAAAGAGGGGAGACTGTCATTGCTTTACTGCCTCAGTGACATGTTGGGAAGTGTCTGCTGCCACTCTGGAAAGAGAGCGTGGAGCTGTAACAAATACTCACGGGAAAGCAGCTCAGAGTGGGGAAAAGTCCTGGGAAGAGAGCAGATCATTGAAGAGAAAAAACTGAGGGGCTGCAGTGACTCTGGGAAGGTCTTGGAGAGCAGGTGTCCATTCAAGGACAAGATCATGCTCAAGGAAATTATCAACTCAAGGATTCAAAATGTGCAAAGATCCTGGACAATCAGGAAATGGAGAGGTGTATCACAGGGAAGAGCTGGGTGAGGAAGAGGAGGGAAGGAGCTGAGAAGAGGGAGTGGAGGTCAGAGACTGGAAAAAGATTACAAAGGGAGATGGAGGGGAATGAAGACTAAGAAAAGCAGAGAAAGATGGACCTGGGGGAAAAGAACCTGTAAAACCCTACAGCAGCACAGAAAGATGTGTGAGGCAGAAGACAAACGCTCAGGGATTTAACCTCTCAACATGAGGCTGAAGAGTGGCTGCTCAAAGGGAAGCAGGTTCTCACGAGGACCAAAAGAGTTTATGGGGTGGGCACATGGTCAATCCCATAAAGGCAAATGGTGAGTCCTTGGCAGCTCAGCCACTGTGCCAACACTTCTCTGCAGGACACCTCTAACTTACAGGAGCAGCAACATCCTTTCAGTGATGTCTAGTGGATGTCCAACATTATTTTTAAATTCAATCAAAAAAAGGAATTCACATCAGAGTAAAAACACTGTGCAAGGATGGTTGTTGGGGTCACACTGCCCACAGCAGCAGAGCTCTGCTGGAAATCCTCCGCACTGGGATGGTCACAGTATGGTCCCACCGTATCAGTGCTCTCTGCACCCAGAAACAGTCCCAGTTCTTGGGCAGCAGAACCAGCAACCCCAGTGGGGGGTACTCAGACCTTCAGAAACTCCTGTCATGGAGCTATGACATCCAAAATTGGCATTTCTTGCCCCAAATAGCTAAAAAATACTATAATGAGGTAGGTAGGCTTGTAAAGAGAGAAGATGTGAACCTATTGCTTCTTCCAGTGAAGGAGTTAATTTAATGGTTGGACTCCATGATCTTGGAGGTCTTTTCCAGCCTTCGTGATTCTATGATTCAGAGACTGCAGCACAGTGCTCTCTGTGCTGATGACACAGCAGGTGCTGATGAGTGTTTTGGGGCTGAACAGCATATTTGAGGGAATTTTTATCTTATTTTATATAATGTATACTATTCTATATTAAGGTATTTTTTATATTCTCTTCCATCCCATTCTTGCCCACTCACAATTCATGAACGAAGGTCCTCTGTCCTCCCTTCTTCCTTCAGAACCACAATAGGGTGGTTTTCAGGGTGAAGAGCTAGCAGCACCTCAGTGTCACAGATCTAGTAGCACAGCCAGGGAAAGGAGGGAAAAGCCACAAAACTTCACTTAATGTCCCATGCACTGGTCCTGAATAATTTCTTGTCTTCCTTTTGCAGTCCATAAGAGAGAATTCTGTAAATTTTCAACTCTACTGCTTTTTTTTACGGAGGGAGGAAACACTGTTAAAACCTTGCTGAAGCACCAGGATGACCCATCTGTTTCATGTGTCTTTACAAATACAGAAATTACTCATAATACTAGAAAATCCTCAATCCTGTGATAATGAAATCAGCTCAGTCTGTACTCAGCTTATAGAAAAAAAAAAACAGAGCAATATTTACAAAGGAAATAAATCAGATTAATGAAAGGTAGGAAGAAGTGCAGGAGGGGAAAGCTGCCTTTAAAATTTCTTCCATGCCAGGAGCAGGACTGACATGGTTCTCCCGTTTTTTGCGCCCCCAAAAAAGAATCCTTTCCCCCACTTTTCAAGCATTTATATGCTCTTTGGGTTCTTCTTTTTAAATTGCCTCCCTTCAGAAGACACAGAAATGTAAGCCAGGAACACACCATGAAAGCAGCAGCTCCAAATCCCACAGCAAGTGGGGAACACCCTTGGCACAGGAGCCACTCCTAATGCAAACACTAATCATGAAGTAGCCACGTTAATTGGAACCCTATAGACAGGCTGATCAGAGAGAGGAAAATTGATTAAAAACCATGCTGCCTTGCCAAAATCTTCCTCTCTGCAAGAAGCAGTCAGGTAATGCTGGCTTACTGAATGTCTGAAAAAGTTCAGGCAAGTCAGCTGAAACCCAGTAAACGTGCGTATCAGATAGGAGTAAGTACCAGCAGCAAAATAAATACTATGGAAGATCAGTTGGTGTCATCTTTCTCTTTGCTTCTCTTCAAAAAAAAAAAAGCCTTTTTCCCCACAAAGTGATCACTGGATTCTTAAAGGGATTATGGACAGCAGTGCTGGTTGCAAAGATCCATTTATTCTCCCAAAGATGCTCACGAAGCCTTTCTTTCAGCCCATATCCCTACACATTTCTCACTGCCTTTTTGAGGAGAGTCTGAAAAATATGCAGTTCTTGAAAGCCTGAGTTTGGAGAATAGCTTTAGTTTAAAACAAATTCTGTGGGTTTTTTTCTTAAAACAAATAAAAATGTTTAGAAGAGCTTTTTTCCTTGCAGAACTCTATCTGGCAAAAAAGAAGTATTTTCCTTCACAATTTCAAAGGTTTCTCCATGCCCTCCCACCTTGCTAGCACTCAGTGGAGTGCTCTTACTTTCCACAGACCTCGACTTTTTATAAACCCTTTTTACTGCTTGGGATAAGTGCTGTGAGAAGCTCCTTTAGCACGAGGTGCCATGAGGCTGTTGCACGCCAAACTCAGTTTAGCCAACACTTCCCTCTACCGGGAAAGAAAAATACTGTCATTTGTTTTAATTCCCTTTGAAATAAAGGGAGAGACCAGGATAACAAGGGGATTTCCTGCCAAAGGATGGGAGATTTGAGGGCATGTGGGATGAAGAATGGGCAATCACCAATACATTGCTCTTTTACTAACCAGGAAAAAGGGGTTTTGCCGTCCCATATTGATTCCCCTTCAATGAGGATACCCACAAATTCCCTTCCCTGATGGCTTCCCAGCCCCACTGAGAGGGAACAAACAAACCAGCAGGGCTGGGACCCCCCACAACCCCACCATGCTATGGAAAAAACAAGGTCAACCCCCTACGACAAACGCCCTGTGTGGATCCCACACTGAATCACATCAGGGATGATGCTAACACTTCATTGTGTAACACAGCCTGGGATCTGGGCTTATTTCTCCCTCTCTAATGAGAGCCCTGATTCCTTCTCATCCCCCCACTTCAATTCCAATAAGCAAAGAGACCCTGACACAAACCCAGCTGCTGTGTCAGGCTACATCTGTATCAGTCTTCAGCTTCTGTCTTTTAATTAAGTGTATCATCCTCAAGGAGCAGCTCTCATCAAGCATCCACAGGGAAATCCTGTAACGCCTGGATAAATTGCTACATTTGTTCAATCAGACTCAAAGATATAACCCTAAAGTGAGCTAATCTAATTTAATGGGGGGAAAAAAAAATTACAGGCAGGCAGCGCCCCTGTCAACGACTGTGTCCAAGTGTGAAGAAAGCATTCAGTGCTCTGATAGACATAACAGCTCACATCATTAAAATAAAATTAATTTTCATCTCCCTGAAATGGCTCACCTCTCAATCCCTCCAAAATTAGGCCACTTTATGTCTAACCAGAAGACAGCTGCATTTTAATTTAGAAGGGAAAGAAGGTTGTGCTGGGCTGGGCTGAATTACGACCCATTACCATGCTTTTGCCACCTGTGGCCAGCACTAATATTTGGTGATTAGGCAGTTCAGAGAGCAGAGGAACACAGCTTCACTAAGGGGCAAAAAGCGCTTACATGGGGTTTAGTGATTAGCAGGGTCAGAAAGGCAGAGATTGAGTTTCCAGAAAAGCTGTCTGTGCTTTTTGGAGGAAGCAAAGATATCCAAGCACCCCTTTTCCCTGCATCAGGTAAAGCTTCCTAAAAGGGGCTGGTCACACACTGAGCCTTTGCGAAGTGTAAAGTCAAAATTTATTCCCTCCTTTTTGTGCCAAAAGCACAAATTCAAGAAAAAAAAAATCTTTTTACCCCTGTTCTGTTCTCTAACAGAACATCAGAACTAAAAACATCTCTGACAGGGTCAGAGTAAGCTGGTTGATTGATTGGTTTCAAACACTGCCTGCAACCTGCAGTTAGAAACACGCCTTGAGAAGCATCTTTGAGGCACAGCTAACAAGAAAATCCCCACAAAGGCTTCAGGGAAATTCCAAGTGATAATTTTCTACATTTAGTACCCTGATCCCTCTTCTTTCTTTCACTGCAGTCTATCATTCCCTCCCTGTTCCATTTTAACACTAATTAAAGGCAAACTTCCTTCCACTACATTTACTTGATATTTTACATGAGTCATGAACCATTTCCTTTTTATTTTTTAATTTGAATCTCCTTATTAATTGTAATGCCTATTAGCTTGTATTCAAACTCTGCCATTTCAGCTTCTGGGAAGTGCTTGGGGTAGAAAGACTTAAGCAATAATGACCACACAGTTTTTCAGCACAGAAACAATCCTGGGGACTTCCTTGGGAATGCTCTAGGCCTGTTGATGCTCACATAGGTCAGATCTTGGGCAAACTGCGGTCACAAGTGGTTAAGTGACTCAGAATTTCTGACAAAAAAAAAGCTTGACCAATCTGACATAAAAAAAAGCTGAGCTCTTCTCCTGTTCCTTTTCTTGTAGGGTTTCCTGTAAGGGCACTAAAGCACAATGATGATGTAGAAACCTTTCTCTGGTGCTCCTCATTGATCCTTTCATCCTTATATCACATTTCAAATCCAGGGTTTGTAGTGTTTATAGTCTACTCTGACTATCCACATTACTTTATTTGCAAAAGTGCCCATGGAGCATTAGGATATGACAATATCTTCTTCTGAAAAGAGGACGGCATGAGGAGAGCCAGGGAGATGACCATGCTGGGTTAATAGTGGGGCTCCCTGATCTTAGAGGTCTTTTCCAACATAAATGGTTCTGCAATTCTAGGACTGAATTCAGGGATTATCATTCTTTTTTCAGCATCTTCAAGCTGATCAGCCTAAGGAGCCCTGGGTGGACAGGATGCCTGCCCTCAAGCTCTTTCAGCTCTAAAACCCATAGCCTGATACTGCAAAGAATCCTTTAGACTGGAAAAGACCTCCAGGATCATCAAACACAGCCATTAACCTAATACTGCCAGGTCCAGCACTAAACCCTGTCCCTACATGCCATATCCACATTTTCTTGAACTGTTCCAAAGGATGGTGACTTCACCACCTCTCTGGGCAATCTGTTCCAATGGCTGAATGCCCCTTTTGTGACAGAATTTCTCCTAATATCCAATCTAAACCTACCCTGGCGCAACTTGAGGCCATTTCCTCTTATCCTACTGCTTGTTATCAGGGAGAGGAGACCAACCCCCACCTGTCTACAACCTCCTTTAGGGCAGAGCACTGGCAGCAGGTTGGGGAAGGGACCCTGCCCCTATACCCAGCCCCAGTGAGGCACATCTGGAGTGCTGTGTCCAGTTCTGGGTTCCTCAGGACAGGAGGGACATGGAGCTCCTGGAGCAGGCCCAGTGGAGGCTACAAAGTTGATTAAGGGACTGGAGCATCTCTCTCACAAGGCTGAGTGACCTGGGCCAGCTCAGCCTTGAGAAGAGGTGGTTGAGAGGGTATCTCACCCATGTGTATCCCCTTCCATCTGAAGGGAAGTGTCAAGGATGGACCAGGCTCTTCTTGGTAGTGCCAAGAGACCCAGTCTTGAGCAGAGCTCCACCTTTGAGTGAATGCTACACAACAAAAAATAATTACTAAATATATGCATGTCATGGTTTAACCCCAGACAGTAACTAAGCACCCTACAGCCACTCA
>VXAD01007415.1:1994644-2106264 GCA_013399195.1 Dicrurus megarhynchus
GGAGAATTGGAAGAACAAAAGTGGGAAAGTTCATGGGTTGAGATAAAGACAGTTTAATAGATAAAGCAAGAGCCAGACGCACAAGCAAAGCAAAACAAGGAGTTCTTTCAACACTCCCCGTGGGCAGGCAGGTGTTCCATCATCCCCAGGAAAGCAGGGCTCCATCACACATAATGGTGACTTGGGAAGACAAACACCATCCCACTCACTATTCCCCCCATTATTCTTTATTCCCCCCCACTTTATACACTGAGCATGCTGTCACATGGTCTGGAATCCCTTGGTCAGTTAGGGTCAACTGTCCTGGCTGTGTCACCTCCCAGTTTTCCATGTGCTCCCACTCCCCTCACCAGCAAGGCACTGTGAAAAGCAGAAAAGGCCTCATCTCTGTGCAAGCCCTGCTCAGCAATAACAAAAACGCCTCCATATTACAAAACCTGTGTCCAGCACAAATCCAAATAGTCCCACACTAATTACCACAAAGAAAATTTACCCCAGGCAAACCCAGCACATTCCATCCCTTGTTCCATATCATTTGCATCGTAGTCAAGTCATAAAATACCTAACACAACTTCACTAACCATGACCTCCCTTGCTACCCACCCTTCAATACAATGAACAGATGAGCTATCTGAGTGACCAGAGCCCAAGACAAGAGGCCATGAACTTCCAACCCTTCACACAAAGGGATGAAACATGGAATGAATGTATGTGAGAGGGGTGTGTAGGGAGACAAGCAGAGCCATCATCTCACTGGAGCCATCTGCTCTGAAGGAGCTTCAGTCCCAGCAGTAAAACCCTCTGGTGGTGGGAATGTGATGGTCAGTGAGTCTCATCAATGGTCAGAGCAGTCTTCTTAACAAGGTCTGCACCACAAGGTCCTTTGTGTTCACGTAGTCCACGACTTTGGGCTCCATCAGTCACGATGCCCACCCAGGACAGGAGGAACGTTGTGCTGCACTGAGTTACTGGGCACCAAACCCAGCTGTGCTCAGGTCACTCTGCTCTTTCACTTCTTCTTTTAATGCTTTTCCTCCATTGGTCCACATGGCTCCTGGTACAGTAATTCCTGTAATATGCAACTCAAACAATGGCTTACAGCATTTAAAGGTACATCCATTACAGTCTTCACCCCCGGTTCTTTGGGGCCAGGTTACAGGGTTTAGCACTGCAATGAACTCCTCCCCTCACCCACAGCCTGGCTGCCACAAGGGGTTCCTGCCTTGGTCCACATCCTAGTTCTCCATGGTTGCAGGGAACTGCTCCTCACCATCATCTTCACCACAGGTTTCAGGGGCATCTCTGCTTCCCCTGCTCCAGTGTGGTGTTCCACCCATGGGAAACCATTCTCCCCAGACTTCTCCAACGCAGGCTCTTCCCACAGGCTGCAGTTCTTCACAAATGTGATGATCTTCAGAGGATCACAGCCTCCTTCAGGCATTAACCTGCTCCAGCATGAGGTCCTCCAGGGGATGTCAGCTCCATCATGGGCTCATCCACAGTTCACAGTCCCTCTGATTGGAGTTCACAGCGGAGTCCCAGCCTGGCCAGTTCAGCAGCACAGACACACCAGCAATGCCCTGGTCATCTGCCAGCCCAGGCACATCACCATTGCTGTTGTTAGTACGTGCCCAGGCACAGCAGAGTACCGTGATCAGCACTACAGAGAGCACAAATTGCAAAAAGGAGCCACTAATGAGGCTCTAATACACAGCCAGGCAAGTGAGCCCCATGGCAAGCACAGGAGCCTGTCAATTAATAGCTAAATGGCAGTAACAGCTATCAAATCGATCTAGCACATTTCAATCAAATCTCTCATTGTCTCTAACCCTTCGAGCTGCACATTGAGCACAAAAAAAGTCTGTTGTGGTTTAATTCCAGGCAGCCACTCAGTCACTCCCCCACCAGCAGCATCAGGGAGAGAATCAGAAGAGAAAAAGTGAGAAAACTCACGGGTAGAGATAAAGACAGTTTAAAACGTAAAGCAAAAGCCACACACATAAACAAAGCAAAACAATTAATTCATTCAACACTTTCCACAGGCAGGCAAGTGTTCAGCCATTTTCAGGCGAGCAGGGGCCCATCACACATAGTGGGGACTTGGGAAGACAACTCCAAACATCCCCCCTTTTTATTTACTGAGCAAATGCCCTTGACTGGAAATGTCCCCTTAAAGCACATCAATGCACACACTGAACCACCACATTTTGCTTTTCCAAGCTGATACAGACCCTGACTGGATATTGAATATTCTCCTTAGCACCGAGCAAAGTCCAATTTCTTTTTTTCCTCCTCTGCAATATTTGAGTGCTCTCTCAGTTTTATTTTATTTACTCTTTCATCTATTTTCAAGCATTGATTTGGGAGTGGCTGTAAATGGGGTAGGACTGGGGCTTCTGCCAGATTTTTGGAGGGAATTGCTCTACTCAGCACAAACACAGCCATCCACAGAAAATAACACAAAATCCTAACACTCAGCTCTAGTCTCCAAAAGAGTTGGAGGACTGCAACAGCCCTCTCTTTTCAGGGCATTGTAGAGTACAACAGCAAGAATAGAAGCTGGAAAAGCACTTCCCACCACCTGTTACTTCTCAAATATTGTTTTTTCTAACTGATTTTCACTCCTTAGCCCTTTCTGCACTCATGTTCATATAGAAAAAAACAAAAAGGACAAACAAAAGCTAATTTCCAGAGATTGTTTAAAAGTAAAAGAAAAGTTGATGAGCAAACGTGGGTAAGACACAGGCAGGAACTTCTGAACGCAGTGACAATGGGGCCCATTTTCTTTTCCACATAGGGTAACTATTTAACTACTTTTCTAGTAAAAATGGAAACAGGTAAGTCACTCCCATCAGTCCCATCCCAAAAACATACCACAACTCCAGATGTGGTCTCCTTTCACACCTCAAACAGAATACTAAACACAAAGAAAAGTACAGCAACAAAACCCTTAAAGCCCTTAAAACAGACAGGCAAACAAATGCAGTCATTCCTTCAGAAAAAAGCCCAAAAAACAAGGGTAAACTCTCCAAGGCCACATACATAGAAAGCCTGGCTAGAACACCAATCACAGCAAAAACTTCTCTAAAGAATAGAGCAAATACACCTATGGCTGCACTACTACCTTGTTAGATACGGATGCCACTGCTGGTTTAGAGTACAGGTACAAACAAACCCTAGTCCTTACTCCAACAACAACAACCAAACCACACCCAACCCCCCCCAAAAAAAAACCCAATAAAAAACCTCCAAAACCAAACCCACCCAACAAAAAACCAACCCCCAACCAGCCCACAAAACAACAAAAAACCCACCCCAAAAATCTCACCAAACCCCACAAAACAAACAAAAAAACCCAACAAAACTCCCCACCCACAGGAAGGAAGGAGGAGGGGGAGGGAAGGAAGGAAAAAAAAAAAAAAGGAAGGAAAAAAAAAAAACCAAAAAAAAAAAAAAAAAAAAAAAAAAAAAAAAAAAAAAAAAAAAAAAAAAAAAAAAAAAAAAAAAAAAAAAAAAACAAAAAACAAAACCCCAAACCAAACACCAACCACCACCCAAACACTCCCAACCTATCTCTCCATCTCCTGCCTTATAAATAGTTTGTTTCCTGATTGTTTATCCCTTTCAGCTGTCTCCTGATGGGTGAATGTATTAACATTGCCACATCCAATTAAGCTCCTGGCTGTTGGTTCCTGCTCTTCAGCTCTATCCAAGAAAGTGAATATTGGATTCATACCATGCTGGCTATAACGATCATGACAAATTCAGCTGTGTTATTGGTTTGTCAGATATAGGAAGGTGTTGACAAGAGCCAAAATGTTGCTTGATTGTTGAGAAAATTCCTGTGTGAGAGGCTTTAAGAGCTCCTTCCACTCACATTACAATAATAAATACAGAGGTGAAAGTGAATAATATTTTCATTGAAGGTACTAAATAAAATTTTTATGTAGCATTAAAGATGTATCAAAAACCAACGACATGGCACTGAAGTCAAGCTAGTTTAAATGAAGAGGTAAGCTTGTGATTTTAAGTGTGAGGCTGATGAACTGGGAAACAAATTACCAGGTGGCAAACATTCTCCTTGATGTCCTTAAGTCAAGAGCTGTAACCCCAGCAGAACAAATGACTTCAGTCAAATGAAGCCAAAGCCACCTTTAAGATATTTGGCAGCACTGACCTGCCTTTCCAGTTCCTTTCAGTAAAAACATGGAAAATACATTTCCACTTTCTGGTATTACTCTCCCAAAACACAGAAAGTCTCAGGGACCATCTCAATCAACTTGGTGGGATAAGCAAACACATATTGGAGTATTGGATCTTGCTGTTGTGGGGCAACTTGTGCTTTATGACCAATAGGATACAAATTTTCCACGTGCATCTTCCAGCTTTCCGCTGTGCAAGAGGCCTGGTCCATAACCATGGGATCATGGCAAGCTTCCACAGGGAAGACTCACCACAGGAAAACTGCAAACTGCACCCTCCTATAGACTTTGGAGGGCGGGTGCAGTTGATGCAGTTTCTGTTCAAAAGAAACCTTGCTCGATACTCTGGTTTAACCCTCACCAACATTTATTCCCCTCTCAAGTACCTCAGCTTTCATTTTGCGGGATTGAACAAGCCAGCATTCCAGATTTCTTTCTAAAGACATTCTAATTTCATGTCCATCGTAGAAACCCTTTAAAACTTGTTTGCTTCACGTGACTCTTCCTTGGGCATCTCGTACCAGTGTGTGCAGAGGTGCAGCCTCACCGCTGCCTCCCCTTTGCCTCAGCGCCGCCTGCCCACCACGGGCTGTGTCTCAGCTGACAGATCTTCACTTCCTTTTCTCTGTTTCAGGGTTGCACCACGTCACACATCCCAACCCTTCTGTTTCAGCAATTGATCCAGGTCTCCACAGGGATCTGCTGTTTCCATCCCCTGGAAGCAAATATCCCCATTTGGCCCCCAGTAGGGCATTTCATGCTCTGCCCTATTATATTGTCTCCGGATACCAGGGGATAAGATTTGCCACATTCTTCTTTCTTAGTAAATAGATTTCAAACCTTTTTTATTCAGTTTTCCACTGTCCTTCAAATCTTTGATTATTTCCCCTCCAAAATGTGTCCCACAGCCCTGCAATATACTTAATTCAGATCAGCAAGTCTCTGCTTGAGCTGCTTGTTACCTATTTTTCTAATACAACTATTGCCTTTAGATTGGATTTTGTGGATCTTTTTCCCTCCTGCTGCCTTTCCTGATTTGAAAGGTTCTCACAAAATGCTTAGAGAGAGATCTGCAGGTTCATGTGCCAGTTGTCAACAGAGTTTTTGCAAAGGGGTTATTCTGGACCCCGGCATTGTTATAATTCCCTTCTGTGTCCATCCATGGATTTACTCACATTTCCATTCAAACACTTCTTGTTTGCCAAGGAAAATATGATCCCATATTGACAACAGTCTTCACTGAACATTAAGGAGATTCTTTACCTGATATTTGTAATATATATAGATAGATCAACTTTAAGCTATCCAAAACCTCATCCCTTTCCCATTTTAAACCAAACTCAAATTTTCTTTACTTTTTCTTCTCCTTTCTTAGATAGTCAGTGATTTATTTATTACTGTTTCAGCTTCCTATTAATGGTTTCATTCTCTTTTACACTGGAAATTCTCACTGATTTTGTTTTCTGAACTTTAAACTGCAGCTTTCTTTTAGCACAACTCTCCTCCCCCTCCCTCTAAGATCTCTGCTTACTGCTAATACTTTTTCAGGTAGCTATTTACCTGTTCAGGTTTCACTCTCTATACTTGAGACAGAGGCCCCAGTTTTGTTTTGGTTTTTTTTTGGGTTTTTTTTTTTTGGGGGGGGGGTTTTTTTGTTTGGTTTTTTTTGGGTTTGGGTTTTTTTTTTTTTTTTTTTGTACGTTGAAAATGTAATTTTGATCGAAAACCACTAGGAGGAAGCATTCAACAAGTTTCCTTGTCCAGATGTAGATCCCAGTTTTAATTTTATTAAATTCAAATAGTTTTGAGAGGAAATAAGGAGCCTGTTGGGTCACAGTTGCCCTTGAAAATGCTGTGGCACAAAACCCCTTGAAAACACGTGTAACTATTTACCTTCCAGTCAAACTGGCTTCTTTGCTCCTGCTAAAAATAGTTTGGACTCCATCCTCTGAAGAATAGAAGCCACCTCTAATTTACAGCTTAATTTTTCCCCAGCTATTCTATTTGTCCTTTAAACATTTTCCTCCCTTGCTTACATTTTCCCACCTGCTTTGTTTACTGAGAGTTACAGTGCATCCTCTCAGCTGTTATTTCTAGGCTGAACAAACCAAAGTTGAATCTCTCTTCATATCACAGACTATTATTCATACTAGCATTGCTTCCCAGCACATGATCCAGTTTTAATTCACAGCTGTTGAATTACAAAGGTGTCTGGTGAATGGGAGGAAAAAATGTCGCCTTTCTTTCAGGCACAATTGGAGTTTCATGCCATGCAACTCCATCAATTTGCCCAAGAGCTGAGAAACACTGAACTAAAATATTCACGTGGTTCAATTAATGACAGTCTCAATGGTAAAATCCGTTTAGCTTATGCTACAGGTCCTGAAGAAAATATTGCTGAAGAAAATAGCTTTTTATTCATTAGTTCTTTTTTTTTCCCCACCCCCTTTAACTCTTTTGACTGGTTTGCAAATATTCAAGGATTTTCCATTACTTTGATTTCCTATGAAAATGTGTGCTTTAGGTGCTGAAATAAAGCCCACTACAGAGGGGTACAGGTGTTCTGGAATTCTCATGTGATTTCTCATTATATTTATTGTTCCACATCACTATCAAAGGAACAAACTGATACCTCATGTTGTTGAGCTTGTGCTTCTCACAGGCTGTCAAAGGGAAAAGCTCTCAGGCCTCAATTTTTTGTTGTCTCTATTAATAATCCCCTTTAAAAATGTAATAATTTGGGGTAAAATTTTAAGTGATATAGCATTTGAAAGAGGTAAGTGTTGAAGAGACCAGGCTGATAATGCAGCCTGGCTAAAATAATGACTAAAATCACATGAAATATTGCTCTGAATGACCAAAAAGGACAGTAATCCATCTGGAAAAAAGGCTGTATGTCACACAGCCACCACAGGAAAGCATGATGTTTGTAAGGGCATCGGTAGGATCCTAAATTAAGAGGCTCAGAGGAGAACCAGAAGGATTTGGAGGATTATTTATTTCTAAGGGCATATTTTCTAACTGCTGTGCTTATATTCCGAATTTCATCTCCCAGATGTTTGGGACCTTCTTGTGGCTTCGAAGATTTTCTTATGGTCTTTCATTACATGAAGAGGGTTTAAAAGAAAGATGGAGGGAGACTTTTTATTAGGGTTTTAGACTGAAAAAGGATAGGTTGAACTTGGATATAAGGAAGACATTTTTCTGCTATAAATTGAGGTCCTGGCACAGGCTGCCCAGAGAAGCTGTGGCTGCCCCATCCCTGGAAGTGTCCAAGGCCAGGTTGGACAGGGCTTGGAGCAGCCTGGGATAGTGGAAGGTGTCCCTGCCCATGGCAGGGGGTAGAACAAGATGATCTCTTAAGTCCCTCCCAACCCAACCCATTCTATGGTTCTGTGATTAAAGAACATGGCAAGGGAACTCTGTTCCCTAAAACAGTATCACCTTTACTCAGAGTTTCTGCAGAAGGTAAAGCTCACCCTAGAGGGTACTTGTCATTTCTTGCACCAACAAACAATTCACTTAGGGTACCAAATGAACATTCGAAATGGTGGAGCTCTGGCTCAGTTTCAGGGTGGCCTTTCCAGAGAGAAGGACATAAATGAGGCTTATATGTATCTGACCAACAGTTAATTGTTTTTACAATAAAAAATAATTCTTCCTGGCACACAAAGTGGCAAAGATGAGTCGCACCACATTGAGTTACGGATATGTTTAATAAAATTTCCTGAGAGATTGTGATGTCAAGACTGTTCAGTGCACCCCCAAATCCATGAGAATGATGCATCTGGCTCATTACTGCTCCTCAATGGATCCTGCACATGTTGGGAAGCTGACATTGAACAGGCTGGATCTGGGAAACACCATCCCACCAGTGCCATGTAGTCAGATCCTCAGCTGTGGTTGTTCACATGGTGTGAAAGTGGTTAAAAAATAATTTTAGCCATATAAACCCATTTAATTTCATTAATTCTTAGCTGGTTGTTAGATTTGTTTTTCATTGGAAGGAATAGAGCCCCTGAGTTCCAAAGGCACAGAGCTGTTGACTTTTCTGGTATAACACAGAGTCACTGTGCACCTACCTTAAAATCTGAGGGAGTATCAGTCAAAACTAATTAAAGGTGCCACAATTTCAGGAATGGCTAAGGAGAAGCCAAGGGAATACCACAGATGAAACTAAAAAGTACTATAAATATTATTTATTTGCATCAGTCTTCAGATAATATTAACTGAAAACAGAGTCTTGTTATTAGGTGTAATTTACCATTCATAGTAAAAGGGAATTTCTGTCCAAAAAGCTCACAATCTGAAGAGGTGGAAAAGACAGGAGAAGAAAGCAACACAAGACATAAGGACATAACTGCTATGACAGAGAAGGGGCATTCAATAGAGAATAAAACTTGCTGCGGGCTGCAAAGCAGTGCACATGAGGTCCCACTCAATCCCAAAACTCCTTTCTGGCTGAAATCAGTGTGGAGGGAAAAGCTCACCTGAGAATTGCCAGAACCTGCCAAACCCAACAGTGATCACACAGCTGCAACCTTGCAACAAAGAAAAATATAAAGCATCTTAAACTATAAAGACGTTAGAGTATGTAAGAAATTAAAATGTCAGGGGTAATTTGTGGCTACATCTAGTACATGACAAAGGAAAACACAACAGTCCTCAGACAGTAAAGTGCATCAGCTGGATGTATCTCCAAAGTACATGTACAAAGGACAAAAGATTGGGTAGTGTTTGGGCAAGTGTTTTTCTGAGAAGCCCAAGATGTAAGGACATGAAGATAAAGGACTTCATAAGGAAAATGTGGTGAGATGAGAAACCATGAGAGCCCATCTGCACACGTAGTTCCATGAGAAATAGAATTTATGATTAATCCATAGTCTTACGTTAACCCCAGACCCAAATACTTCAACCCAAATTTCCTAATTGAAAACATTACTGACAATTTGGTTTCTTCTAATTTTTGCAGGAGAGAGAAGACTGGTTCTCCCATCAGAGAAGCACAGGCAGGAGGGAGAAAGGTTTCTACTTCCAGTGGGACACATCTCTACTGTAAGCCCAGGCCTCGTTCCCTGACCATGGATGATGTTCATCACCACGACCAAGGACAGCTCTGATGGGTCCCATGTGGAGCTCCCCAGCCTGGGTTTCTGGTGCCTAAGGGAGTGGCTGAAGTGATATTTCCAATTTCCAGCCAGTGGAAATGTTGATTTGTGTTTCTCTTCTTTACCACATTGTCAAGAATGAACTTGAACACAAAACTCAACCATTAGGTGAAGTCTGAGGAAGGTATGCAGTAAACACAATTTTTTATGAGGTGAAGGCACAACAGCCTTCATCTCACTGCCAGAGGGAACCAGAGGTTAAAAAAAAAAAATCCTCACAGGCGAAACATAAAGCAAGGTTTTGCTCTGCTCAGTATGACTTCTGTGATACTAAGACTCGTATTTATTATTTCATTAAACTTCAGTAACACAACTATGATAACATACATGCCTTGGTTTATTCTGTAAATCAATCATATGGGAAGAAATCCACTACACTGTGGAATATCTGTGGATCATGCAGGGTCTATGTTTGTGGCACATCTGTCCCCAAACATGAAAAAAAAAGATTTAAAAAATCATCAGCCATTTGCTAAACAGGTTTATAATGATAGTATCAATTAGGAATGGAATAAATTTTAGCTCCTTTCCATTCCTCAATTTATGCTCAATATTGACATTCATTTTCTGTTCTCCAGTAGATCCACTGGTGCTTGGACTTTCCTTTGCTTCCTGTACAGGGGAAATATCAGCTGAGGTTGCCTATCACTGCTGTGAACATGTCACAGCACTCAGGTACTGTGGGACCTGCTGTGCAGTGGGATGCCCTTGATCCAGCAGATCCAAAACCTTTCTCTGAACTTGTAAATATTGAAGAAAACTGAACACAGCAGAGCCAAAGGCCACGATTCTCCAGTTGCCGTAATTAACTGATCACCATCAACAGCCCTGGTTTCACAGGGAGGCTGCCTCAGCTGACATGTATTTACAATATCATCTTCTGTGAAAATTTAAAAATACCCTTAACAACTTTGTCACCGATTAACTACTCAACGTCTGGAGATTGTTGATTGCCTGTTATTTCTCCATTCTCAACCCTGAGATCGCCACTACTCTCTCTTGTGACGCTGTCATATGACGGAGGGATGGACATTGAGGACGACGTTTCAGACTTGTTTGCACTCCTACCATAATTTGCATACAGCATAGATGCAATAAGTCCTTCGTTTTCTGGAGCAGCATCCCCCAGAGTGTCAGTGCTGCAAGTTCTGCGCTGGTACAGGTAGGAAGCCTGTTTGAGGGAGCGCAGGAGCAGGTGACTCCTGTAGGCACGCTGGATCACCATGGCTGAGGCTTCCTCTTGCCTGTGTCTGAGCGTAGTCGATATCGGCTCGTAGGATTGTTTTGAAGGGTTGTCAGCCATGAATTTCTCCTCCATTTGTACTTTCAGAGCATCCAGCTCACCAGAATCTCCCAACACCCTCTTGGTGAAAGCAAACAAGATATCCAAGCAGTGTATCTTGTCCCCACTGACCACAGGCAGGTCCATTGCTGTAAGTTCAACTTTGTTTGGTTTTGGTACACGCAAAGGCTTAGACAGAGCATCTGCAAAGTCTGAAAGTGCAGAGACAGTTATAAACTGAGTTGCCTCAGGGTCAAACTTCTCCCAGATTTCGTAAAAGAGGTCAAAGTCATCTTCCCCTAAAGGCTCTGTACTTTCTTCAGTGGCAACATTGAAGTTCTCTAGAATAACAGCTATATACATGTTTACAACAATGAGAAATGATATAATGATGTAACTTACAAAATAAATAATACCTATGGCAGGTTTACCACATTCACCTATGGTACCTTTTATGTTTGGATCACAAAATGGTGGCCCAGTGTTTAAAATAGGACTGAGAAGACCATCCCAGCCAGCTGATGTGGTGATTTGAAAGAGGCAGAGCATGCTGTTGGCAAAGGTTTGGAAGTTGAACATATCGTCAATGCCACCTTCCATCTTCACATAGGCAAAGTTAGCCATGCCAAAAATGGCATAAATGAACATGACCAGAAACAGCAAGAGGCCAATGTTGAACAGAGCAGGTAGGGACATCATTAAGGCAAAAAGCAGAGTTCGAATTCCTTTGGCTCCCCGGATGAGTCTCAGGATCCGCCCAATCCGGACCAAGCGAATGACCCTGAAGAGTGTGGGTGGTAAGAAATGTTCAAAGGCTTTGCCAACGCTGGAAAGCAGTAAGGCTGAAAAGGAAATTATAACAACTTATTAGGATATCACATTTTTCCTTAACTAGTAAGGAGGCTGGAATGATAATATCTTCACAGCTCAAAAATATCTGATGTGTGTTTGCTAAGCTCTACCAGAATAACTTTTAGGAGAAGCTAACTGAAAAAAAATAGTTGTAGATATCAGCAATTACAAACTACATCCTTCAGCCATCAGAGGACAGCCCCTGTTGCACTAAAGATGACAAGGAACTTTCTGTGCACAACTTCAAATATCTGTATCAGTTGACACTTGGTGACTGATGGTTTTCTTTGACTCTGATTGCATGAATATTTCAGCAGGTTCAGGTTACCTTCTACATTTGTCTTCAAATACTGACACTACAAAGGTAAACTAAGAAAACAAGATATAATGCAATGTCATGGTTATCATTTAGATAACATAGGTAAGATATGTAGAAGCAAACAGTCATGGACATAAAGTGGCATGCACAACTTCTACAATGGCTTTTGGTTCATTCAGGGACAGAGCTACACATGGATGTTATCTTTTCTTTGTTTGAATGAAAAAAGTGACATGTAGTAGCACTAGAAGAGGCTTGTCTTTTCTAAATATAGCTGTTTTGGATACATTTTTCTGTATTTACAATCCAGAAACTTAATTTCTCAAGAAAAAGCTATAGTCTTACTGGACTCTTACTTACCCAAGACATGAGTCATACTAAAGAAATGAAATATCTTTCTTCCCCTGAATGCCTGTTGCTAGTTGGCAGTACTAGCCCTAGGAGTAGTTAAATTGGCAGAAAGCTCAAATTTGCAGCAGAGCTCTTTACCCCGTTCTTCCATTGCAGTCCCTTCAAATAAAAACTAATACATTTTTGGTCATCTTTTCTATCCTGGTACACAGTGTGAACCTTTATTTTCACTCAGCAATGCCCAAGTTCACAGAAACTGAATTCCAGTCTATAATCTAATTCCAGTCTTCCTCTTCTCCATATATTTCAGTCATCTATCAAAAACATGGATGACAAAACCCAACAATTTGATCTGATTGAAGATTTATTAGTTGGCACTAAATCTGTGACAATGGAAATTATCATGTAATGTGATACTGCAATGATGGGATATTCATTCTGTATTTCAGATGAGGGGAAAAAAAACCCTAAAGAACCATTATAAATATATACACACTTTTAGTGAAAGAATTGTTTTAAATCTCATTTAATATTATTTAATATCGTCATGGGGGGTACTTATTTTTTCCTTAAGACTTTACAGTATTATGACTAACATTTCAATGACTATTTGCAGTTAATAAATTTTAACTACTTTTTTTTTTTTTTTTTTAAAAAGGAGAAGAATTGATATAGTAAAGAATGTGCCAGACAATTTTACTTACCAACAAGGGACATAATAACAACAACTAAGTCAAATATGTTCCAGGCATTTGAGAAATAGTACTGCCTCAGAGCCAGCAATTTCAGCACACATTCTGCAGTAAAGATGGTAACGAAGAGTATATTGATTTTGCTGAGGATGTTTGTCTTCGTTTCACTTTGCTCATAGGTTTCCACCATCATTGTGATCATGTTGAGGCAGATGAGACCCATGATGACAACATCAAAGATTTGGGATGTTGCAATGTCGAAAAGGAAACCTTGATATCTGTTCTAGAAGGGGAAAAAAATACTGACATCAGTTATGAAAATAAGGTGTACTCATCCATATATGTTTCCAATGTTTTCAATTTTTATGTTGCAAAGTTACTCAGCCACAGTGAAGTTGGAGAAATTGGAGAAAGGCAGGATATAAAAACAACACTAAAATCCCTTCCCATCCTGAAGTTTCATCACTTCCAAGGTGAATATAAAACCCCGTAATATTTATGCAGAGAACTTAATAAATATTTAACCCATAAAATAATTCAGTCAACTTTTTGAACCGACAGCACACTGTGTATCAATGTAAAGACAGTATGAATCATTTATATGCAATATAAAATGAATTAAATTGTACTATTGCAATGCATTTTCCCTTTGAAGAATTCAGTCTTACCAGTGGTCTTGGAATAGGTTTTTGAGGTTTCTTGGATCCCAACTTTTTCATTGCATTGTAGTATTTTTTCTGTTCTTCTGTCATAAAGATATCTTCCCCACCTAAGTATACAAAGAAATGTCACTGTTATTTGGTGAGGAGAAAACTATTGTATTTAAAATGTCTAAAATTCTGGAAACTGGCATTCCTTCCATTTTTACACCTTGCTGGTACTGGCCCTTTTCATACCATCTAACTGTGTCCGAAAAATCAGTGGCACAAACCAGACATTCACAGAGTAGAAGTCTTGGTGTGAAACTCAGCTCACTCAAAAAGCATGAAAACAAAAAACATGGACAGGAACAAATCTTTCCCTGGCTTCCCACATGCTGGGCTTGCTGTTTATCCAAAACACTCATCAGATCATCTGTAGTACACCACTTTCTAAATAACAAGTCTCTTGTCATGCTCAGTTCCCAAAAAGGAGTGAAATTTTAAGAGGCTTTGAAATGTTTAGGGAAGATCTAGGTGTTCAGGTTACAGGGGAAAAGAAAGTGGAAAGTTACTTCTTGTAACTTAATTATTAATGCTCTGGTAAATGCCGAGAGAAGTTTTAGATTCCCTGTATAGGACCTTGTTCTCTAAAGCACAGCCAATGCACTTATCTTTTTCTTTTGTTGGTTGAAATTGTCAATGATTACACCGACAAAGAGGTTCAGGGTGAAAAAAGATCCAAAGATGATGAAGTTCACAAAGTAGAGATACATATACAGACTGTTCTCCATCTTTGGCTGATCATCTTTCTGCAAGAATAAGAAGCAACTTGAGAAATAACCAACAACAATGTGGCCCCAGTTCAGAATAATCTTCATATTGAAGCTCCTCTCAAAAATTGATTCCAGGAGGAATTATGATATACAGCCTTGCTGCTAATTGTGACAAAAGTGGTATAGTTTAAAACTACCAGTAGTGCATAACACAAAACTTTGTTTGAATATTCTTGACATGATTTTCACAGGCATTGCAGAAGTTCAGTTCCTTCTAATAAGAACAAGAGCTGTAAATTTCTCAGTACATGAAAAATCAAGCAAACTATGTAGAAGTCCAATTCCAAGCTCTTGCCATTAAAAATCTTGGCCTAGATGTGTTGTTGTTCTTTTTTCTCTTCTTAGCAAAAAACTTCTGTGATACTTATTATTAATAAAAACAAAATCAGAAGAAGAAAAATAACTTCTCACATTGAAGAACAAAGAAGAAATACATTGAAACACACACATAAAAACATATCAATATATGAAAAAACTATTATTTTAATCTTTATATATATTATTTATATTTCTCTATATTTCATATATAATATTAGCAATATTAAAATACTGTAAAAATTCTTTTATTCCTTTGAACTCATAATAAAATTAAGACATCCTCTATATTTCAAATTCTTTCCCTCCAAAGTCATTCCACTTTGTTCTGTTTAAGTGGGTGGATCTAGAGCTCAAACCCTCTCCCCATTGCAACAGAGGAGCTTTAGGATACTATGAATCATTTACAGATTAAATGTTTACATCACCTGATAAAAAAAAAATTACTGGAAGTATTTAGCACAGACAAACAGCAGATGTCGAAGTGCAAAACTAATAATGCATTTGCAGAAAGCAGTAGAATTCACAAAAAATATGGTTTGAATACAATGACCGACCTCTCGTGAATCTACTGCTGCATACATGATGTCCATCCAACCCTTAAATGTTGCCTGGAATGAAAAAGGATGGAAAATGTGTTAACTTCGACCTTAAAAGTCTTCACATAATTTGCAATATCCAAATAACACTGACTGGAGCAAGAGCCTTTGCTACGTTCACACACACAAAGCGCTGAGCTCTGGCTGCTGCTGTGTGTGAGACATTCTCAGCCTCGTTAGGATATGAAAGCTCTCAAGGGTGGGACATAACACTTTATCCTAGGATTCGGACAGAGCAAACCTTCATCAGCGTGGTACTAAAGTCCATGCAACCCTCATGGCTGAACAAACCTATATTTTGACAGAAAAGGTCACTGTTTGCTCCAGACTTCCTTCTGAGATTGACTCCAGCTCTCAGGATCACGAAACTGCTGGAGGCTGCAACAGCACTTGCCCACCAACTGTTACTTTATCACCTGGAAAAGCACAGCAGGGTCTCATCTGTCCCCCTTTTGCCATTTGTGTGCATGAGCAGCCAGCTACAAGGGGAGAGCAAGCCTTAGGATATTTCACTCCTTGCATCACCCTCATACACGAGTTAGGAACTGACAAAAGATCAAGCCCATCTGACAATGTGCTGGCTACTGAGGGCAAGCAGCACTTACCACCTGAAGAAGAGCCAGGTAGCCAGAGCCAACATTATCAAAATTGACTTTAACATTGACCCAGTATATTTTTCCAGTGTTGTTATACATCCCACAGTCTGCTTTGTTCTCAATCGAGCTGTTTAATTCAGAATTTTCTTCTGTCATATTGACACATTTCCCAAACTTCCCAGCAAAGAGGTTCACTCCCATGATGCTGAAGATGAGCCAGAAGATGAGGCAGACAAGCAGAACATTCATGATGGAAGGGATGGCTCCCAGGAGGGCATTGACCACAACCTTGAATGAAAAGGGAGAGGAGAAACACACTTCAAAAAAAAAGGATGGGCCCAGGTATCTGTAAGCAGTCACTTAGTTGTCTCTACAAGTAAAAATCTGATGTTTTCCATTAAGTACTAGTCACAGCTGGCAGGGGGACCTTGAACAATGTCTGTTAGGCTTTCAAAGCAATAGCTGATACTTCTTGGTCTGCTGTGAGACCCTACTACTACTAAAATGCAATTCCACCTTCTGTTTTTGACTTTCCCTTGGTTCTGGAATAGGAGAGAGTCCATTTGTTTCTTTTTTTTAAACTTTATTAACATAAGATTTCTGCAGTATTCATCCATGAACACTAGTGCAGAGGACTATTTTTGAGATTGTCAAAAGTAGTTTTTAAAAGGACCGGTAATAATTCTACACTGGTAATTTTCTTCATTTATTTTTAGTGGATTATGATTGTGTTTGGGGTCAATAACCATGAGCCAGGTACATTTTCTGTGCTAGGTGCTGTACAGCCACAGAAAAACGTCCATGTAGATTTTAAATGTATGCTAAGAGGTAACAGATTGCTTCATAAAATGGGGTAAGGGAATGCTGGGAACCTTTCTTTGAGTTTCACAGTGAAGGCAGCAAACTCATCTGAGAGGTAGCAAAGAAAAATTTGATGGACCAGCAGAAAAATTCAGAGGGCTTGTGAAGGTTTTTTGGAGACCATGTTGCATACATACTTCATGGCAAGACAGAAACTATGACATCACCTGTTTCAATTTCAAAATAGACTCCAGACATGGAAATTTTGATAAATTCTGCAAATTAATTTAATGCCATTTCTCTCTGTCTTCAGTGTCAAGATTGCAATCAGAGAATTTTCAGCCTCACTTCCAGAATATATCTAAAAGCAATTCATGTCCCAGCTGCATTGAATCTGCTTTTTTAGAAGCATAGAATGGTTCTGGCTGGGAGGGACCTTAAGGATCATGCAGTTCCTACCCTCTGTCATGGGCAGGGACACCTTCCACTATCCCAGGTTTCTCCAAGCCCTGTCCAAAATGTCCTTGAACACTTCCAGAGATGGGGCAGCCACAGTTTCTCTGGGCAAGCTGAGGAAACAATTTCTTCCTAACATCTAAGCTACATTTCTCCTCTATTAGTTTAAAGCCGTTGCTCAGGGAAGTGTGTGACAGTGATGCCATTTGCATTTCTATCACCTGTTTCCACGTGCCAGAGCACATCCCACAGACTAGACTTTGGCCCAAATACCACTGTGGTTATCCTACTGTTTCACACTGCAGTGTACAGATATATTTTATCAGATGGATAAGGGAATCCCTCTCTGCATTTGTACAATGGTAAATTTGTAAATAAGTGTAATTAATGTCCAGCAGCACCATTTTGTTCCAGGTGCTCTCTTGATGGAAAAAAACTCATCAAATATTCTACAGACACTTTTGCTTTCTGAAAGAACTCTATTTGCAACAATAATTTGAGCAAAGTACCTTTTAATAGGCTACAGATTTTGTAAATCAATCCAGTAAAAACTTTCAGAATTAAAGTGACTCTTTCCTCTGAGTTGGCTTGCTATCAGACTTCAAAAATTGTAATTGTGCTCACAATTCTTATTCTCTACTTTATTTTTGTCTACCTCAGTAAGACAGGAACACAAGGATTATTGAGCAGCAATGGAACAAAGTTCTACCTAGGCCAGTTTTAGTTTCAACAGCATTTGGATCAATCACTCCAGGAAAGTCTATAAGGACCATCCAAGTATAGAAAAGGGCAACTAAGGGGCTCTTTAAAAATTCATTTTATACTTCCTAAACTGAACATTTTAAACTTCCTAAACTGAAGGGCAAACATGTGAACTTCATAAAGACACAGTGATGAGTTACAAACCTCTTATGTGCTCATCAGTTCTGACAAGTTCTAATTTGCAATCAGTCTTACCCTCATTCCCTCAAACCGTGACAGTGCTCTCAAGGGTCTCAGGGCTCGGAGAGTCCTAAGAGATTTCATGGGGCCAAAGGTACTGCCAAAGAGGTTTATCAAAGAGACCTGAGTGAGAAGACAAAGGAAAAGTATGAGCAATGTCCTGTCATCCATTTCCTTTATTTCTGTTAAAAAAAAGAACCAAACCAACAAACAGAACCATACTTTTGTTGCCTGGAGTACAATATCCTGACACCATTGCTACAGGAGTTGAGGGCACTGTCTGAAATTTACATCCAGAAAATAATCAGGGATTCTGCTACTGTTCCTGTGTAGAAACAACAAAGGCAGAACTCACATCTACAATAAGGAAGTCCAGCCAGCACCAGGCGTTGGTGAAATACTTCTTGAAGCCATAAGCCACCCACTTCAGGAGCATCTCCAGAACAAAGATGAAAGTGAACATTTTGTCGAGAAATGCCAATATCGCTTGAATTTTTTCTCTCTTATGAATATGGATGTCTTCAAATGCCTGAAATCATAATTGATATAGATAAATGGCAAAAGTCAGAAATGAACCTTATACTATTAAAGTCAAGCAACACTGAGATCTCTTTATCACTCATTTTGTTTTAATACAGATCTGAACATCATCTGTTACTAAAATCTGTGCCAGCTGATAAAAGTATAGTTCTCCCTTGTGCCTTCTCTTTCTTTTTCTCTATATAGTACAGCCCTGTGGATGCATCCTTCCTGCACAATGAAATCCTAAGAGGACAGTATATATTTTTAGAAATTTATATCATAAAGTTTGTATATTGAAGAGAACTAAGTATTTTTTTCCAAGTATTAAGATTCACTTGTTTGTTTTAATGGTATAAAATCTCTTTAATATTTCACAATTGTGACATAACTCCCTGAGAAATATCCAGTGTACAGCCAGAACAGAAACAGCTTCTGAGATTTATATATTCTTATCTTTGCTCATGCTCTCTTATAATTTTTAATAATATCAATAATAGGTTTGCAATAATTAAAGTGGTAAATAAATGACTGCTATTGGAAGACTCTTCTTTTCCCTCATTATAAGTTCAAAGATATTCACTGTGTTTGCTGCTAAAAACAACTTCTCTGTGTGCAAATTAAAGCCAAAAATCCTTCTGAGTAGATACATGAAATTGTGCTACACCAACCAGGGCTCCACTGCTCAGAAGAATCATGAATACGATAAAGGATTCAAACCAAGAATGTTCAACAATCTGGTAGCAGGTTTTTCTCAGATTCCACCAGGTTTCTCCTCCAAACTTTCCAGCACTACCCAGGCAACAACGAAAGTGCCGAACACAACCTGAAAGTGAGAGACAGCAGTGAGTGCATGGAAGGAATGTACATGAACGTGAAGGCACGGCCAGGAAACTTCTGGGGATAGGAAAAAGTCAATGGTCACAGTTACTGCACCGTTGTTGTTGGTTTTCCTTGTTTTACCAAGAGAAAAAAAAATTGGGATACATCTAGTTTAATTTCCTTTGTAGCTCCTATTTATATACACAGTAGGTAGAGCCCCTTAGGACAACTTTCCATTATTTCAAGAGATTTCTGAGACACTGGACAGGCTCTCACTGACCTGCTGTTGGGGCACATGAAACGTCAAGGCCATGGGAAGAGTCTTGATATTACAAAAGCCCTTCTCAGTTTCTGCACACTCTTTGTGAAGCAGAGATGAGATGCCCCTGAACAAAAAGGCTCGGGAACAGGGGAGGCAAACAGTTGTCTTCAATATTGCAGCATTACACTTGTGAGGTCTATTCATTTATTTATTTGCTTCTGAATGTATGCAGTGGCTGATTTTATATCATAGAACCCAAAAAAAGATGTCATGTTCTAGCTGATACATAGACCCCATAAAAGGAGATATCTCCTTTCCAGCTCACCAGATTCCTTCTCACAGCAGATAATGATGCCAGGGCCAACTAATGTATCCTGATCATCCATTCACAACATCCTGGGTTTTTTTGCTTATTAATTTTTTCATTAATTAACTCTCTTTGGCTAAATTTGCCTTTCTGTATTCTCTGCATTAATTCATTTTCTCACAATGGCAAACAATGTCAGTCAGAAGGCTTCTGTCATTTCCAGGCATGGAAAAAATAATGTGCATATATGCAAAATCTTATACATTAATTATATAGCAACCTATATATAACTTGCATCTATGATAGGCTATAATACATGTAAAAAAAAAAAAATCATATTCTTTTTATTTTGATACTCTCCAGCAATGTGGATCTGGAATTTGATGCAAGGAATGGCACTTGCACAAGATAAGGACTTTGGGAGGGGGCAAGGGTGAAATCTGTGTTAGGTACAGGTTTGCTGCACCTTCAGTTGATTTCTCTCCTGGTTTGGCCACAGTAGGCACATTCCAGACAGGGACTACAGAGGACAAAACAAGACATTTCACTTTTCTTCTCTGCATCAGGAAAAGAAAACAAAAAAAATAACTTTATTTTTTTCGTTCTAATACCTGAACTGGCACAAAAATGCCATTGATGAAGTAGTTAAAAAAAAAAAAAAACCAGAAACAAACTGTTGCTCAGAAATATGACTTGTGTGTCATTAATGTAATATTCGTGGGTTTTCTTTTCTGGAGAAATCAAACTGCAATGTAGATATATTGGATCTCCTTCAGGATTTATGATGTATAACATAACAGTAAAAATATGTGTATTATTACTACACAGAGAATAGTTTGCATTCAGGAATAAAATTTCTCTAGCTTCAAATAATGTCTACATGCTTAACTGTTATTGATTAAATCCTAAAACTGTGGATTACAAGTTTCATCTACCCAAAATAGGCACAGCAAAAAAAAAAAAACCAACCAAAAAAACAAAAACAAACCAGCTTTGCAGAGCATGGCAATAATTTCAGCCAGATTTGATTTATCTGAGTTCTCATCACATAAAATACCCAGGATGTGGTGGTTGAATGGGAAGGCAGTGAGGGGGGAAAGGGTCTGCCTTTGGGAGCTCAGGGCACTGTGGGACTGGGAGTTGCTGGGCTCTGCAAAGCTGGAGAAGTTTCTCCTGCTCATTTTGTGGTACAGCACAGCCTGAGTAAGTGGAAAAGAACAGAATTTAAGAAAATGGATGGGAGATGGGGGAAATGGGGGATGAAATGTGTGTGGAAATGGTGATGGCCAGCCAGGCTGACTGGGTGAGCAAAGAGTGAGTTGGAGAACCAGGAAGAATTTCCAGTTTTAAATTTGTTTGATATAACACCCTCATCTACCACTGCTGGAACCCCAGCACAGAAAGCCACCAAATTTGTCAGGCTTGATATTATGAAAGCCACTGTTATTACATATTAGGGTAGGAAGAAACCATAAAAGTACTGAACACATCCTAGAACAACTTGCAAAGCTAGATGTTGTGTGAAGATTTGAAAAGAGATTCTCAGATTACTGGAAGATATTTAAAGTCCCTTCCAGCCCAAGTCATTCTTTGATTCTCTGATCATCATTGTATAGAAATTCAATTAATCCTAGGAGCTTCTTTTGCTTATTTCACTCCTTTGTTTGAGATTGTCCATGAAATGTTATTCAAGGAATACTACTGCAAAGTATTAATAAAACTGATGTTCCCAGTGACCATTGCCAGGTGAGACCTGATCACATACACTTCTCTTATGTTAAACCCCCAGAGTGACTTGGTTGCTGTGCAACTGAGCGAAATTCACCTCACTTCACAATCCTGTTTTTTGCAATGCGGTCTATGCCATTGCCCATGTCCCAGTTGGAAGCAATTGGCTTTTAGGGGAAGGGGTTTTATTTTTCAGGTCTCTCAGTCTCTCTGTTGACCAGAAAGTGATTTGGACTATTTTGCTTATTTTCAGACAACTAAAATTAACTGAAAATAATCTGACCCTATTGGCTCAGTATCACTTGAGAAGCAAGTTGAGATTTCATTCTTCTCACTTCCCAATAGTGAAACCATGAGAGCCTTACCTTCTGGAAAACATTGTTCTGGAGTCTTGAAGTCTTCAGAAAATTCTGGAATCTGCTTTAAAACCTCTTCAGGATTTGTCAGATCCACTGTGCTGACTGCAGAAGAGCTGACATTGTCCAACTACCGAGCACAGTAATATCAGTTATTGATTCTTTCTAATTCAGGTCCAAATTAATAAACTAATCCATGAACAAATAAAACTCAAAATTAAAGCTTGGTTGTGTACTAATATTACAAGGAGTGTTGGCAATGGAATAAACTTTGTGATTTTAAAAGATACAAGCTTAGAGGTACCAATGGGTGCATTCAAATAGAGGCCAAAACTCTATAATTACAATATCTATCTACATGAACCAGATGTAGCTGCCTAATCAGCTGGGAAATTGAAGAACTTTTAAATTGCATATTAGTGTATGTAGTTCTCGAAACCGGATAAATTACTTGGGTTAAAACCATGAAATCATGGAAATTGAATGAATTTCATGCATTCACACAGGAGATCCAGATAAATATATCTGTTGCCATGCCAGGGACTGAGCACCCATGACAGTATTCGTGAAGTAGAAACTGGAATCACACCCTGCATTCTTCAGTTACAAAGCTTTTTGCCATCCCATTAAACCAAAACCATGTGTTACAAGTCAGCAGGTTGTTAGCAATTACTTACTCTATGCTTTTGTTCTTTCATGTTTCCATAATGCTGTTTTTTACTTCTTTGAATGTATTCTATATTCAAAATTATTTTAAAAATACTGTAAATTAGTAACTACCATCTTTAATGAGATAGAGAGAAACTCATTTCAAGCATCATGTTTCTCGAACCCAAGGTACTTAGGACACAGGCAGACTTGATGGAATTTCCCACAAGGAAGCTTATCATTCTCTGAATACTTTTTTTAAATCCTCCTCCTCTTTTATTGGTGGATTCAGAATTTAATAAATAGAGGGTATCAGAGAGTATTTTATAAATTATTCATAATTATTATAAAAATTACATTGTAGTTTTCCCATTTCTACACACTCTCTTTCCTGCACTTCTATTTTTCTTTAAAATAAATACCTAAAAACTCTTTGATTTTGCTCACAGAATTCCAGCTCCAGTATTGGCTTTGGTCCAGCCAGACCAGCTACTGCAAGTTCAGAGCTGCTTCTGGCACTAAACTCCACTCTGGTAAACCCCTGAACAGGAATATGCCTGTGTTTGACTAGTTTTGGAAAGTCAACATCACTGAAAAAAAAAATTGTTACCTCTTTTTCTTCTGGTGGTGACAGTTCACCCTTCCTGTCCGTTCCTAGATAAAGCACACTGAATTCTTCAGAGGAAAATCCCGATCCTTTACTCCAGCTGCCTGAATTTTTTACTCTGTCTCCTCTTTGTCTCAGGTGATTTTCATCCTGAAATTAATCTGTGGATTAGAGGGGCTTTCTTTTGCCTTTTTAGGGAGTGTACAAGTCAGAGAGAACAAACCAATAAGCTATAAATTTCACTTAAAGTGGGAATCTCCAGACAAGAGTCATAAGAAAAGATCATACTGCGTCTCTGATTTTACCTAAGGATAGAACTTTTTCCCAAAAGACATGCAGAAATTAAAAAGATTTTGGTGATCTATTCAAAACCTAAGTGAGAATTTTTGCACATGAATTAAGAGGGAGACTTAAGGTGGGAAATTGTGATACCAGAATGACAATTGTGATTAAAACAGAACTGAAAAATTCATAGAGCACAAAGAAATAGGGTATATATATGACGTCATATCAAAATCATGTCCTTAGTAGAGCCACTCCATACTTAATCCTATCCACTTCTAGTAATTACCAGATTCTACACACAGCAAGGACAAATACAAATTAAGAATCAGAGCTATAAATTCATATTCTGAATCCATGATAATGTTCTGTATGCAGAACATGTATTTTTACTTTTTTGTGCAAATAATACCAAAACGGTTGACATTATTCACATAAATTTTTACATAAAACATCCAAGTTCACCAAGGACTATCACAGCATGTCAGCTAGGAATTCCTGCAACAATTTTCTTTTAAAACCATGAAAGAATCTTGGTTTTAAAAGGCTCCAAGTGATGATTTACCCTTGCTCGAAGTATTTTCACTTTTGGTTCTATTTCAAAGGTTTGTGACTCTCTGGAAATGGATCAAAATATCCCACACTGTTCTGCTAGAGACCAACTCCCATGCAGCCCTTCCTCCCTTCATCTCTCTCCACAATTCTAGCGTTCCAACACAAATAAAGAAATCCATTACCTGTTTGCTGTGTTCTGTGTCTGTAAATGAGCTCAGTTTATCATCATCTTCGAAACCCTCACTAGTATTCTCTGCCTCAGCAATAGGGACACAAACAAATATATTGGGGTTTCTAACAAAATCTTCAAGACCTGGGCATCTGTCCTTGTTTTTCTCAATCCATTCATTATTGCAATTCTCTTTACAACTTTTTGTTTCTTCATTCTTGAACCCAAGTGAGTTCTGTGCAGTCAATCTGATTTTCTTCCTGTGCACTTTCTTTATCTGCCTGAGCTTCCTACAACAGGCATCCCATGTCATGCTCTTGACAAAGTGGAATCCCTTACGGATCCGAGCAAAGGCAATCCGAAGATTGTTCATTTCTCCATCATCCTCTGTTGTCTGGAGACTGTCAGTACTAAAAGAACTCAGCAGCAATGCAATGAAAAGGTTGAGAACCTGAAAGCAGTCGAAATAATGAAAAAATTACGAGTCAGGAGAGCAGCATTCAAAAATCTGAATTCTAACTTTGAAGAACACAGATGCTACCAAAGTTCAGTCTCTCCTGAGCAAACCGAAACAAGGTGATAAGGAAATGGCAGTGACTGATCACATTGTGGTTGATGAAATCAACTTCTCTATCAGAAACATCAATGTTCCCATTCCCCTTCTCCCAAAAAAAGTAATTTAAAATACCAGAGAAAACAGACCTGTGCGTGCCATATGCATTATTTGGCCAAAGCAACTTTTCAAAGTTAAAAGTAGTAACATAGACTCACATCTTGTCAGTTTAATAATTGTCTCTTCATTCTTCAAAATAGAATTAAATCAGGCCTCTGTGGAGTTACTTTCAAAATTCTGTGAGATCAGATTCAGGCCCAGAAATTTCCTCAAATCTGCCACATTATTACAAAAATCAAAACCAAGAGAAGCTTGAATTTCCCATTTTTTAAGTACCTTCAAATAAAGGAATTTTTAAACGTCCATTTGTTATTTGTTTGTTTGCTTTTAAGGGAACGTGAGTATTTAACTTTTTCACTAGTATTTTGGTTTCTAATTGGATCCATGTATCTTAACTTTTATCATGGCAGAACTGGGCAGATAACACCCGTGAGCCATCCAAGCACCACAGGCGGTGGAGAATATCAGCCCTCCAGAGATCAATTCATCCCATCTGTCTTAGTTATTGACTTTAGGCTGGAATAAATCTGTCCCAGATCTGCTTCCTTGCACCATAAGAAAGCCTGGACAAAAAGTGCAAGCTAAACACTTCATTGCTTGACAGTTAACGTTATGTGATACAAATATCACTCACAACATTTCATCACTGACAT
Organism: Dicrurus megarhynchus; assembly: GCA_013399195.1. Classification (NCBI taxonomy): domain Eukaryota; kingdom Metazoa; phylum Chordata; class Aves; order Passeriformes; family Dicruridae; genus Dicrurus; species Dicrurus megarhynchus. Next base: position 2,020,275 of record VXAD01007415.1, read on the forward strand.
CAATCCTTGCAGTCTGGAACAGGCAGGACATTAAATACATGTTTGGGACTCAGCCACAGAACAGATATTTCCCATAAAGATCTGCCTAGAGTTAATTATGTTCAGATATTTTTTTTTTTTTACAGTTAAGAGTAGCTTGGTATATGAATGAAGGACATAAGGAACAAAGTTACTCAAAGAAGATATTTATGACTTGGGCATTAAGAAAGGAGAGCACAGGACAAGGAAGGCAGGCTTGTGCCAGCACAGAGTGTGAGGCTGTGTAGGTTATGCCATTACAGGATCTAGCTCTTGGATATAAATGTACTTAGAAATTCCCAAAGAAAATCCTGATTTCAGTGGTAGCACTGTAGATCCTGCCATTTGCTGATAAAGAATTCAGTACTTGCATGAGATCTTAAAAATAATTAAATAAAATTGATTTAGAGAGGGACTTAAGCACTTGGCCTAATTAATTCAAGCAGGTAAGCCATAAGCCTCACTGATTACTTACATCCAAATCCCAAGATGTGAAGAAACATAGCTGCCTGTATTGTATTTACCACAAAGATATTCCTCGTCACATTGCCACATGAAAAGGTCAAGTGATGCTGTGTGCAAAGCACACAAAATGGGAAAATACAGGCAATGGCTCAAAGGTGAAAGGAAAAAGAGGATTTTGCAGACTATAACATACATAGGTAACTTTTCCACCTGTTTTTAGGCAAGCCACTTTTTGTTGACAGAATAGGCATTAAGTGGAGTCCACCATAGACAGGGTGAAGAGAAGAAAACACTGCAAAACTTACCACTAAATTTCCTATCACCATGACCAGCAGAAAGACAACAAGACACAGTGATGGTTCAGCAACCACCATGCAGTCCCACATGGTCTCAATCCATTCTCCACACAGAATTCGGAAAATGACGAGGAATGAATGGAAAAAGTCCTTCATGTGCCAGCGTGGCTTGCAGTCTTTGTTTATTTTAGAGCAGTTGAGCACATAACTTCTCCCAAAAAGTTGCACCCCTACTATAGCAAAAATGAAAATGATGATTGCCAGGACGAGGGTCAGATTACTCAGTGCTCCCAGGGAGTTACAAATTATTTTAATTAGTGTGTTTAAAGTTGGCCAGGACTTTGCCAGTTTGAAGACCCTCAGCTGCGTAGCAACATAAAACATAGTGTTAGACATCGGTAGAGATAACTCATCTTTGCACCATGCAAATCCTACAATAACCAAATTACTGATACTCTGAATTATTCCAGCAATGCAACATTTGTGGCACCTTAATACTTTAAAAAAGTATTTATAGATATTTTTTTCTTTTGACTGGGCAACACTGCAGACATAAACTAATCACCTCATAAAGGACCAGACTAACCTGAGACCCTGATAAATGCTTGGCTCACACAGGGAAATGTCCATGTAGATTATGGTGCCTAATTTACATGTAACACAAAGAACCAAAAGTTCAGGGACTGCTGCTGTAGCACTACGAAAAGAGTCTATCTTTTGATAAAGCAATTTAAATCTGTCCCTGCTATATGAAATGGATACCTTAACATCATGTCACATCTCTCTTTAAATATTGTTTATTTCTGTTTGTACTCTGACACTTTTTTCCTAATTTCCTGTTCTAGTTTTTAATTATTTGCATCCATTTTATAACATGTCCATTCTGGAATACTTTTTCCTTTGAATATTTCTCAGTGTAATCAAAAGAAATATACTTATTAAACTCTGACTCTAACATCACAAGGAGTTTGAGTGTGTTTCTTATTCTTAAAGCCAAGATGAGGAAATAATAATTGGGGTAAAAAAAAAATTATTTCTTGCCTCCTAACTACAGAAGTATTCTTTATTAAATTCACAAGATAAAGTTTCATACAACTGAGCACGCATGAAGCATTACCAGTCTGAAGGATCGTAAAACTGACAGGGTTCCTCCTTTTCGCCTTTCTTTCTTGTTCTTGTGTTTGGGGAAACTCAGTTCAATTAAACTCAGTGTGACAATGACACTGTCAAAAATATTCCAGGGCTGCTGAAAATAATAATAGGGATCTAGAGCGATGATTTTTAAGATCATTTCTGCAGTGAAGATTCCTGTGAAAACCTGTGACAAAGAAACAGTAGCATCAGCCTGAAAGTAGCCATGAATTTATCTTACCTTTAGGTCATGTTCCCTCAAATAACATTCATGGACAGGTTAATAAAACCCATATTTATGAAGCCCTAATGCACTTCTAATTAAAATGAGAGGATTGTTTTCTGCCTTCTCAGGAGCATGCCAAAGTGTATAAAAAAACCCAAGAATCGTGTACATTTTAGAAACAAATTTTATAAATGCACAATTTGCTTATTTTTAATTTTTACTGTTACTCTTTTTGTTTCAAGTGAAAACACACATCAACAAATTAATTAATCCCATAAAAAGCCACATAGCTGAGAATTTGCTTACCAAGTTGCCTATTTTAAGCATGAATTTAAAAGTAGGTGACATGTTATTGTGCTCCAGTGCCATGAACAAAGTGTTCATCACAATGCAAAGGGTGATGGTGAGATCAAAAAAAGGATCCTTTATGAAAGCAGCCACTTTTTCCTTGATTCTCAACCAAAGTGGACAACAGTCCCAAATTAGATACTTTAAAGCAAAGTTCTTCAGGTGTGGTGGGCACTTCCTTTGAGCTTCTTTATGTTCTAAATGCAAAAGAAAATCCTTCTATCATTAGTTATCACTGAGCAAGATGGTGAAATGACAACTTCAAGCATTCAAAAGACCAGAGAAGAAAAAGGAAACCTCTCATCTCTCACAGAGACTGAAGTTTCCCTGCACTTTTTACCATTCACGTGGTTCTTACATCAGCTGATAAACGTGAAAATAAAAATTCAGAGAAAATTGGATTCCAAATTCTTTCATGAGCACTTCCTTCAAAAGCCTTTGGAAGGGGTTTTATTTGTCTCAGACTGGTACTACAATCATCTGACAATGGAGATATTTGTGATGCAGAGGCCTCACCACAGCCTCTCATGTTCTTGCAGGACAATAGACCAGCTATAGCACTTCCCACCTTGTCCTCACATGAGTGTCTGGGACAACATCTGTGTCACACCCACCAACTTTTTGTCCCCCTTGCCTCTCAAGGAAATTTAAAGAATCAGTGGCAGACGCAGGAGTTCTGACTCTGGCAAATCCAAATTGTCTGAAATTTGCCCTTTGGCCATTTCTATAGGAAAAGTCACACCTACCATTTCCCAGCTGATGCAAGTTCCACACATCTCCATTTTCCACAAGTAAAACTTGGGATAGAAGCTGTTTTGTCATTGCCATTTGTATCTTTTTAACCAAATATAAATCTCATAGCTGTTCTTTCTTCACCATCAATATTAAAAAGTCCTTCAAAATGCTTTTGACCCAGCTTAAGTCCTGTGCAAATTCATTGACCAACTGGAGCTAGCTTTAAATACAAGCACAGTAGGAATTACTCATCTGGTTTTCAGGGACCTGGAAGCCTTTCAGAGATAGATGAGCTGGATCTGACTCATTTCCTTTTCTTAATTGGACTTGTCCTTATTTCTTTCCTCCGTTTAATTTTAATTTCTTCTCCCCCAGGATCAAGTACCAGATTGCACCCTACACCACTTATTCCAGAGTGATCACTTTGATTTAATCCTCACTTCAGGTCTAGCTGTTGTCTTCCTCTAGAGCTACAAGCCCTGATCCACCCCAGTTCACAGCTGAAACTGTGCAACAAACCCCAGATCTCTGATGAATTACACTGGAAAGCAAAGCTCAACTGGATGTGTTGCAACTGTGATTCTCCCAAGAAAAAAATCTTTTAAAAAATTAAGGAAAGGGACCTCCTTGCCACAATGGTACCCCTCTGTTAAATCCCATACTTGTGGTCCAAGAACTGGTGGTAGAGCTCCTCAAAAGAGCCAAAAGAAAACAAAAGTTCATCTTCCTGAATAATTTGGACTGAAATTTTTCAGAAGATCTACAACAAAATTATCAGTTATCAAAATAACTGTCACTGATTAATTCCCACCAAAAATTCACACGGGAAGGCAAATTAAAGGAATAAAATTTTGAGGTTAAATATTCAATATCCAAGAATTGCCACAACTAATTTTAGTTGCATAATCTTATTAATTGTTGAATTCTGCATGCCTGTGTCTCTGCCACTGACCCAACAGAAATCACAGGATCAGGAGGAGAAAACAATGTCCCAGTCCTGCAGGTCAGATGATCAGAAACACCTTCCACCCACTCTCACCCCAACCCCCTTCACTGTTTGTCCTACAAAATGAACTTTTACAATAGGCAAAGAATGTGTTCCAGTACATAAAGACTGTATAACACCTTTTTTTTTTTTCTAAAAAAAGTCCAAATTAACAATGAAATTCCTAACTACATGCCTCCAAATCTCTGCTAACCTTGAAGAAATATATTTTGTTATTTCACGGTAGCGTTACTTTAGGGTTGAAATAAACTTAATGAGGAACCACTTACCCTCCAAGACACTGGTAATTATGCTGACTACACTTGCTGCCCTTTGTCTCTGAAGAGCCTCATTAAAATACTCCGCTGACAGATGAGGAGGTAAATGCATCAAGCTGCTCTCATCATGCACAGCTGTCTGCTCAGAGAAGTAAACACGATTAGGGAGATACCACAGGAATGAAATGAGCCAGGATGTGATGATGGGTAGCTGTGAGAGTTAATAGGAAAAATGACACACAGCCAAATAAATGTACCTTTTTACAAGATGTAATAGATGGCGAGATTGAAGGTCCTGCTCTGTAATAGGCCTGCAGTGAATGGATCCTGCAAGCACGTAATAGGGGGCAAGCACAGCCTTGTAAATGAGTGCATGAGGGGAAATAGGCCTAGGAATTATTCAAGAGACTAATGGAATAGGAGAAAGGTGACAGATAAATGGGGGAAATTGGGGAACTTACAGGCAAAGCTGCTGCATGATGCTAAAGGGGCTATGAACAAAAAAAAAAAAAAAATCACAGGTATTATTCAAAATTACACCCCTGGGCAGCATTTAGGATGAAAAGACTCTTTGGTGACTTGTAATTTCAGCACTAGTAACCTTTAAAACTATGTTAATACAATTAATGAATAGCAGAAACATAAGGTTTATAACAGGAAGGCAAAAACCTAGTTTTCAGGAAGCATCAGACTATTAAAAACCGGTTTCTACAACTTAAAAATTCCCCACATCAGTATGCTTGAGTTCACATCACTGTTTGCCATTAAGCTGAAACTCTTAAAACAATGAAAAAAGCCCCCTTGCCACTGATCGATAAACCACAATATGAAGCATATATTTAAAATAGTATCTCTTTCCTTACCGGATCCCTCTTTCCCGAGTCTTCCATGACTGGTGGAAGCATGACTCCTTCAGAGGACACAGGATCTTGGCTGTGCACCCTGCTGCTCCCTCCTCCCATGCCCAAACCCACCCCAAGGTGGTCATCCGCGTTGGCGCCCTTGCTGCTCTGCACGCAGTTCGGGGTCACGGGGTGGGAGCTGTGGCCCCTCTGGCTTTGCAGGCTGGAGCGCCTTCCCATCGGCGCTCCCGACAGGGACTGGCACCGGGTTTCGTGTCCCCCGGCGCCGTGGGTCTCCTCATCACCGAAATCCGCCTTGGAATCCACCTCCACGGTGGGGATTTGGAAGTTGAACACGCTACCGTGGCTCAGCCTGCGGGTGGCGTTGGGGCCGTGCACCAGGCCGAGGAGAGACTGAGAGCCCAAGAAAAGCAAAACAGAGAGAACAGCATAACATCACAGAGAAAATCTGGGGAAGCAGTAAATTATTAGAGCTTCAGAACATTTACTATCCACCGCTGCAAGTCCGAAACTCTTATTTGATTTAGATTTTTTGGGAAGGGTTATGTTTAGATTTTTAAAAGGCGGGCAATAAAATTTTATGAGCTGTACCAGCCGTTTTTGAGATAAGCTTTATACTTACATTTTAAGCATGAAATTTTTAATGGAGAATGATGGTATAAAAGCCAGGTTCTGATAGTCATTCACTTCTTTTTATTTCTCAATGTTATAGAAAATTTATTTAAGTGTTTTAACTTTCCTTTCATCCTTCAGTTATAATACTTCCTTTTCAAATTAATTTTTACATCTAATTCTTCTTTATCCCAAAAAACTTGTTTATTTTAAAGACTTAAGAGTGATCTGTGTTTGTAAAGGGATTTGGTTTATGTTTTCAAGCGATTAATTTTAAATTAAAATTAGAAAAGCTGTAAGGATCTCAGATTCAGATAATAGATTACCAACTTTCGTTGAATGTCTGGGAGTTGTGACTTGGGGAACACTTCTTCTTCTTCATTATCATCTATCCCCAATGACTTATTTCTCATTTTCCTATTGGTCCTTTCTTTGACTTCTTTGGTAGACAGAGAAGAGGCTTCAAAGGAGCTAAGTGACAGGATATCAATCCCTTTAATACCCAATGACTGAAATTAAAAGAGAAACACGGATGATATTTTTGCTGGGTGCTTTGAATAAAAGTAGAAAGAAAACACTTCTGTGCTCTGTATTATTATTTTCTGTAAACAATTTGTGTTTCACAAAACTCGTTAAAAGTCTTCAAATATGTGATAATGCTAAAAGAAAGAGGAGAGAGTTTCCCCAACATATGGAGCACTGAACAATTTGCTATTTGCAGTATGTTATATGATCACATGTACTGGGCCTGCCAGAGGCAAAATAATCACATTATAGCTCCTACTCCTCCATATGGCAAATTTGCTTACAATAAAAATGCTCAGTTTGAAAATAATGCAGTAGAATATATCCTTTCCCCAAAATAAATGCTCAATCAGTAATAAAATTCTCGCTTTTCATTTGGGATCCTTGGGACTGTATTCACAGTGTAGATGATTTTCCTTCCCATGATGAATTTAGGATGATATTTTAAAAATACAGGAGTATCTTGTTCCAGAAGCTTCTAAGCCGTTTAAGTTACCAAGAGACTTTTCATTCAACTACAGTAGGTTTTGGCTCAGATGTGAATGCAGCAGAATTACTGTATATTTCTTTGCTCAGCAGCCCAAGTGACAAAATAGAATAAAAAGAATTTAAAAACAACTACATTTTCTTTTGGAAGCTGCTGGTTGGTGGAATTTTATGTTTTCCAGATTTTAAAATACTGCTTTTCTTAAAGTAACATCAACCTTTAATGCTTTTTATCCAGAATAAAAATAATTGTTTCACACGAAACATACACAGCTGAACATAGAATTGTTCTGCTGCTCTCAGAATCACTAATTTCAATAAGTTATCACTTGTTTCTGTTTCCATGAGTGGCTTTTATACACAGCTGTACTCAGGAAGTGATGCTTTTCTTATGTCTGGATGGGGCTGAGCAACCTGGTCTAGTGAAAGGTGTCCCTGGCCATGGCAGGGGCTTAGAATGAGGTGATCCTTAAGGTCCCTTCCAACCCAAACCATTCTATGTGATCAAAAATAGAACTCTGAGACAAACACTTAATAAAGCAAATAATTTACGTACCTCTTGCTCTTTCTGCAATAATTCCATGGCTTCCCGAAATTTCCTTTCCTTTGCCTCGGTTTCAGCAATGGTGGCCTTGTTCTGGTCCTTGTATGCCATTGTTACTACAGCCAGAATCAAGTTGACTAGATAAAATGAGCCCAGAAAGATGACCATCATGAAGAAGACTATATACACCTTCCCAGAAGCTCTGAGGGTCTGCAAGCAACACACCCCAGAGATAAACATTACCACAAAAAATACCAAGTAGGCTTTCAACGTATCTCTGAAATTCTTTAGAAGCACTGAGCTTCCTAGACACAACACTTTAGGGAGCTTAAATGGAATTTAGATCTCCCTTGGCCCTTCTCCCCCATCTTTCTCCCATCTCCTATACCCTCACATGTGAATCATTGATTGTACATCCCATGAGGACAACCAAGAAGGCATCTTTATATTTTTGAAGGACAGTACAGAACCCTTTTAATACTTTTTTCCAAGAGCAGGGTGGAAGGGCTGGGAAGCAACTCAGCATCCCTTTTCTAGGAGTCACAGGGAGAAGGGAAGACATGGGCTTGATGGCTTGCAGCTACTGCTTTTATTAGAGGTTTCTTGTCCTCTGTCCACATTTTCTGCTTCAACTACTGAAGACCAGTTCTGAACCATGCACAAAGCTGGTACCTGTTGGTACAGACGCTCCCAGTAGTCCTGGGTCATCAGGCGGAATAAGGAAAGAAAAGCCCAGCCAAATGTATCAAAACTGGTGAAACCATAATCAGGATTTGGCCCAATTCTACAGCATTTATAGCCAGGAGGACAGACCCTAGAAGTAACAACAAAAAATGGAGCTCTCATAACCATGCAGATTTCAAGGAAAACTTGAGCTTATGAAAGAGTTCTGATTATATTTCAGCTCTGCAGTTCATTGCAAAACAATTTTCTACTCCAGGTAGTATTGGCTGGAAGGAGGGACTCTCAATCCAGCAACAAAAGAAGACAGGCTGGAGTAGACCACCATCCCAGGACAGCTCCCTCATCTCCAATCCTCATCCCCCGCCCCTCACTGCAAAGCAGCCACATCTCTCTCCTTGCCCAAACCTGCCCTCCAAAATTCATGTTTTGTTTTTCCAGTTTAACACTCATGAGCCTTCACAGAAAGGAAACTGTCTGTCCCGTGCTATTCCCCAGACCTTTCACCCTTTCAGTTCTCTTATGCATCCGTGGAGAAGAGGAAGAGCACTTTTGGAAAGTCTAAAAGACTAATTAGACACGAATAAGCCAACTGCAGGTTCATACTTCCTTCCCTATGAGACTTAAATTATCTGACTGTTTGCTATACTTTGTATTCTGTGTTCTTGTTTCTGCATTCAAGGAAAGCTTGGAATTTCTGCTTTTGTCTCACATGACTGAGCAAATATAGGAGCACTGAGGCAGAGAAAACTTCCAAGGAAGAAATAATCTTAAGTGCACTTACCCAGCATCATGACCACAGAGCAAAATATCCACAGTACCATTTTTCCTAGCAAAGTCATCTATTAAAAAAAAAAAAAGGGGAAAAAAAATTAAACCCAGAGCACTTTCTAGCCTGAATCCTCTATCATTTAATATGAGTAGTGATGAGTAACCAGTGACCTGTAAGAAAGAGTGCACAGGTTTCCCATGCTCACAATAACTGCACCAGACTGCAGGATGTCCTGGCCTCATTTATAAATATGCATTTGTGTATGCACAAATTTCAGACTGAAGGCAATCCTTAATGCAGAATTTTTAAAGATATTATCACTTTGGCTACGTCTGTGTAAAGGAAATGAAGAATTGTAAGGCATAGGCTCAAACACAGTCATAGAGTCCCAGAGTCGTTTGGGTTGGAAGGAACTGTAAAACTCAGCTCATTCCAACCCCCTGCCATGGGCAGGGACACCTCCCACTATCCCAGGTTGCTCCAAGCCCCATCCAACCTGGCCTTGGACACTTCCAGGGATGGGGCAGCCACAGCTTCTCTGGGCAACCTGTGCCAGGGCCTCGCCACTCTCTGAATAAAGAATTTCTCCCTAACATCTAATTTAAATGTCAAACCAATTCAGTATTTGGTAAATGTTGGCACAAACTCTGGCACAGTTCTGGCCTGTAGCAATTACCCCTCTCCAGGAGAGTTTGTGAGCATCACTAGGAATAGAATAGACCAGTTCTGTTTCCAATGAGCAATAAAAAACAAGTCCTGTCCTGAGGAGGAAGAAAGAGTATTTGGCTGTGTGAATCTCCACCACTGCTGAGCCAAACAGCAGCTCCTAACCCTTCTTAGCTGAGAAATGCGGATTTATCCATTAGGATGCTGGAGCTGTGCCCTTTTTGAACTCTTCCCCTATTTCTCTTAGCATCAGTTACTCTGTTATCAGCAGAATCAAAGTAAAAGCTTTAGCTAATAGCTAATTATCTCCATTAAGATGTGGATTTATTATCCCAGATATGAGGGAGGTCTCATGTCTCCCTGGTGTTCTCAAACCTCTCCCTTGCTCATCAGATAAGTCAGCATGATTCAGAGCCACCAGGAACCTTTGATATCAGCTCTACCATACCATGTACATACTCCAGAAAGGAATGAGTCCCTATCTGGGCTACTTTTCACTGAAATCTTGCTCAGCTCCACTCCTGCAAACTGAAAAAAAAAAAAGGTTTTTTTAAGAAGATTCAGTGATTGAACTTCGGAGAATCATAATAACATCTAGTTCTCCCTGTGGGAGATGGGAACTTGCCACAAAATCAGGATTAAAGCAGTCCATAAAAATATATACAAAAATATTTTTATAGAAAACTGGGCTTATAGTGCTGTACATCCTAAATCCTATAGGAAAGTCATCTACCATCCATTAAACTTGTCTGGGCTCTCCTATTCCTTTTGGCATAGGATTTGAACAACACAAAGGTTGTGAAACAACACAGATTTTTAATTTCTTGAGCTCTACTTTCTCCAGGCCATTGCCTTTATACAGCTTCAATGTTCTGCAGATATCAAAATATAGATCCTTTTGCTTCCTGTTCTTCAGCACAGAATATCAGCATTTTTGGCCCAACTTTGTCACATCCATTGTTTCTGTTATGGTGTTCTAGTCACTGATTGGTTCCTTTTCAAGTTTGCTTTCAATTATGATTTTTACAGCATTGTGTACATGTAAATTACTTACTTCTTATGTGTGGTCTTTTGATAGATACAAGTAAAAAAAAGGTTTTCCTCAAAAATCTTTTTTACACTTTCTTCCCCTGGACTATGAAGTTATTGGAGAAATGCTGTCTGAACAAATCTCCCATAGAGTGTGGACAAACAGCAATTCTGGGTGGCTTTTCCTGTATTTCAGCAGTTCTCCTGGGACAATTCTTCTCTCCCTGTGCAGCTGCTGCTGTGTCTGAGCTCACTGGGGGAGATTTTCTTCAGTGATGAAGCTTTCTTCATATTTCTGGCACATACATTAATTATTTTGAGTCTGTGTTTTTCACATATATTGAGGCTTCTCCTTTAGCACAAGGCTTTGCTATTCTGAATTGCATTTTACAGTTGTTCCTCTGAGAGTGCTTTGATGCATTTTCAGATCTCTGCTCCATGGTTCCCTCACCAGCCTCAGACAAGGTGTAAATGTGAAAGATGTATATTGTATATATCTTATATAAGACATAAAATAAGATATATTTGATGTCAAGTAGTAAGTAATTTGACTTTTCAACAAATTCCTCTGTTTCAAGCTGAAGAGCAGTTCTCACTGGGCAGGAAAATGAAGATGTACGGGCTCCTCAGCCTGTAGTAAAAGGTGAACTTTGGGGAATTGCAACAGAGAATGAGCTAATGCGTGTTTCAGTTATTGTCATATCATCCAGGGAAACACAACTGGATGTTACTGGAAAATTTGGGAGTGCTTTTTCCTATAATGAAGGGAAAGAGTGCATTCCTGGATGCCTTTGAGCTGCTCTGGCAATCAGAAAGCCATTATCAGGTAGTTACTCATCAGAATATCAATCAAAACATCAACATACTTCACAGCAGTGGTTATACATGTGTGCATAGGTGTCTGTACCATCATCTGAAGAAGAATTAAGGAGAAAAAATTACCTGAGTCGTTAGCAAACTCTTCATAACTTTCCCATGTTTTATTACAGCACTCTGTAGTGTTCCTGATACACTTTTGTCTGAGATTGCCCTTAAAAAGCTGGAGGCCTATGAGGGCAAAGACACTCAAGCAGAAAACGGTCAGGATCATCACATCAGCGAGTTTCTTAACAGACTGGATAAGAGCCCCTACAATGATCTTCAGTCCTAAAAAGACAACGTAAAAAAGGAAAAACAGGCTGAAAAGCTGAGATTCCGATATCATACTTGATTAGAGTTAATGTATAAAAGCCAAAGTACAGAGTTACAGAATAACACATGGCACATATATTTGCAATACAAGTATGTTTGTGATGAGAGTAACTAATATGAGAAAAATATTTTTTTCCTCCTTTTGTTGTCCTTACAATTTTTAGATTTTTGTTTAATCCCTGAAAAATATTCATGCAAAGGTGATAAACCAGAGATAGTCTAGTTTTCTTTATCCATAAAAAGTAATACACATGATTCAAATGATACTTCCAACACTGGTAATTTGCGAAGGTAATATCCAATCTAAGCCTCCCCTGGCAGGGATAGATGATGTAAGATCATCAGTAGTAAAGTCCCCTCAATATTCAGAGTTATTTCTGCAGAACCATAACACACAGACCAGCTAAAGAATATTATGTTAAACTGACATTATAAAGTGCTAACAGTATCTTTAAAAGCATAATGAAAATAGACTATATTCAATATTTTTTCTAACACTTGATTCATTCTGACAGGGACAGGTGAACTGAGACACTTTTTGCGTTCACAAATTCAGCTGTGTCTGCAACCTGTGAAAGATACGGGGAAAAAAAGAAAAGGCAAAAGCCAATGGTTTGAATGAAGCAAAGAATGAGTTGTAAGTAGGAGAAAATACTCAGCAAATGAGATTTCTTACCTGGGACTACTGAAATGGTTTTTAAAGCTCTCAGAACCCTGAAAGTCCGAAGGACTGACACGCTCCCCAAGCGACTAAATGCTCCCACATACCTGAGAAGTCCAGATGTGAAATGTCAAGTGGTTGGACAGAGTTAACAGCACAATTATTTTACAGTGGTCATTCTTGGATATCAATCTTTCCAAGTGTATTTTAAGTAGCAAAAAAACTACATATCAAGGATTTGTCTGAAGACTTTTAAATAGAAATGCATTTCTTGATTTTTAGAGTTTCCCTCCGAGGTGGCTCCTGGCTTGTGCACAGCTGCTTTTGCATAAGCATCTTCAAACGTCATTCATTTAAAATACAAAGGTAACACTCCAAATTATGAATTTCCAAATGCTGGCTGAACTGTTTTGATCTCCCTTCTGTAGCTGCATTTAACCAGTATATAGAAGCTTGCTAATTACCAAACAATTAAGCTTAAACTGTGATTTTTGGAGATAGAGCCCTAATTTAATCCACTGTCCTGGTGTCTATACCCATCACAGTTATTGCAAAATTATATTTTCATTCATGGGATCAGTAAGTCTGTATTTATGCCCAGCTCTCACATTTCACCAGTCTAAACACATCCATGCACATATACCCACCACTGGGAATATCTTTTTCTGTACAGCCCTATTCCCTTCTTGAAAGACTAAAATGTTATTGTAATACAGTGAGTGCTAAACAAGGGGAAAACTCAATGGTCTGGACAGTTTCAGATGCAATTAGGAGCCAAGGGTTGGTTTTTAAACCACAGACAGCCTTTTGCACCACAGCAATGAGAACCTCCAGCACAGAGAGCCAAGGCAGGTAATCCATATTTTATACAATTCCCACTTACGCCATGACGATAACGGTGAAATCCAACCAGTTCCAGGGGTCCCGAAGGAAAGTGAATTCATTTAGACAGAATCCTCTTGCCAATATTTTTATCAATGATTCAAAAGTGTAAATGCCAGTGAAAGTAAATCTAAGGAGGGGAGAAAAGTGCCAAAGGGAAAGAGCAGTGTTAGCACTCAATGGAAGAGGCACGGTCAGACTATTTCATGTCTGGGCCAGCAAACTGAGACAATGGTGGAAAGAGCAGGCTGCTGTTGGATTTCAGTGGATTCCATCAGTATCTGGTTCACATGGAGCTGGAGACAGAAGGTGACTGCAACCTGGACATGGCTGTTAATGTTGCAACCCATGACATTCTTTTTGGCTGCTGGAGTGCAAGCTCCTCTGGACTCAGGCCCAGAGGAAAGCCAAAGCACAGGAGTTGAATTAAAACCTTTGGACAAGCTGAGATACATGAAGTCACACCAAAGTGAAATAGAAATATAGATTTTACACCAAAGTGAAATAGAAATATAGATTTTTAACTTTTAGTAGAAATATATGCTAAGTGCCTTAAACCTTGAAAAGCTGCAACAGAGAACTTAAACACAGTTTTTACTGCAGCAGTGTTGCCTTTTCACAGAATTTCTTTACTTTAGACAAAACATAGAGAGAACTATACTGTTCACATTTTTTAGATAGAGTGTTCACATAAAGAATAAGAGCTGATAGAAACTGATACACACAAATCTGTGTAATACCTGTGTAATACTTCTGTAAGATTTATGAATGTTAGAATTAGACCAGGATAGGTTAAGAAAAGAAAAACTAGAATTGTGTGTTAATTTCATTGGTCAATTAACGAATATAATCCACACTTCTGTAAGAAAGAATAAGAATAAGAATTAGAAATTAGAATTAGAAGAAGCAGCTGTTTTCTGCCTGCTGTTTGCCTGCTACTGCTGCTGCTTGGTCATATTTTGTAACCCCTTCAAACTCTGCCTTCAGAAAACTATGAAACTATGAAAATAAAGAACTTAGCAGCTTCCTCTGCTCTTTTACCCTCATCCAAAAAGGAAGGGTATCCCATCAAAAGCTCAACATTTGGCATTCAACAGGTTTCTCCAAATTCTTTCATGGAAGTCCTCACAATCGCAGAAACATCAAACTTCCAGTTATTAGCTAAAATAAAGATCAAAATTTGTATCTTCCTCCAATTTCAAGTGGCCAAGTGAACGCGTGATGTGCTGTGTTATTTACTTTGGGCACACAGCAATCATTTCTGTGCAGAATATTTAAAACACTTAGAGGAATACAAGAGTAGAGGGTTTTCAATTTAAGATGGCAATCATTCTTATTAATGGAAAATTATCAGTAAAAGCTCTTCTGGACTTAACTGAGTGCACTTATAATTTCAAGAAGGCAGCAATATCCCTACAGAATTCAAAAGGCTTTCATTTGGTAGTCAGCAAATGCACTAAGAAATTATATGGATGTAGTGCTTCCCTTTTCATTTGGAAATAATTATTCTGAAATTATTCTTGAAATGCATTTGAATTCTAATTGATGCCAACTGCAGATACAACTCTGATCCAACCTTTAATTCTCTCATAGGTAGAGAAGCACCTCAGCATCTTCTGGAGAGGTGTATTTTAATACCATGCAGAGTCTTGTTCCTGCTTGCATGAGAATTTGCCATTCCAAGCTGTTTCAGTGTCATTTAACATGAGATAGTAAAAAATAATTTTAAACCTGTTTTTAATGCTAAGTATTTGGGAATCTTCTCCCTTGTGTTAGGTGTTAGAATTACCAGTATTCATATTCTAGCGTGCTTGCCAAAGTGAAAAAGTGAGAGCTGAAATAGTCTCTAAAAAAAAAAACAAAACAAAAACCAACAAACCCATGGCATTATACATTTCAAGACTGAGTACAAAGACATGGATTTATTGTGATTTAAAATTGCAGGTGTTGGCACGCTGAAGATAAAAGCTTTACATTGTAAGAGCACCCTGCAGGCCAAGAGCTTCTGACAGAACATTTTATTAGAGCAAAACTCAGCATTTCAATATAATTAGTGAGAATTTTAAAAGACAGCAGCCCCCTTGTGCTCAATCAGCATCAGTAAAAAAAAAAAGGGGAAAGCATCTTGATAGAGAGCAAATAATTACTGAGTAACTTCAGAAAGTGGGAAAATTGGAGCAGAGGAACAGACGTAAAGCCAGTTCAACAGTGAACTTCATCTATGCTTACTCTCTTCCATAACACCAAAATTA
This sequence comes from Dicrurus megarhynchus, assembly GCA_013399195.1. NCBI lineage: Eukaryota > Metazoa > Chordata > Aves > Passeriformes > Dicruridae > Dicrurus > Dicrurus megarhynchus. The sequence continues at coordinate 2,035,921 of VXAD01007415.1, forward strand.
TTGTAGATATTGGGTTTAAATACTTTCTCAAATAAAAAATAAATTTAAAAACACCCTTAAACAAACAACTTTCCTTTTAAATCTCCCACAAATTATCCCCAGTGAAAGTGGCAAGTCTCAATAACTCAATACAACTACGTAATTAAAAAATATACATACCCCCAGATACTTACTCAACGTATGTGTTCCACGAAGACGATGAAGACTCAGTCAGAGCCATGAATACACAATTAGTTAATATGGTGCACATGATAAACCAGGTGAATAATGTAAGTCATGGGAGTGAAGGCAAAGAATACGGCATGGATTCAGAAACGTAACTAAACATTCCATCAGTCACTGATGTAATATCTGGCTTTTTGTTTAAAGCACATGTAAGAACAGCAGGCACAGGTATTTACTGATTTTGAGCCATGTTAGATGATGACACACTACTGTTGTTATTCATGACTTCTGTACTTCATACAGATCTGCTGCTCTAAGCATTTCCAGCCTGGAAAAAGGACCCTCAACCACTCTAGGATTGGGTGGAAGGATGAAACTTTGGTTTCATTTTATAGCATACAAGTTAAACACTTGCCCAAATCACACAGGTGGAGCCCAAACCTGCCTCTGATGTGGCAAAGCTGTTCTCTTCCAAAGGACATCACAAAGTCTGACAGGATGATTGCAGGGGTCTCAAACAACTCTAGATCATAGAATCATAGGATATGCTGAGTTGATCCATCAGGATCATCAAGGCCAACTCCTGGCCCTTTTCAGGACATCCAAAGAGTCACATCATGTGCCTGAGAGCATTATCCAAACGTTTCTTGAATTCTGTCAGGCTGGTGTTGTGACCAGTGCCTTGGGGAGCCTGTTCAGTGCCCAACCACCCTCTGGGTGAAGAACCTTTTCCTGACATCCAACCTCAACCTCCCCTGGCTCGGCTCCAGCTGTTTCCTCAAGTCCTGTCATTGGTCACCAGAGAGAAGAGATCAATACCTGCCCTCCCACTGCCCCTCACAAGGAAGGTGAAGACCACAATGAGCCTCCCCTCAGTCTCCTCTTCTCCAGGCTGAACAGACCAAGTGACCTCAGCTGCTTGGCTGAGGCTTCCCTTCCAGATCATTCACCATCTTCATAGCCCTCCTTTGGGTGCTCTCTAATAGATTAATGGGGTTTTTATATTGTGATGCCCATGTTTAGCCAACTCTTGGGGCTTCCCAGCTGCTGTCTGGGACTGCTGGCCCAGAGACAAGAGCTTGGGCAGCTACCTCATGCACAGACACCTAAGCTCAAACACATGACTCTGGAGTTGGATCTCGTGCCTTGTCATACCACACATTGGCAATCCATAAGGTAGAAGAGAATGGGAAAGATATCTAGCTTTGCTATTATCCATCCTCTCCATCCCCACAAAAACAATTCCTGGCTTTAGCTCTAGGCAAGGTCCAGCTGTCACAAGGAGCTGGGCCACTCGTGTCGAAATGCCAGTGTCAGCCACCTTCTGCCCAGAGAAAACCTCAGATGAGAGGCATTGCTCTTCCAGGGATGCCTGCACACTGCTACGATGCCAACCTTGGAGCCATTGGAGCTACCTCACACCACAGAGCCAGGAGGTGGCTGGAAATCTGAAACCCACCCAGGGACACCACAGACTGCTCTGAGTCTGATTCAGCCACAAGTAACAGGTCAGGTGTCCTTCCCCAGCGCCAAACTGGAGCAATACACTTGTGATTCTGATCCCCTAAATTTGATATATAAGGTGGGATCTATATTACCTTCATATTCTCAAGGCATTCCCTGCAACAGCATTCCTGGAAATATTTACTTTCATATACCACATGTATGCTTTCTGAGTCTTATTTCCCAAAGAAACTAAGTTTACACAGGGGGTTTTTTCCTGTGTGTTTTCCTGTGTGTGCTTGCCTAACTCAACCTTTTCTCTCAAAACTGGCCAATGGTTGATCAGCTTTGCAGGTGACTTGAATTAATTCCCACATTTGGGTAAACAAGATGAGAAAGAGGATAGTGGTCTTATCAGTCTTCTCATTGGGAAAGGCTTCAGAATGAGATACTTGTTTATGAGACATCAGGAAATCAATATCAGAGCTCAAAACACAAATCTGTAGAAAATCAGGCTAAATAAGCCCAATACTCACAAAACATTTTCTTTTTAACTATCACAAGAGCACTAAAACATGAATAATATCTAAGGTGATTCATAATTAGAATCTATCTATAGTGAGGAAAAGACCAGATTAATTAAATTCTCTGAAATACAAAAGCATAGGATTATGTAGGGTTTTATAATCAAAAAAAGCAAATAAGGCCAACAAAAGGATATGAATGCACTAAAATTTTAATTGCTCTTCTTCGTATTGGATGAAAGGGACTGAAGATCCACAGGGCACGTGTAGCAGTAAATCTGTAGATTGTTTTCTGCTTGTTTAGCACTATGAAAACCTTTTAAAAATAAACAAAGGATTTTTCAGGAAGCTGAACACAGAATATATATTTTGTGCTATATCCTGCTATATCAGTCATGAACAAGAGCTTGAATTTCAATATACCCTCGTTAACTGTAATGATTGTGTATTACTTTGCCATCCTTTCATCAGAAACTGGTGAAAGAGTTAATACCCTTTAACATTCAGGCCACAAAATATTCCTTAGCACAAACTTCTTTTTTCAGTCTTGTGATTTGCAAAGAGCAGTGCACAGAACTAATCTTGCTTATGATTATTCTCTTAAAATAGAATGAAACCCTCATTGAGTCAAGATATACAGAGGTGCAAGGAAGAACTGCAGCCTTTATCATTATTTGGTATAGTTGACAGTGATCCTCAAGCTCTTAAATTGTACAAATTAGTTCAATGCTTAACCTCCTCTCAAGCAAAAAAAGCATAATTCCCAATGGATTAGTTCCCATTTCTCTATTTGTTATTGAAAATAATATTCTTCAATATGTCACAACTGGAATATGAAGCCTGAGTCAGGAGGTTTTAAGGATTCATCAGCAATTGTTTTAAAATAATTATATGCTTTATCATTTACTGTATTTCTCAGTGGAACACTGAGATGGAGTGAAACACATTGTTCTAAACTATGGAATTTAAGAAAATTTACAAAATTATGTACAAAATGAACAAAATTATTATAACTTATAATTATTATAATTTCTTTCTCAACCCCCCCTTTTCTTCCTTTATCCAGTTTATTTTTTCTGCTTCTATTCTGATTCAAATGTTAATCAATTTCATATTATTTCATTCCTAAAATTCAAAGTTAACATTTTTTTTTAAAGATTACAGCACACCACTCAGCTGTGCCAACTGCATCCATTGTTTAACCTAGAAAAGGACGAGAGTTTCTATAAAGGGATGTAAGCAAAACTCTTTGATAGATTGCCCACAGAAACTTTTGACAATAAAATTAAATAAATTAAATTAAATTAAATTAAATTAAATTAAATATAAAATCCAAGTATCTTGGTTGGCTCTAACCTTATGATCTTTGTAGTATGGGTCGAGATCCTCCAGTGGTTCCCCAATGAGCTCAGGAGGAGGATTTCCATAGAGAGCTGGCAACTTCTGGAAAGCTTTTAGGTCAAGCTGAGGACGTGGTTTCTCCTCAGTTTTCTGCTCTATGGTATTTCTTTGACAATTCTTTTTGGTGGCAATTCTCTTTTTGATCTCTGCCAAGGATTCCTGAGTGAACCTACAGAAGTTGTCGGTACCAGGTAGCAAGAATTCAGCCATTTTTCATGCTTCTCTTCCTGTCACTAATTCTGTCCAAACAAAAGAAACAAGTAGAAAGGAAGACAAGTGACTCCAAAACAGGTAAGTTCTGGAAATGAAACAACCTCCTGCCCACTCATGGCTAAGAACATCAACGTTCTGAGCCATCAGTTTCTAAAAAGAAAAAAAAAAGATATGTTGAATACCTTTTTCACTGAGAAGTCTGCTCAGTATTTTTTTAATTATATACACTGATAGTTTATAGAGCAAACCTCTACAAACTTAAGAGTGTATTAGGAGCACCTCATTTAAGATACACATTATCCTAAATGCTCTTGAGCTCCTCAGAAAAAAACCCTACTCTTCTGGTTCAGCCCAATATTTGGAAATGGGACAGTAAAACCCATCAAACTGCAACATCAAATGTGTGGAAGCTGTCAGCAACAGGAGGATCAGATATTAAATTAAGTAATGCAGATGGAATTACTCAGATGGAAAGTCCATCCTGGTGGAGCCAGCACAGGAATGAGCAGCATCCAAGAGGGTTTAATCTGTGACCCACAGAGTCAGTACTGACCGGCATGGAGCACAGAAATGCTTCATCTGACAAAGTTTATATTTTATGCCTTCTTGCCAGAACAAAAAAAATGTGAGAATAGACTAGAAAAATATTTTGCATTTTTGATGAAGAAATCTAGTCAGGTTTTGGATAGAATCCATCCACTGAACGCTACCTGAGTCCAGGCTTCGCAAGGAGACACCTCTAAAATATTTTCTTTGATTATGACCTTTGGGAAGATATTGTTAATTCAGTAAAGGGTTAGGGAACTCCTGATTTAGTGCAGCCCCACCTGCACGCTGCAATGATCCCACCTGCTCGAGGGGTCTCCCTAGGGTGGATCAGTGCTGAGCAGGCAGAGAAGATCACATCAGAGGCACACAGTCAGGTTTTTCCATTCAGAAGCCAGCACTACCACTTCAAGAGTTCTTCAAAGTTGACTCCATAACAGCAGTGAGAGCTTAATCTTGAAGTTTAAGTCCTCCTTCCTGATAACTTGTTCTTCCACCTTTCCTTTCCAGACACTACATGGAAGACCCCAGGAAAACACAGCCTGAATCTAGAGGCTTTGTTTTACTTTGTAAACAATTTTTTTGTGTGTGTGCTGACTGCCTGTATGTTCCCCTGCCTTTTCATTTCTCCCCAGATGCAACATGATTTCAGTTGACCTCACATTGCTGAGCTGTAGGAAACCATTGCTGTGAGAACAACAGCTGGAGGCCAGTGACAAACTAACTGCAGTGAAATTGCTCCATTTTTGCAGTCTGCCTGCCTCTGCCATTAAAGCAGCACATGAAATTATAAATATGAGAAGTAACCCTTGCTCCCAGCACAAATTAACATCATTTCTGGAAGAGAAATAGGACATTCAGGCAAGAGTACTCATTATTCTATACTTTTCAAGATCAGTTAACAGTCTGGAAGCTGTGTGTAGTATTACAGCAAAAACAAAAACTAATCCGCTTTCAAGATTTCAAGTCTTCATCTGGACAAAGTGGTGTTTGTTTTGTTGATGTTCAGAGTAATTTAGATGTTGTGGTATCAGTAATGGCAGCTGTGAATGATGCATGAAAAGATGCAATTTCTGTGCAATGCACGGAGGGAATACAATAATTACTTTATTCGCCTTTGTGCCAAATCATCCAAACATACCCATCCCTCTACTTCCATAAAAGTTTACCTGATCTCAAAAGTTCCCCATTAAAATTCTGTGTTTGTTGCAGGTTTCATTGCGGCTTTATCTCTTCCCTTCCATGAAACCATCTTGTAACCTTCCAGAAAAGAAACTTTGCTTCTCACACCATTTTCCCTCAAGGCTATTAGAGGGCAGAGGAGATTCTAGGAAAACAAGAGGTTGCTGGCTAAAGCCAAGGATGGGGAATCAGAAGGAAGCATGAGGGCACATAGAGCCTGGAGTCCTCTGCCAGAGCTGGACAGCAGGCAGGGATATCTTTCCTGGTGGTTTTATAAATTGCTTCAAACAATTATGGAAAAATTAATTTTTCAAACATTAAGGGAAGGAAATGAGCTTGCTGTCTCACATGTCAGCAGCAAAATTTCCATGAGAACAGCTGCAAGCCATGGAGCAAAAGGCTAAACTACACTTCTTATCCATGGGCAATTCTGGTTTACTCAGCCTAATGCTGAAAAATATCTAACAATTATTAGAAATTGAGTAAACCAGAAAAAAAAATTCCTAATTCAGTCAAGCATCTTTACAAATATCCCCAAAATAATTGCTGTTACTCAGAGTCTCAGGGAGGACAGCACAAAAAAGACAGTTGAGAGGTGTTAAGCTTTTATGTGACCAGGTATTGATGGAGCAACTGGACCTAAAGAAGAAAAAAATGTTAATGCAAAACCATTTTCCCCCTTTTTGTCACAGAAGAAACAAAGTAACATTTTGGCCTTTTCTCAAGACTTGAAATACCTACAAAACAGTGTGATATTTAATATCTCTTGAAAATTAAAATTTTTCTTTTCCTTGGGATTCCTGAAGATCAGACACTGATAATGAAATCGCCATGATCAGAGAATAATGATTTAAATTAAAAACCACAAATAAACAAACAAAAAAAGTGCTTATGATTTGTTCTATTTGTTCTATTTGTTCTATCAGTTCAAACATATTTTCTATTAATTATTTCTCAAATACCAAAATGTGTAGCTGGATAGATTTCCAAAGTAAGGGTGCCTTCTTCCAAATGTGTTTTCCTGTTCAGGAATACTCATCTTGAATAGACCGGGAAACAAGGTTATTGTCAGAGATATTTTCTCTCCTTTTATTGCTATAACTATCACCCCAATTCAATCCCAGTTAATGAATAAAATTGTTCTCAATTATTTGCTTTTATGGCTTCGTCACCTGCTATAAAAAGAGGTGAAAAATGTTGACTATTACTGTGTTCAGCATGACCAAAGTAGTTAGTATGATCAGAGTGGCCAGGATTACCTTATTTCTTTTTGTTTGTTTGTTTCTTCAGCTTGGAAGATTGTTACTATGCTACCCTTGGGCTGTGTTGCATCTTTCTATACCTGAATTTCCAGAGGAGAAGTCAAATTTTTCTAGAACTAAATAAAAAAAGATGTAAGTAATAGCAGATCAAAGTTTCTGTAGAACTGTTCTACTCTTTCCCCAAAAATGTTTCTGTGTTTTGAGACAGATGATTTAATCAAACCAAACTGACATTTTCTTAATGGCTCTTAAGATACATATTAAAATAGCACTTGTATATTAACGCGTGCAACTTTTTAATCAGAGAATAATTTGAATTGAAAGGGAAATTAGGAGGTTCAAAATGGGTCAGTCATGAGGTCAGGGCTTTATCCAGACAAATCTCCAAGGACAGAGTCAGCACAACCTCTTTGAGCAACCTGTTCCAGTACTTGACTGTCTCAACCCATTTGGCTCCCCCTTATTTTAATTTATACCCCCTGCCTCTTGTCTTTCCACTACACAGAACTGTAACAATAAAAAAGAAAGAAAATATTGCATTCATAGAATAATTTAATGGTTTGGGTTGGAAGGGATCCTCAAGATCATCCAGTTCCAATCTCCCTGCCACGGGCAGGGACACCTTCCACTATCCCAGGTTGCTCCAAGCTCCATCCAGCTTGGCCTTGGACACTTCCAGGGATGGGGCAGCCACAGCTTCTCTGGGCAACCTGTGCCAGGGCCTCCCCAGCCTCACAGGGAAGATTTTTTCCTAATATTCAGTCTAAATCTCCCCTCTCTCAGTTTAAAGACATTGTCCTGTCATTCCATGCTCTTATCCAAAGCCCCGCTCCAGCTGTCCTGTAGCCCCTTTAGGCACTGGAAGGGGCTGTAATGTCTCCCTGGAGCCTTTACTTCTCCAGGCTGAACAACTCCAGCTCTCAGTTATTAATAGAAAGGTAAAAGGCAACCCCCAAACGCCTCTATGTAAGGAGAGCCCTTATTACACCTTCTGCAGCCCTTTTAGTTACTCCTCTATAGCAGCCTGCAAGGAACCTCTCCCAGGTCTGATTAACACCACCCCGTGCAGCTCCACTGAGATTGCCAAGGGGGGCAGACCCCACACCCTCCTTGCAATCAACAAAACTGTGAATGCAGAGCAGATAATGATGAGCAAACACAGAGATTATCATAGACACATGAAGAGTACAAAAAAAAAAAGCAATAGATATTTCTCACTAGTGTGGGATAAATCCACTCTTCAAACTGGGATTTACAGTTTACGGTTGTCAGTGCTGGGCAATGTAGATGGAAGAGAGTGTGGAGATTCACAAAATAATTCACAAAGACCTGATAAAGTCAGTTAGCATTCATCCAGAAAGGCCCTCTGGGTGGGATTCATCTCACCTCAGTGCAGACATCTTGGAGTTATTCAACTACATCTCCATGAGCTCCCAAGCTGCCTGCTGAGACCCCTTTTCTCATTTATTTCAGGATGAAATGCCAGTTGACTACAATTGATGACCTGAGGTTTGTCAAGTGAGATGAGATAAATTCAACTCTTTGCATCCATTACACCTACTCTTCTCACTGCCCCTACTAATGGACAACTGCTAAACTTCCAAAGACTGGTGATTCTACAGTCAGTGGTAGGACTGGGCAAGCATCATTAGTCACCAGCCGACTGTGAACACATAAAAATTCTATGATTGCCTAATACTGAATTGTCTCATTAATGACTGCTTCCAGCACAAACCTTCTTAGCAATTAGTGAAGCGTTAAGTCACATTTTCTTTTGCCTGATAAGGGGGCACTAATTTTCAGCTACTTTGCCATCATAAATAATTTAAATCTGTGCAGAGATCACTTTCTGTAAGTGCTTGAGCAGTCAATTGACAAGTTGTCAAATGGCCAGTTGCAAGCACTGAGGAAACACAGAAACTCTGTGGCAGCACAGGAATGGACCTGAGAGGAAAGAGCTGAAAAGCTTTTAATGACCATGGATGAGTCTATTGCTGCAGGAGTTAGGATGAGTTAGATGCAATCACCTGGTTATTAACATTAGCCCACGAACTTTAACTGGGAGCTTTGGTGTCCCCAAGGAAACAGCCAAAGCATGGAAACAACCTGTTGGTCATCAAGAAGCACAAAAGCCTTCAAAAGTGACCACAAGAAGATTGTAAAAGCCAACAGCAAATGTGACAATGTGGTTTGAGCTGAGTAAGCATCATCCAAGCATTCCCTGCCCATCCCTGTCCCTAAGGACAGCGGGTGTAGCCCGAAGACAAGGAAAGATTGGTTGGAAACTCCTTGAGCCAACAGCAGGATGCAGAATCATCTCTCCAAGCTCTGAGGAGCCCAGGGAGTGGAGAAGACCCCAAGGAACCCCCACAGCTCAGGACTATGCATAGCATGGCTGGAGCTGCCTTACAGGAAAGTCATGTGAATTTAAAAATTGCATCTATTTGTGATTAAAGTGTGATGATACCACTGATCCTCCATGCTGTGGTCTTATATGGTGGCAGCTGCACAGAGACATGAGATAACTATCTCTTTCCTCTGCTGTTACCAAAAAGATGGATCAGATGCTGGTCAGATGACAGGGCAATAAACCTCAGGTGTGGGGTTTTACAAAAAAAAGAGAAGAGACAGGTCAGGATGCAGCCCTCTCCTAACTTGAATAAGAAATGGAATATATCTCGATTTAGAAGTGCCATACTGAGAAATATCAGCTGGTCTGGGGGCAGATTTAAGAAGCGTGGTCAGACAGTGTGAATTGCTCATTTTTCATCACTCTGAATTGGGGAAGAGGAGGAGGAAATGGAGTAGAAAGGGAATTTTATCCATTTCACCAAGCTTGGCAGGCAGGGTGCTGCCAAAAGGACAACAGTGGAAGGGAGGAGCACTGGCTGCAGGTTACACTTGGCTGCCAGGAGAGGGACAAGTTGTGATTTTTAGCCATATATTTTCTATAATTCTGTACTGAACCATCTGCAGATTTTATGGATATTCAAGTTCTGAAGCAAAAGGGGAATCTGAATTGTCTTCACCACCAAGGAATGAGAGCTATGCTCTCACTGCCTCTAATATCCAAGACCCTAAGGACATCCATGTAGGAATTGCTGCAGTTGTTAACTTGGGCTTTTTTGCATTTGAGATTTAGGGTTTTAAAAGTCAGGCTGACAATACATCAGATTTTTTGTCTTTCTATAGGTAAGCAGTGTTTCAAAAGTGGTCAGTGTGATTAACGGTTCTATAAACTTTTAACTCATATTAACATGACTTGATTACGACAAACAAAAGCTACAGAAACTCATGGTTTGGATTTTGGACTGTTACCATTAACAGAAAGTACTAAATGTATCAGAAGTATCATAGACTTGCCATTTTGTTATTCTGAAGATTCCTTTCACTGTGTACCTTTTGAGACAGAAAGGTCTCTCAGCAGCTAAATATATGGAGGACAAAACTTAGGACAAAATGCAAGAGAAATATTTCTCCCAAGACCATAACAAAATTCAGCTAGTCCATTAAATAAAACCTGAAAGAAAACCCCTCACCTGTCAATAAAACACAGTGAAAAAAACTTTTAACTATAAGTTTTGAAAAAACTTAACTTCAATGCACAATCTAAATTTTTACTTGGATTGCCAAAGGTTAAGTATTTTCATAATTTTGTGAAATTTTCAAATTACATGGTCTTTTGTCTGACAAAGTTTTCTAAACAAATAAAAACATATCTAATTGGAAGCTAGTTCTGAGCAAACCTTTTGCATTAGGTATGTCATTTAATAGTGCCATTTAATAGTATCACTTAATAAGGACATACATAATGTCGTTAGGTTCCTCACTTTTCTTTATTAAATTCACTGTTTGCCCTTTTCAAAGTTTGAAAATTGAAATTTCAAAAAACTTTTCTTCATGGATATGGAAAATAATCTCTGATCAAGTCAAATAATTACAAGGAAAACCAAAATGTAGTACAACAAAAATTTAAACCTCTGAGACAGGAAAAGGAGCAGCACCTTGACCATGTGAGGAACCTCCAGAGCATCCGGTTCTCTTAGGTCTCTGTGCTGGTGTCCTCCACAGTTTATCACCCTCATAAACCAGCTTTGTACTGCACTTTCACCAGCTTAAACACCAGCCCAGTTCCAGTTAAAACCATTTCTTTAGAGGTTTATCTGCTGTCTCTGTGGTGAGCTCAACACACCTAAGCTGCTCCTAGCACACAAAAACTATTGCAGCTGCAAGAGCAAACCTGAAATGTTTAATCTCTTCTGCTTCACCAAAGCAAACCCACCTGTTTCTGCGAGTTTCAAACAGTCTGTCATCTTTTCTATTGCCAATTCACCACCCAAGAGTAAAATTTATATTCTCTTCATTTGTTAGTTTACTTCCCTGTCTTTGCCCACAGTATATCATGATAAAAGCGTTCACCAAGCACAGTACAAATAAAAAAAATTCCACAAATAAAACAGATTTAATTATGCCTTATTCACAAAAAACATCTTTTTAAGATCCCTTCTTAAATCTCAAAAACCAAATAGTCTGTATCAAAACAATATTACTAAGCATAAACCGGTGTAGGAGAGAGTAATGTTATAAAACTTACTGTTACTTAATCTCTTCTGTCTTTGTTTTGAATTAAATATTATCACTAAAAAGTCTGAACTTTTTATATACATATATATATCTGCAATTTCCATGCACAGAAAAAACTTCCTTATATGCCTATTCACTCCTCTAAGATTCCATTTTGACCACAGTTGACTTATTTCAGCAAAATAACAAGTCAAAAACATTGGGGATGCTCCTGTGCAAAGGAATAAATAAATACTCACTCCTCCCCACTTCCATTTTTTTTCATGTCACTCAGGAAAAAAAAAATTGCTGCTCAGGTTTCTTAATGATTTTTATGCAAATAAAAGGTCACTGAATCCTATAGAAGAATCTACCACAAACCACCTTTTTTTTCTAAGAAGAGAAAGTGCAATAAACCGCAGGACTTACATTATTTTCCATCCCTCTAAGTGAAGGTTCAAGGAGTCACTTCTTTCTGTGCAAGACAAGCATTATCTCAGTCCAGTTGTCTCCCAAGGAAGAGTTGGAAAAACCTCCTCACTGCCTTGATCATCTCTGTGTCCCCTTCCAGCAATCCCTCACCACTCTGGAGATGCTGTTCCTCCAGGAACCGTGCTACTTGTACGTGGGGGTGTTGAGGGAGGTGTCTGTGTGAGCCATGGAAGGAGCTGATGTGATTACACAGGGTCTCCTGGGAAAGGCAGAAACCTCAGCTGGGGAGGTTCCAAGATGATCATTTCTCCGTGAGCTTGTTTCATCCCTGGATTTCTGAGCATCTTTCTCAGAAAATCAGGAGTGAAGCTGAACAAAGTGGATGGGAAACACGGAGGAAAGCGTGTTTGCCAGCCTCACAGTGTGAGATTTCTGCACTATAACAGATTGTTTATAAAAGGTGTTGGCCTTTATATTTTCTTTGATTATCTCTGTTTCAATTCTCTGCTTTAGTACAGTCCAAAAACACGAGGGTGAATCTATAAAGTGAACTAAAAAACTATGACTGAAGCTGAGTGGAAGACTGGAAAACTGGTGCCTCTTACCTCTCTTTACGTGTGTGTAAATGTGTGTGTGTGCAGGTGTATGCACATACATACAAATAAAATGACAGTGTACACATAGGATTTCTATGTATGGTCTGTTCAGGGTATATACATGGTTGTTCCAGGGTTGCTCAGCCTGGAGAAGAGAAGAAGACTCCAGGGAGATTTAGAGCCTCTCTAAAGGGGCTCCAAGAGAGCTGGAGAGGGACCTGGGACAAGGGCCTGGAGTGATGGGACAAGGGGAAATGGCTTCAAACTGAAAGGGAGAAGGTTTAGGTGAGATATTAGGATGAAATTCTTTACTGTGAGCATGATAAAGAACTGGAACAGATTATCCAGAGAAGCTGTGGCTCCACCAACCTTGGAAGTGTTCAAGGCCGGGCTGGATGGGGCTCTGAGCAACCTGGTCTTGTGGGAGGTGTCCCTGCTCATGGCAGGGAGTTGGAACTGGGTGATCTCTAAGGTCCCTTCCAACCCAAACCGTTCTATGATTCTGAGATTCATATTAATTTCATACAGATGATGATATAGGCAAGAAGTAGATCAGAAGCCTGGGAGAATTCACTCACTCCTGAGACCCTCAATTCCTACCTGGCTGAAGCCACTGTGAGTGGGATGGGAGAGATCTTTGCCTTTGCAGCTCTGTCTGTACTCCTAGGAAAATAGAACTGGGCTCATTCCCTGATCCTGAAGATAAATAGCATAGTAAACTTCTGCTCATAAAAATAAGTTTTCTTACCCTTCAAAAACCGGGAGGGAAAGCAGGAGTCCACTTCTCTAAGGAGGGACTCCTGAATTTTAGAGGATCCTTCCTCTCCTGCAGGAGAACCAGGATTTCTCTTCTCATTTCTCCATGTGGTTTGCTTAGGGACAGAGAGTGTGATCTTATGGTTAGTCTGGTCCAAAGGATCAGTATTTCTGAATTACCCTGGCTGATGAACTTTGTAAGACAGAAGGAAGATGTCATCTCTACATTAAGCATTGCCTGCACAGGAAAAGGATTAATTATCAGATATGAAAGAGAGAAGCTAAGAGTGATACAATCATTACAGATCATACTTCATTTTCAGGATGTCTAACATTGCACTAGTTAAAATGAGATAAATCAAAGGAAGAAAAGCCAACTGACCCCTGGGTTGAATATGAGATGGTGCCTCTCCAGCAAGAGAACGCCTTAAAAATGGGAGCACTGTTTTGACCCAAAAGATCTGGGTGCTGAATCCTTCCCTATACTAAATACTGCCAGGATTGATAAAATAATTTGTTACCACATCTGCATTTAGCCCTTGGCAGCTTTGAGGTACAGGTTGAGGTAGAAGAGAAGCTTTCAAGGGAAGTAGTCCAGCAATATTCTGAGAAAAATTCTGTTTTATTTTCTGTTGCGTTAGTGTTTGCTGCCAACCTCCTTCTATCTTTAAAGTTACCTTCTTTCAAAGCATGCAGGGCTGTGAGGAATGGGAGAGAGAAGTCATGGTGGGACACCAGATCTCTACCTTTGATGTGCTGGTGGAAAATTGCTGTCTTTTGTCCAGAGCTTTCGTTTGTTAGGCTCTAAATTTAATGAGTGCTGCTGTAGAAAGTAAACTCTGTCTTGGATGCTTTGGACAGGGCACTGCACAGAAAGTTTGATTTCATTGGAAGATGCACGTGTGTGATGGTGAGGAAGACTATCCACAAATGAAATTAGGAAATTTCAGGGCAGGTTAAAGAGATAAAAGATTTATTAATCCCTCTGACTTCAGAATTGTCACCACTATCCCATTTCAATGTAATATCAGGTACAGAACAAATTCAATTCATATTATCTCTTGTTCCCTCCAAGCTCTCTGTCTGTCATAGGTCCAATATAGCTTTTAAACCATCTGACATTAATTTTATGAAGCTTGAGCTGTTTGAAGCTTAGGTATCAATGAAGGTGGGGAAAGTTCACCTCCTTTGTACAAATATCTGCACCTTCCATTCACAGGAAAAGAACAGACAAATAATGAGGGTAGATATTAAAATATATGTATGCCCCCAAAGGAATATATAGATGCCAAACGGGATTTTCAGTGAGAATGGCATTGCAATCAATGTGACATAGACAGCTTTCTTATCCATCTCCAGTGCTAATTGCAAATTACATTTAACCCAAAGTTAGAGGTTTCACCCAAAGTTGCTTACATTTCCTCTAAAGTTAGAGATGAAAAGCAGACTTGAAGCAGCAGCTGGTCTTGGCCTCTTCCCTATTAGTTATTCTCCTCTACTTTAGGGGGAAGTACAACCTGCAGTTTCTAGAGGCAAGAAGGAATCTGTGGGTCATCTGTGGGTGAAGAAAGCAGGAAGGCATTTCATGTTTATCTCTGGCTCCCCCAGGTCCTTGTGCTAACCTTGAGATGGCCCAGACCGAATGAGAGATAAGATTAGCTCTCAATAATTAGGAACATCCCAGGGTGTTTCCAAAGGGAACTTTCTTTTACAGGTTCCTTTCCAGGTATATCTCTGTGTGCACTGGGACATCCAAGCCTGCTGACGGCTCGTGGTGAAGAGGTCACTAAATCCTTTCTGGCAGTCAGCCTGGTTTATCCCAGTGACTGCTTGAAAAAGCAGCTGTTTCGTGTTCTCTGCAAGGTTAAGTAGCCTTGGGTCACAGCTCCCTGCAAAAGGCAGCAAATGCATGAAAAATGTGGAATTGTTGAATTGCAGTAGCTGAAAAATTGCATATTTAGGTGAAGGTGAGAGAAGCAGCTTTCTGGGCTCCCCTGGCTGTGCTGACAAAATCTCCTCTGAATTTAGACGTGTCCCAGCTCCTTTAAGTGTGTGGGGAGAAAATAGACAATCTCTGCTGGACAGGGAAGGATGAGGAACCTTTGGCATTGACTTTTCCTTCCCTGTCAAAAATTAAATCCTCGTTTTTTCCCACTGGACTCAGAGCAAAGCTGAGTCCCCTCTACCCCATCAGGAGAGAAGCAAAGCACTTCCACCCTCAGCAAATTCAAGTCAATGAGAGCAGGTGGAGGGAGATAAACCTCAAGATAAAAGAAACTTTTAAAAGTAGAAGAGTAAATGCTGCCATCGCAAAATCTAAACCTTGCTAAGTGAAGAAGAAAATCCAAAAAGCATTCCCTGTTTGTAAAGAATAAATATAGAAATAGTCTATAAAAAATTAAGGTGTTTAGAGGGAAAATGTGGATAGGTATTTAAAGAGCTCAGCGATATCTGCATTCAAAAATTATACAGAAATTGCTTAATGGAAGAAGGCAAATATTTGATATTAATGGATATTTGAACTTAAGAAAAATTAATACATAAAGACAAGTGAAACGTTCGTGTGATGTATGTTTGCTATTAGAAAAGAAGAATATTCATTAAATATAAAGCAGTTTAATCTAAAATAAAGTTGGTCAGCTTTAAGTGAGACTCAAATTGCCCTTCAGTTGTACCATCCACAGCTTAGCAATAACTTTGAGGTAGGAAATGGTTAGTCAAAACCAGTACAAAATAATTTCATTTCTTGGTTCTTTTAAAAATAACTACTACCAACTTATTTCTGTGTGATTCCTGACAATGTGTGTACACACCTATCTGTCATGATAAATGATGCTGTTTTATGGCCATTTAGGAAGTAAGGAATGGAAGGTAGATTGTGAAAAATTATATATGATATGCAGCAATCAGTATCTCTCCAGGTTTCTACATAGATTTCATCACTATAGTAACAGAACCACAGTGGTGAATACAATGGCAGCTTTAATTGGGAGAAAGAGGATGAGTTTCACGAGTGCAATCCCTCTTTAATATATTTCCAGGCTCTCACAACATCACCAGATTTGGTAAAGAATTATTTCTTG
Source organism: Dicrurus megarhynchus (assembly GCA_013399195.1). Lineage (NCBI taxonomy): Eukaryota > Metazoa > Chordata > Aves > Passeriformes > Dicruridae > Dicrurus > Dicrurus megarhynchus. Next base: position 2,052,087 of record VXAD01007415.1, read on the forward strand.
CTTTTCCTGAGAAGTTAGATACGATTTGGAAATCTCTGCTGTAAATTCCTTTTGCATTTCACTATCACCTTCTTTTAAGGATACCTTGTGGGGTTTTGTTTGGTGACTGAGCCTCATTTTTCATGTCATAAGGATTCACCAATCAGAACCATTTCAACTGCATGATGTGGGAGAAAGGAGATGAAAACCAAATAGGAAGTGCTAATGTCTAATTTGTAAAAACAGATCTGAATTGTTCATCTGGAAAAGGAAAAATACCAGCACTGTGAAGTCTTTCCTTCACTGTTGACTATTTCGTGTTATAATTCGGTGACAGATTCGGGACATGCAATGCAGAGTTATGTAGTCATTAATCAAAAGGAATCTGACACATTCTGAACAGCACACCTCTAACTAAAAAAAGTAAACTACAGCTTTTCAATTGAAACCACTGTAATTTCTGATGCCAACCAGCACAGACGAGAACAAATTATTTTGCAACTTCAGTGCAAGTAATATTTCAGTATAAAAATTAAAATAAATTTAGAATTGCTTAACTGACACAGTTTTACACAGATGAGATAAAGACCATAACACCCATCTCACACTTCTTTTTCCCTCTCTAGGATGAGGTTTATATAATAAATTTCCCATTTTTTGGAGATGTATTGTTGACTTTATTTGGTTAATGAAATTATGGTATGAAAACTCACCTCCCAAATGCTGCCTGTCAGCTCAGGAGTTATGTTCACCTGTGCATGCTGAAGCTTTTCAGTGTTTTGGGATTTTTTATGACACAAGAGAAACTGAGACCTTCTGGCCAAGAGGGGAAATCCTCATAAATTGCTGTTTATGGGATGAGTATTAACATATGTGGGATTTGTGGCCCAGTGTGAAACTGAGGGAATGATGCTGCAGAGAGCTTCCAGTGATTTATGAAGGCTGTTTACTGCACAGAGATTAGAATAGCTTTCATCATATATTACATTGCTGCTTTGCTTTAAAAGAATAGCTGAAGCCATTTTCTGATCCACATAACAGTGAAGTCTTAAATAGTATAAAGTAGCTAATTGACATTTTTGTCAAAATAAAGACCTAGGATAAAGGAATCTCATTTCCTTTTATCAGAGAATGAAATTATATTTTTAAAAAATGATGATGTAAAATTCAGACTCTTTTGAATGGATAATTGTTATTACACAGTAACAGGAAATTGCTTTCCCTGTAAGTATGTATTAAAATCATTCTGCTACATACAGTAATCTCCAGCTTGCTAAATGGTCCGATGAACATTTCCATCAGGAAAATTTGCTTATCATCTACTCAAATGGAAAAATATGGATTGTTCTTCTCTCTCTCCTCAGTGGCCTATCAGAATAATACTAAGAGAATTAGAGTAGTGAAGGAAATAAAGTTGTAATAGTAATATTCCTAATATTGCTTCATCAAGGAGCATTAGGTGTAGGTAGAAATTTCCCTCATTGTTCCAGACACTGGATATTTACATGTTGAGAGACCTTTTTTTTTTTTTCTTATCCATTATATCTTGATTTTTTTGAAGAAGCAAAACACAAAAATTTGATTATCTGAGGTAAACCAGAGGCAGCTTTAGGTAGCTGCAGATATCACGCCCTGGAACTAAGGTCCAGATAGGTCAGAATAAACCACAGCCTTCAGGAGAGACAGATTTTAAGGACCTAAACACAGAGTAGAGTGGATGAGCTATTTAATACATAATAAGATGATTGACTAAAGCATCTGTTTGGCAGACTGTGGTTATTTAGAGAGTGTATTATTTATCAGATGGGAATAGCTGAAAAAAAAACGAGTGTCAGGCACAGTCTAGAAAATGAGGCCCTCTTTTACAACAAAATAATTGTAAAGGAAGATCTAAACTGCACAATCCCCAACAGATGTGTGCCAGGTGATGCACTGGGAACTGCACCCTTTATTCTTTCCACCTTACCTGGAACAGAGGAGTTTCTCACTGCCTGCTCTCTTCAACAGTTTTCTGCAAGAATTTTCACTTTTTCCTTGGAAATCTTGATATCCTAATTCTGCACCTATGACATGTTTCTGTGAGGGTTTTTGTTGGCATCTTCCCCTCTGTTTTTCTGGTCTCCTGTCTGATGATGACCTTGCTGGCTCTTGTAGTCTGTGGTACAACAGAAGTGAGTATATGTATTTTTAACAGTATTTTTTCCCCAATTTTTGTACATTTTCAGTCAGTCTTTAAACTTCTTGTGTAACAGGAGTGTGAAAAGAGGCCAAATTCATGGCCAAGGGTTCAGTTCATTACCACAAGGCTTTATAATCCAATGTCTCAAAGGAGTTCAAGAGCCCCAGTTTGAATTCAGCAGGTTCAGTCCAGGTGGGATGCGTAAATCCTCTAAATGAGGGCCCAGATTCTGGGAAGAGCAGCATAAATGGTTTGGGAAAGGAAGAGAAATTTGGTGTACGAGAAGCCGCCTTAATCATAGGATAACTCTGTGGGTATTTGCAAATTGAGAAACTGTTTTGGCCTTTGAGCCAAGAAGAAATTTAATTTATGATATTAAAAAATAATTAATTACCTTTTTAAATATATGAGAATGTTTTCTTTTTTTTCTTTTTTTTTTTTTTAAGTTATGCTTATGTGGAAATTAAGGCCTTTTAGACGTTGGTGATCAAGAACTTTCTTTAAAGAACAGCAGGAAATGACTAATACAAATACACAGTGAAACCATCCAGTCATTTACACAAAGGAATCTTCCTCCAGCTCTTTAATGGACTAATGCATGCTGGATTGTAATGGGGCTAATTTGCTCAACACCTACTTAAGGAGAAGATGCTGGGGTGCCTGATTTTCCCCTCTCTTGGGTCTGAAAAAGCAATATATTGCCTACATGAAAGTACCCGTGACACTTTGATAGATGCAGTGAGCTGCAGCCAATGCATAATTGGATGATGCTAAGAGAAGTGTCTGAAATTGCCTCTCAGAAGCCAGGCTTTAAAAGTCTATCAAATTCAGCAAACAGAATGGGAAAAAATGTCTAGGATTTGTTTCATCACTCATCTCACCCTCATCTTTTCAAGCCAAAACCAGAGCTTTGAATCTGTGGCAACGGGAACACGTGGCTGGAAGGTCAAAGGGATTTTCTCCTGCTATGAAATGTGTGATGGCCAAAGCACCTGCCACAAGTGTTTTTGTCTCAAAATAATATAAAAGCCAGAGGATGTAATAATCTGAAATAACATCAGTGTCTCATCTGTGTAAGTCATCCTAATATTTCTTGCAATGTGTGAGCTTCACTGTCCTACAAAAGAGAAAGCTCAAGCAATCTGCCTCCCGTTGTTGGCACCTGGTGTAACATACCATGGACACACTGGCATATTTACACCTATAAATGCCAAAATTGGGTGGTTTCTTCCCAAGTAAATCAAAGGTTGTGTAGCTGGGGCCACACTTTTATGTTATAAACATTTTCATTCTTGTATACTTACGAGAATACAAGCATTTGCTGGGTGCCAGACATGAAACACATTCGACAAAAGATTTTTAGAGGCTGGTTTAATTTTCATATCTTATCATGTTTTCATCATGCTATTTTTTGCAACACATAAAATATAAAGAAATTAAAGTTGAAAAGGGGAAAAGATGGAAAAAGGTGAGAGGGAGAGGGAAGGAAATGCTTGTGTTAGTCCACAAGCTTCATACAACATCCTGGTCAGTTACTGAGCTTACTCAGTTCTGCTGAAACTGGATTCAGTTTCTTTTTCTCTGGGTGGGAGGTTGACTTTTTACATAAAGGATCTTTTCCTTTGCAAAAAAAAAAAAAAAATCATCAGTTCACAACACCAGAGGTCTCATTTATTTGTGAGATGTTTGGTCCATCAACAGTCTTTGCTTTAAAATTCAAGCAAAAGCTAAAGGGATAGTGTTAATAGTTGGATTTGATTACATCCAAAAATCTCACAATTTTGGGGGTTTATGGGAACATGCTCCCACTTGTCGCTTTCAGCACTGGGCAACCTTAGGACTCTCTATATTCATGTTTTTGGGTACATATACATGGGGTACATGATATATAATTATGTGATTCCTAAGTGTTGGGGAAGGGTAGACTTTAAAAGGTTCCTGGGGATTTACTTTGCTGCCTGGAGTCTGAGCTCAGTCAAAGCCTTTCCTCTCTACTGGGGTAAAGGACTTGAAAATTCAACTTTGAATTTAGCAGAGCTGGCACCAGGAAAAGGCAACCAGCAAATAAACCCAGTAAATATCTCTATGCTCTTCCACACCATAGAAAGATGGAACTAGACAACAGCCTTGCAAGAAGGATGGAATGAAATTTGGTTATGCAGAGAAGCAGGTTTACTAAGTCATCTTCAGAAAGCCAGAAAGTGTTTTGTGAGAAAATGGCTCGTTATTCCCCAGACATTTACAGTGATCCCCTCTTTAATCCATGAGAGATGGGCACTGTGGAAGCAGTGGCCACAAATCCAGGTTTGAAAATGTGGCTTTTCCAGTGAGGAATGGCCCACTGGGCACTGAGCACTGGGCATGAGATGAGTGGGGCAATGAGGTGGCACCTGGAAATGAAAGCCTTTGCCAACCCAGCCCATTCTTTCCCCTTTACTACAGCTGAGTGTAGCATTCAAATCCATTAATTCTCATCACCAAACCTGGAAATATGGAGACAGATTTCAATTTACTTCTTATATATTATTCATGACATGCTATGAAACATTATGGAGTTAATTTAATTGCACTGCAATTAAAATACCTGTTTCTGTGTACATAGGCAAACATGCAAAATTTAAAACCTTACATGAAGATGGTTGTTGTCACAGTTTCTATAATCATTGATATGAGCAAATAGATTCTGAAATAATAATTTTTGCTTTTCCCATTGCCCCGTGTTTAACAAATAGAAAAGCTTTTCTCTAAATGTTTGCTCATTTGTATTCTTGACCCTGGATAATTTCAGAAAGAAGAACAGCCATGCCTTGTTCTCAGAGTCCAATAATCCAAGCAGATTCTTTTAGCTGTTCCAAGCATGGAGCATGAGATATTTAATGTCAAGTTTATTTATTTAAATATATTTGATTTTACATGGGATTTTGATTCAGCAGAATGATACATAATATGCTGAAGTCTGTGGTGGCACAATTGTTCCCCTCCCACTCCCTCAGGCTGCACTGAGATCTCAGAAATGCTCGTTAGGCCCCAGCCTTGATGAACAGCTCCTGGGCTGAGCTTATCAGGAATGCTGTTGGGCTCCCAGCAGCTTGGGCTGTCTAATGAGCTCCTGTTTTTTAAGCAACAGCCTTGGAAACTTTTTTTTCTTACCTAAATAACAGCCCAAGTTATTAAACAAAACAATAGTTTTGTTTTTGAACTTTCAAAGAAAGTTACCAACCCAAACTGAGTCCAGAATGGAAAATTATTGTGACTAAAGCCAACTCTCTTGAGACCCTGTAAGCAGCAGTCCAAAGTGAGACCCTTTGAGCTCTCCTGGAATGCAGAGAGCTGTGACCAGAATCTCCCTCTCGGTGGGGCCTCTTGAGCTCGTGAACTCTCAAGGTTGCTGTGCTCAGAGGGTCGCTGCCAAAAGCTGATGATGGGCCCTGGGCTGACACTCCCACTCCTCAGGGCTCAACCTTTCATCCCCTGAGAACATGCAAACGCATCTGCCCTGAACCCAAGTGGAAATTTTCACCTTGTACAGACTCCTTTAGGTCCACGTGTGTGTGAGTGTGAATATTCCATAGCAAATGTACCAGGAACGTTGTTCTCCTGAATCCATTAGAGTCCTGAGCAGGGGTTTGGGTGAGTTACTGTTGTGCTTAGAGTAAATTCCATAGAAGCTTTTGTTAAATTGTTTGAATTAGGCTATCAGTTAAATGCTGTTAAGTTCAAATTTTGTTAAAACCTTTAGGCCTAAACTGCTGGTCAAGTCCAGGACTAAGTTTGGCAGGATGATCCACTGTGAACCTTGTGACCTAGTGGGAGGATCTCCCTTATTCCTTCTTATCCTTTTGCTTTCCCAAACTTACTCTTTTCCATCCCCAGCCTCCAAAGAGGTCATTTTAGCTTGATGTTAGTTTTAGACTGATTGATTTTAGATTTTAGCCTGATTTTTCTCTGTGTGCTTTAACCATCTAATAAGTAGCAGAGTGAACTTCATTACACTTTCACTTTCATATTAAACCTGCTTTTGCCAGTGATTCTTTGAGCAACCTAAAACACTCATTTGTGACCAAAATCACAACACAAATATAAGGTTACACTTAGCAAAATACAACGACATAAGATTTCAACCACAATACCTGTGTGAGCTCCATTGCCCTCTTGTTGGTGGATTCCCAGGCGTACAGAAAGTGCAGCTTGCACTGATTTTACCCATCCTTGTACATTACTACTCTCTTTCCTATCTGGATTTTTGGGGGGGTCTTCCATCTGTGTTATTGGCTATTTGTTAAGGGGTGAGCCCCCCATTCAGGAAAGTAAGGGACATTAACTACTCCCCATCATATTTTATATTCTGGCAGCCATGGATCATCTGTCTCGTGCAGAGCTGGCAGACAAAACAATTTATAGGAGGAAGCTGAAGGTAAGTGCAATGGACATAATGGACATAAGCACAAGTGTTTTATTGAATGGGATGTCAGAGATCCTGATGAATGAGTGATGGGCACCACGCATGTTTAGGAAGGAAATGTCATTCTCTAAAGATGCTGTGGTGGAGTCCTGTTGCTGCTGTTTTTATTAAAACTTACTGTTACCTCATTGAAAGGGGAAGAAATTTTCTGTACACTCTGTTCAGGACGGGGTGGGGTTGAAGAAACAGCTGGAAATATTTTAGTGAATTTCTTGCACAGATGTTGGAGAATCTGTCTTCTCATGCAAACACAGATTTCTGCTTGCAGCAGTTACAGGCTTCACTGGTAGCAGCAGCAAGCAATGCACCAAGTGAAGAACACAAGGATGACTTTTTATTTGCCTCATCATGTCTGTGTTATTACTTCAGCCACAAGCACAAAAAATAGATAATTGAAGCACCGGTATGAAATCTCTGCTGATAAATTCTGCAGAGACTGCTGAGACTGGTAGAATTACTGAAATGCTGCCTCCAGTTCTACCCTCTTCATTTCAAGAAAGATATGAATATATAAAAGAAAACTTGGAAAAGAGTGGATTTTTCTGGTGACCACTTTAAATTGTCCCTGGGGACAAATTCTACCCAGTATTTGGACAGCAAGGTTGGGTGTATGTTGTCTGAAATCTGACTTAGGAATATCTAATTTTGGAATGCTCCTGCATAAATCCAACTTCCCTGGAACCTGGAGAGAAAACTTCAGTTGCTCTCAGTCTGCCCAGAACAGCTCTGCATTAAGGTAATGATTATCATTAAAATCAGCTTGGCCTGTCTTACCTTAACTCCATGGAACCACGAAGCAGACAACTGCAACAGATTTGCCCAAACAGCTATATTTTCCTGAGGAGTTGCCAAAACATCTCTATTACTCTTTCAAAAGTCTCTGAAGATCAATAAAACCACTTACTAAGTTAATGCCTTCACATATTTTCCCTGGAACTGGCAGAGCAAAGAGTCAAAACTTGTGCCACCACATTCAGCTCTGACATCCAGCTCAGTCCCTTCATCCAAATATGTCTAATGGATGAGGGTGCTGAAGAAACTTGCAGAAAGAAAACTGACATGATGTTGTAGAAGTCATAATTTGGTTTCCAGGGGTGAGAAATCTCTTGTTAATTGCCCTAGACTAGGGACTAGAAGTGCATGTCCAAAACAGTATCAATTGATAGATTCAGACTCCCAGGCTGTTGATTAAAGTGTCTGTTTAGCCATAATATTTAAGTTTGAAAAGCATGTGGCTGCTGCCGGGCTTGCTTTTAGCTGGTGGTAGTTAACGAAAGTATTTAAACACAGTCCCTGCATCTTTGAAACTTTTGCCATAAATATTGAATAATTTGTTCTACTTGGTTCCAACACAACAGATCTCTTCTCCATCACTTCTAGACACAATCCTGACCTCTGCCTCAATCTGCTCCAGTGGAAACATCACTCTCAACATGAGTTATAAAAGCATATTTTGGGATGTCTTCCTGCACCACCTAAGTTGTGAGGATTTCTCATACTGAGAGAAAATGTTTAGCTCACTGATGGCTTTGGACAGTGACATTGCAGAAGACACACTTGTCAAGCACAATAACCTCTGGTAGGTCCAGGGATAAGAAAAAATGATGAGATTCTCTTTCTGGTACCTTTCATAGCATCACAGAATGATTTGGGTTGGAAGGAACCTTAAAGATCATCCAGTTCCCACCTCCTTGCCATGGGCAGGGAACCTTCCACTAGATGTTATTTCTTTTCAAATAACTTACTTATACATGGGGTCTCTTTTAAGTCCTGGGGAAACACTGGATAGTGCAAACATTGCAAGGTGAGCAGTAACTGAGGAACTCCAGACAGTAGAAGGACAATTTCCACAAAACCTTTGAGGAGCCTGTGCTGGGGGATACAGTGCTACCACAAAAGCAGGAAAAAACTCTTACTTCCCAGGGTCTGTTTCATTCAATTTCTACACAGGAACAGTGACACATGGAAATGTAAAACAGAGGTCTGCACCATCACTAAGGAGACAATGCTGGTTTGTACTCAACTGCTGGCCCTCTTGACTGGAGGGATCTGATAATCCTTTGTCTCTGCTATTCTGTGATTTAAGTATCAAACTTCAGAAACGGAAAGGAATATTCATCCATTGTGTTCCAAGCATGTCTGAATTTTCATGGAGTTCACATAAATCCAGACAGTTTTACCTGGAGCAATTCACGGTTCCAGATTAACAGAATTGTCAAAAGCTCCCCCCTGTTCACTGCTTTAACTCATCACCATTTATAGACTTCTAAAGAACTCTACATTGCCTCAGCAGCTGAACTGGCTTTTGGACAATTGCAGCAGGAAGAAGCTCCAACAGTTGGATATCACCATTCTCCTTTCAACCCTGCAACAGCCTGCTAAGGCAATTTTAGTGCCTAAGCATTAGTAAAAATATGGTCAGACTTTTAAATTAGCCCCGTGGTGAATTCAGGTGATTTTATATTTTGCTGAAGTAACATAATCACTAAGGATGTGTCCATGCCAGGTGTGTGATTTTGTCCAAAACTGCTGCCTCTGCAATGGAAATAAAGTGTTCCTCTTCAAAGTATTTCTAGTTTTGGACAGAGAACCTCGTGTTGCATTCAAACAAATGATTTTTAATTGCAAAGATCAGACTGATTAATGTTTTAAATTCTCTTGCACAGCTTTTCCAGTCTTTCCTTCTTTTCCAATATGCAAGAACAAAGCAGTCTTACCTCTTCTCTAAGAAACATTTACAGTGCTATAGAGAAATGCTTGAAAACCCCTCTGGAAAGTCCAAGCACACAGGAGAACAATTTTATTTCTTTTCATAACCATTAAGGTCTATCAGACACCAGAACAGTCAGCAAACAAGCACTTACTGAGAACTGTGGCTAACTTGAAAGCCCAAGATAGAAAAAGAGAAAAGTTGTGACACTTTTTTCTAAACAATTCACAATTAATTTAGTACCTCTACGCCAAAGTGTGCGAGTTTCACCTGTTTCACTGAAGACTGGCCACAGCCTAAACCGCAGTAAATGCTGCCATCTAATGGAACATGATTGAACAAAAGCTGTTGGTTCATTCCAGAGCTCATTCCAGCTCACACCAAACAAAAGTTATAGTTTTATGTGATGAGCATCACTGTGCATGAAACTGTCCAAGCTGGACAGGAGACAGACCCACCCAGCATCTCTGCATCCCGCTGCCCAGGGCTGCCGACCCCTGAGTTCTCCTGAGAGCTCAACAACGTTTTTATCCGAACAGAAGCTGCTTCTGGAAGTCATCATAGAATCACTAAGGTTGGAAAGGGTCATCAAGTCCATGCTTTGACTGAGCAGCACCACTAAGCCAGAGCACCAAGTGCCACATCCACTCGTTTTTTGAACACTTCCAGGGATGTGGACTCCACCACTTTCCTGGGGAGGCTGTTCCAATGTTTAACCATAATAAATCTAGTTCAAACAATACTGTATCTGAGCTCTTTAACTCTTAGCTTTCCTGTGCCTTTTTTTGTCCTGAAAGTAGCTTAGTTTTGACTACATTGGTAATATTTCAATAGTCTTTAACAAGGTAAATGACAGTAAAAATTCATCACCCTATCGTTCTTGCTATTCTTGGCCTGAAAATGCTAAATCTTTTCTCACTTCCTGTGAAAAGCAAAATATATTCAGTTTTCTTGTGCTAATAGGTAGCTACTTTGGAAAAATTATATTACTGTTGCTCTACCTCTCTAATAACAGATTATGTCTTGTAATAAAAGAAATTGAAGATACTTCTTACAAAACAGACAAAAACATGTTAAGCATCTGAAGTATTTATTGATGAATCTAAACTGGCCATATTCCAAACTGAAAAAAAAAAAAAAAATCAGTAAAATATTAGTACACATTTTTTATACATTTTTTTTTTTTAAGAATCAATGAAATAAATGCTTTCTCTAACTTTAATAAATGTTATCTCACAAGATACACCATGAACTTCGTTTCAGTTTACTAAGTAGTGCTTTCTAGGGATGAAGTATAATGATGGAATTTTAGGTACAATTATTCTTTTCTGGAAACAATTCCTCTTGCGTAATATCCTTTGACTTTGGTAACTATGATTACGACAATTTTCATATGCTGAATGATACAAAGAACAAATTATGTACAATTTTCAGGCACAGGCAACTGAGGATGATCTGTTAAATCTCTTTAGGTGTTTGTGTAAAGACACCTCAAAAATTCTTAGGCATAAACAAATCCATTCAAAGACATCAGGAGGAGGATGGTCCCAAAACCATCAAAGTTAGAGGCTGATTATACTCAAGTGTCTTGAGTGAGCTCTTTTACAGAAGTGCAGTAATTACTTAATTTTGCTACAATAAAGCCTGGTTGGAAAAATTGGATCTCCCTAAAGAGATATACATTATACTATATCCTTGTGTATTTATAAATACATGCTTACAACTGATCTTTTACAGATTTCTTCAGTAAACACATGAACTAATATCAAAATGACAGCTGAAAGAATTAACTCACCAACTCCAGTAGCTGAGGAAAAAAAATTCCATGGTTTGATTTTCCTCTAATATCTAGGACATAGTTGTTAAAATCTTAATTGCTTTAAGGAGAATTTGCAAATCCAAACAATTACAACACTTAAAGGCTGCCATCATTATTCTAAATTTAGAGTATTATGCTCTGGGATCAAAGTATTGTCTCCATCTGAAAATAAGTGACATTGGTTTAATTGGAAATACTGCAGCCTGGGGCAACCTTATGTGTCAAAACTATTGCTTTCTGTCTCAGCAAAGCCTTCATAAAATAAAGGGAGGGATATGGAAGAAGCAGGACGTAATTTAGCCATCTTCCTACCATTATTTTCATTAAGCAGTGATGCAAGAAGACTTTGCTTGTCCTGTAGTTCTCGTTCAAAGACAGCACTGTTATGTTTATAATGGTTTAAGGAGGATATATTTCCAAGAGAACGTTGTCTCAAATGCCTCCTGAAGGCCCTTTGAATAATAAGAGCTGACACTTCCTCTTGTTTTCTTCTAAGGGTAGAAGAAATTGGGCTGTAACAACTTTTAGGTGGATTGGCAGCTGCAATCTTCTCTTCCATGTTTAATTCAAGATTATCCAGATCTCCAGATTCTCCCAAGACCCTTTTAGTGAGAGCCAGCAAGATATCCAAGCAGTGGATCTTATCTCCACTAACTATAGGGATGTCCATGGATATGAGCTGGATTTTATTGGGCTTTGGGATGCGCAAGGGGTCTGCCAGTGCATCTGCAAAGTCTGAAAGAACAGAATAATCTATGAACTGCGTTGCCAGAGGATCGAACTTCGCCCATGTCTCATAAAACATATCAAAGTCATCCTCACAAAGAGGATCTGTGCTTTCCTCAGTGGCAACACTGAAGTTCTCTAAAATGACAGCTATGTACATATTTACAACAATGAGAAACGATATAATGACATAGCTTACAAAATATAAAATACCAAAGCCCCTATTTACACAATTGCTTTTCTCTGTCCCTGTTAAATTTAATTTGGGAGCACATGTATCAGATTGTTTTAGCACAGGGGCCAGAAGACTATCCCAGCCAGCTGATGTTGTAATTTGGAAGAGGCAGAGAATGCTACCACAAAAGGTTTGGAAGTTGAAAATGTTATCAATCCCACCCTCCGCGTGGAGACAGGCAAAGTTTGCCATGCCCACGATGGCATAAATGAACATAATCAGGAAAAGCAAAAGGCCAATGTTGACCAGTGCAGGAAGAGACATGAGCAATGCAAAAAGAAGAGTTCGAATTCCTCTGGCTTTGCGAATTATTCTCAGGATTCGGCCAATTCGCACCAAACGAAGAGTTCTCAAAACCGTAGGGGAGAAGAAAGTTCGAAAGACTTCAGAAACTCCAAGACCTTTGAAAGGAAAAAGAAAACAAAATGTTGTCAGGTCAAGTTAGTCAAATTAATGTCTGTTTTGTTATATTCTGTGCTTTAGGTGTTGGAAGTTACACTGATCATATTACACTGCTCTCAATATAAACATCATCAATTCTGAAACTGCTTAGAAAAAAGCTTAGGTAAAGAAGAAAAATTGTAATATCTTCCAATACTAAAGAGGTATCAAGGTTTTTGCATCGTTTGGAAGCTGTGTTTTCCCAAGTTTCTCTAATGTGGGGGGTGAATTTATGCATTCGTTGCTCAGGTACCTAAAAAATCCTTTTAAATCCATTCAGGTCCTGTGCTGGAAGCTCTAGGGCTGAGCTGCTGTCTGAGTGCTGCTTCTTCTGCAGGCCTAAGCCTAAATGTGAGACTTTGACTAATGCTTAGTACTCCAATGAGATCAGAGAAGAGCAAGAAGGAAACAAAGGAAAATTGTCAGTGTTTATCCCCCATAACGGCTCATTCTCTGACCCTACAGAGTAATGACACAGTAGCAGTGCAAATGATTACAAACAGATGAGTTAAGAAGTCATCATTTTTCTGGGTTGTACAGGATGGCAAAAGGCTACCATGCTTAGGCAAGAAGTAGAGAACTCAGAGCAGTTTTTCTTTCCCACCCTTTATTATATGATACGACCTGAGCCTGACTAGGAAGAACAGACAAAATAAACTGGATGAGAAACTAGAGCTTTACATGACCCTTTGCAGAGTAAATGATAAGCACCAAGTCTTATTTAAAGAGCCAAAAAAATACAAGCCAGTTTTTATAATTTTTTTCAGTCATGAAGAGTGGTCCAGATTTAGAATGGCATTGAGCAACCAAATTTTCCTTAGCTTTCTAAATCTGCAATTGGGCTCTGCTTTCTTAAGAGGAAGTCCTGGAAAAATTAAATTAATCCCCATTTTTGATGCTAATGTATTTTTAACCTGAATTTTCTTTTGCTGTGAAAACAATAGCTAATGTGACAACATGTAAATTGAAAGCATAAAAAGTTAGACAACAGTTTAAGCACAATAACTTAGAAAATATGTTACTGAATTAAATTAATATTCTGTTAATTCCTCAATAAAAATCATACTTAAAAAAATTTGAAAACTCTGTTTACCTTTTAGTACTCTGCGAAAATATAAGGGAAAACAAAAATACATCCTTTTAGAAGGAATCACTGAGCAGATAGTTTGAATAAGTAAAATGGATCTGGAATTTGCTTATCAAACACATGTAGGTGGTAACTTCATACTGGAATTTGGCTTAATATTGGTACGACACAATACCTGACCTAATGATTGATACTTACTCACTATTGAAAGGACCACAACACTGAAATCAAACACATTCCAGCCGCTTCCAAAGTAGTACTGCCTTAAGGCCAGTATTTTTATGACACATTCTGCAGTGAATACAGCCACAAAAAAATAGTTGATTTTATTAAGAACATCCTTGGTGCCCTTCTGGTTGTTTTCTGCCATCATAACGATCATATTTAGACAGATGAGAATCACAATGGTGATGTCAAAACCTTTGTGAGATATGATGTCAAACAGCAGTCCTAGGAATGCATTCTGTGGAGAGAATGAGAACTGCTTAATGCCACTTCTGAGACCCAGCCTGAATTCAAATACTAATCAGTAATTTGTGCTTAGAAAAGGAAGTTAAGATAACATAAATTTAACAATAAGCTACTAGAAGCATTTTTAGGGATTTTCTTTAGACCTTCAAAGAAAACTCACAGTACTTTCAGTATTTTCAGGCATCGTGCAAGCACATTGGCTTAGAAAAAAATAAATAGCAGGAAAACATTCAGAGTACATTGTGATTGCTCTTTTAATAGAAATACTTATGGATGCAGATATTTTAAGATAAACAATTCTAATTAAAATGTCATAAGCAGGAAAAACTTTGTGTAGTTACCATGCGAAGCCAAGCCTAGAATTAAATTTAAGAAAATCTAAGAAATAATGCATAAGATTATTTAAAAGCAAATAACAGCCATGGGGCATGTACTACTCTCTATTCATTCTCACCTGCAATAATCCAATCTAGTTGCACAGGCAACACCACGCAATTTAAATAACCCAGATCATGTTATGAATATCAAATTCTTAATATGACCTGGTTTTAAAAGTGTGTACATTTGCGTAGGTGATAAATAGGTTGTAAATTTCCTTAATTAATACCCTCAAAGATGACTGTGTCAGATGGAATTTTTAAATAAAAGAGAGTAAAATCTAAATACTGTATTGAATGAGGAAGATGAGAGGCTCTAATGCAAAGTTTACTTCCCAATGCCTGGCTACTGAGTTGAAATATCATCATCTTTATATCCTCTGTCATGTTCTACTTCAGGTGGTCTCACCGATGGTCTTGGGATGGGTTTTTGGGGTTTCTTGGATCCAAGTTTTTTTAGGGCATTATAGTACTTTTTCTGTTCCTCAGTCAAAAATAGATCTTTTCCACCTAAGTAAAGAGAAAGAATAATGTTGCTCAGCTAAAGTCAACTAAATAAATACCAGCAAATTTATGTAAAAAAGAGTAAGTCACAGATGTCACAAGTGGGACCTAAGAGAGCACAGAGATCAAATGTGTCTTCACCATTTCTCCTTTTGTCCTTGATCTTTGATCTGATCTAGGTTTGATCATGAAGGTCAAGTCCAGGCAGTGATCCCAAGGCAGTTCCGTCAAGTGTGAGAGCCTTTCTGAAGTTTTGCAAATCTATTTCCTATTTTCAAAATTATATAACATTCATCAAGAAGTAAAATATTTTGTATTTTTGGGAAAGGTAGAAGCAGAAGTACATTGCTGGACTAGCAAGTAAATGGAGGACGATGAATAAGCATTTTAGGACCAAGTTCTACAGGGGGTTCCTGGCAATTAATTTCTTATTACCATCCACACCACCTGTATTACTGAGCTATCAGCTGAAACCCACTATTCAGAGTGCATTCATCACAAAAACATTAAGTGATCAGCATTTTGTACAACAAACACATAACAATGTTCAGCAGGGCATCTGCCATTTGGATCATTCCATCAAGACCTCTACAAATTCCACTTAACTTCAATATATGGAATCCCAATGGAAATCCAAAGAAGAAGAAAAGAGATGAAAAATGAAAAACAAAAAACAATGTCAGTTACTTCATGTACTAAGAAAAGAAAAAAGTGTTACATCCACATAAACTTCTAGCAAATGCTCAAGCTTATCAACTACTTAACCTTTTATCTATTGGGACTATCGTAACTGGGACTCTGTTACAAAAGGAAATTCTTACAGTGAAGTTGGACTGCTGTTCCTCAATCCCTATGCATCCTTTCTCTGTCCAAATGCAGAGAACAGAAGAATTTCTTGTGGGTTTTATTTCTATCTTTCTCTACCAAAGGCAGCAATGCTTTGACACTTGGTGTGTAAGTCAGCCTATGGAAATAATAAATGGTTCCTGTAGAGATTCTGCCTTCCAAATGGGAACCTTGAAATTGTAAATCTCCTGTTGGGGTCTGCTTTTCTGGTATTTTTTCAATGACCAAGATGCTTATTTGTTGTAAAACTTCCAAGTGGATTAATAGACACAATTTCCCTCAATATTCTGGATACTTTAAGCCCTCAAATGAGTCAGGACAGAACTCAATTGATAAATAATCTTGGTACAAGGAAGGTGAAGTATTCCAGGGAGGGATGACTGTTGCTTTTCTTTGCTGCATTTTCCATTCTAAGATTTTGCCTTCCATTTCTTGTCTTCACATTCATGTCTGAATAATGAGAACAGGGAATATAACAACTATGAGGAGAAAAGTGGAAGCAGTCAGTGCTTCTTGGGCTCTAAACAGCCTTTAAATTTCTACACAACCTCTTCCTGGGGTTATGGCTTGGATCCCAATGCAGAATTTTTTTCAAAACCCCAGTAAATTGATCTGTAGGTTTATTTTATAGATGAAGGACTTTTTAAAGTGCAGCTAGTTTTAGAATAAATTCTGATTGACAAGACCTTTTAAACGTTCTTTACCAGGAAAGCAGAGGTTACTCCTTCCATGAGTGTTTCTTGATTATCCTGCTCACATTTGTGAGGTGTTTACTCTCAGCAAAAAGGGTTATTCTGTTTCCCTAAAGCAAATCTTCAAAGCTGAAGAAAAGAATTCCACTTTCCTGTAGCAAAGTCTAGGTAACTTTTTTGACTTCTCATTTCTAAAGCTACTCACTCCTTCCTCTTCATTCTCTACTTAGAACAAATTAAGGACTTGGCAAGAAAATAGAATTTTCAGGTAAAAGCCTTGAGGAAAAGGAGATTCCTGTTTTCAAAACATGGCTTGAAATGCTATTATTTTAAATTTATCTAGTTAAATAGTTATTTCAAAATGTTAGACATCTAGATGTCAAACCAGCATTCACTTAATCAAAGTGGGATTACAAGAGACTTTGGGTTAACTCATGTAGTACTTATCTTTTTCCTTTGCTGGTTAAAATTGCTGATAACCACTCCAATGAAAAGGTTCAGCATGAAGAAAGACCCAAAAATAATGAAAACCACAAAGAACGCATACATGGATAAGCGTTCTTCAAACACTGGCTGTTGATCAATCTGTTAAAAAAAAGGAGACCAGAAAAATAATATTGGTAAAAATGAGATAATCGCAGCTTTATAATTTCCAATTTATTATAGATCTTTTTATTGTAATGAGAGATAAGTTATTTCCACACATTTAATCTTTATCTAGATGTACAAGTAGAACTGTTTTGTTCTATCTTGTTACTGTTTGTAAAGATAATGACAAAGACAAATCCTGCTCTAGCAAATTTTTTAGTAGTAAATAAACAGTTCCAATCAGAAGGGACCCTGTGAATGCCCTGATTAGAAAAACAGCTCAGACTGTACCTAATGGTGGACTTCCATCCTTTGGAATGCTATCCCAGGCAAGAAGCAGTTTAAACCAGCCATACAAGGAACAATATTGCTCATTAGCAGCTATTTAACTACAGTCAAGAGTACAGCAATGGAATGAGTGAGAAAAAATGCAAAGTCAACTAAACATAGAAAAGTTAAAACACACTGTACTAATATGAGAGTGGGAAACAGCACATGCACATGGGGAAGAAATGGTGAGGATGTCAAATGTAGGGAAGAAAACCTTCTGAAATAACTGCTAAAGCTGCAGGCTGTTTCAATTCTGCTGCATATGTTTAAAAAGGAAGAAAATTTGCTTCATAGGCACAGTTGTATTCTGTTTCCAAATCAGACTTGTACAAAATTTTATATTATCTTGCCCTCTTTTTGTGTGGTGTCACTCTATTGTGACCAGTTTCTTTTATCTAAGTTTCAGATATTTGGTACTCCAAGGATTATTGTTTCACCGTGTAGTTTGATGCACTCATCCACCTGTATTTTTGACCTGATGTTGCAAACAAAGCTGAAAAATTAATTGTATGGATAGAAAAGTGAAGAAGGGAAGGGAAAATAACTAAAATTTCATTTTTGTGACATACCTCACGTGAATCCACTGCTGCATACATAATATCCATCCAACCTTTAAAAGTTGCCTGAAAAAAACCACACAGTTTATTATCACTAAGAAAAAAAATAGCTATTGCTAATATAAATGTGGAAAAAATGAGAATTGTGCTATAAAAAATATGCATAAATTCTAAACATATTCTTGGAAGTATGATTCACTGGAGTTTAAAAAAGAGAAAAAAAATATCCTGAAAAGAAAATAAAAAAAGGTGATTCATGTCAAATGTGTCATAATGCTTACCCTTGTTATATTGAAATTTTTTGTAAAAAAAAAAAAAAAAAGGAACACTAAAAGTTTCAGCTTAATTAGCAAATATAACCTAAAAGCATAAAAACAATTTCTAAGAAGACAGCAGATGGTTCCATTCTGAAATTTTTATCAAACATAGAACGAACACTTTGGAGGATCCAGAGCAAAGACCTTAATCTAGAAAAGATACTGGGATCACAGAGACTTTTAAAAAATGCCTTTCTGTCCTTTGTTGAGGTATTAGGGAGCTTAGTGAATTAGCATCCCAACACTTCAGGAGTTTTACAACAAAAGAAAAATAGCATGCTAAATAAATTGGTCATGAGTTTTCCTTCTTATCTACTCTGAACCAGAGAGAACAAGAATAACTTTAAATACAGTAACATGCAGACTATTTCAGGCTTAATTTGTTAATCAAAATTAAACCAAAATTGAAATTTAAAACAAAATTGAAGAGCTGTGAAACAGAGTTCTTGATTTTAACATAAGGCTGCATATGCCCCAGTGTTCTTCAGGAGGAACTGAGCAGCTAATAGATAAGGAAAATATTCATGGAAGCTAAAAAATCCCCAGTTTCAGTGAGATAAACAGAAGCATAGTGGTGTCCCTTGGTTGGGCTGCTCAACCCATTCCTTGAAGAAAACAAAAACGAGCATTTTTGTATAGAACTTACCACTTGGAGAAGAGCCAAGTATCCCATGCCAACATTGTCAAAATTTACAACACTATTTGTCCATGTCCCATCGTAGGAAATACAATCACTTTTGTTATTAATGAGATCAATATTTCCTTTTTTGAGTATGCATTTCCAGAATCTGTTTCCGAGCCATTTTACTCCCAGAACGTTAAAGAGGAGCCAAAAGACAACACAGACGAGCAGAACGTTGAAGATGGAGGGGATGGCTCCGAAGAGGGCATTCACAACAACCTGAATGAAATGAATGAAAGTAATTATTTGCATTCAATAGATCACTTTTCCCAGAAAGCCACTGGTTTTTTCTGCTTCTGTATCTATTGAAAATTCTCATCCATATAAAAACTAATAGATGGCAAAGGTACAACCAGCCCTCAGCCCAAACTCATGCTTGTCTTAATGTGTATTTTTTTGGTATTTGTCTTGCCTTTTTTGAGGAAATAAAACAGAGGGCAACCAGAATTCTCCTTGAGTGGAAGAAATACATAAGATTATGAGTCTGTAGTAGCTGAGAGACCTAAGAATCAGATACAGCAGAATGGGTTGTATGATCTGCATTTACAACAATACCATAAATAACCTTCTCCTTTATTTTGGATGGGTTTTTATGAGGACAACAATCCTTTCTTTACCCCTCTCTTCTCCAGACAACAAGCTCTCTCAGTTTCTCCTCTTCAGTCCCCTGGTCGTCTTGGTGGCCCTTTGCTGGACACTCTCCACTTTGTTAATATCTGCCTTACCCTGGAGAGCCCCAAAAGACATACAACACTCCACATTCAGTCTCATAGGTGGCAAAAACATCAGAGAGAGAATTGCCTTAAAGTGCCCAAGATGTGGCAGATCTTTGTTGTTCTGGTGACAAATGTTTGACCTGACATCTGCCCCAGGTTCTTTTCTGCAAAGCTGCTCACTGAGAGTCCCACAGTCACTTGTGGTCATTCTGGCTCAGGTAGAAGATTTTGCATTTGCTTTTGCTGAACTTCCTGAGGTTTCTGCAGCCCATATCTCCAGTCTGTCCAGCTCTCATTGCAGAGCAGCCTTGCTCCCAGTCTATAAATTAGCTGCTCAACCCCAACTTCACATTATCTGTGAACTTGCTGGGGCCAACTTCTACCACATTCTTCTGGTTGCTAATTAAGCCATTAAGCAACATTTGTCCCAGAAATTACCTCTGAGCCACCAACAGGCCGCTGTCAGTTGAACTTCATCCTGATGGTTTCTGCACACTGGACCTGGCAGTTCAGTAAATTCCACCCTAGCTCCTAGTTCACCTATCCAAACCAGGAATAACCAATATCTGAGACCACAGATGGCTCTTCCCTCCCTCATCCATCTCATAATAAAAAATAATCAGGTTTGAAAGGTAAAAAATGCCCTTCCTAACTTCACTCTGGCTGTTTCTAACTGATTCCTTCTTATCCTCCACGGCTTTCAGGAGGTTTTTCTCTATGTCCCTCCCAGTGCCTGAAGTCGGTGTCTCATCACGTTCTGTGATGTAACACAGATCAGATGATTTGCATTATACTATTAGTTTTTAATTCTCCCCACTGACTTTAAAGATTCTAGACAGTTCACTCAGAGCAGCTCTTAAAGTAGAGTTAAAAGAAGCTCCTCTGCTATTAGTAGTTTTAAAGGTTCGTTATCTTTCAGATCCACCCTGGAGAACCCCAAATGTGGCACATGAGCCTGTCTAGCAATGTGTCATGGTCAGTTGACATAAGGATAGCAGTCTGAAGAAAGGGAATTACAAGAAGGTGTTTCAAAAGTGAATCATTTCCACCGAAGCCATGATTTAATAAATCCATTTTCCCAGTTTCCAATTTCTTGCCTCAGAAAATGAAAAAAAATTAAGGACAACTGCCGTCACTACATTTGTTATGTCATGAAGACTGATAAGCTACAACTTTCACTGTATAGATTTCTCTCTCATATTACAGTTTGTTTTCTGAAATAATCTGTATATAGATTCTTATCTATTCACAAGTAATTAAAAATAGTTCCTATAATTTCAAGCACACTCATTTTTTTCAGAAGAATTTTCCAAATACACTGGATGAAATTTTTCCATGTCTAAAATAAAACAAGAACAGGTTTCAGAAGGCTACAAGTCTAATGGAATTCTTGTTTAATTTTTTCTGCACACTACACTGAAATCAGGAATATGGAAAAATGTTCCAGTGTTCACATCACTATATGTAATAATTGCTTCTGGTAGAACATAATTATTTAATTTTTTTAATTTATTTGTATTGAT
Organism: Dicrurus megarhynchus; assembly: GCA_013399195.1. Lineage (NCBI taxonomy): Eukaryota > Metazoa > Chordata > Aves > Passeriformes > Dicruridae > Dicrurus > Dicrurus megarhynchus. Next base: position 2,073,328 of record VXAD01007415.1, read on the forward strand.
AAATTTCTGTGAAAGTCTTAGGTGTTATTTCAAAATAACAACCATAAGATGTAAGTAGGTAATTCTGAAGCATCTTAATGCCATCAAGTCCCAAAACAGACACTCAAGTTTTAATTTTCACAGAAATTTCAAAAGCAGCTATTACAAAATATTCACCCAGACTCCCAATATCTTTACCTTTATCCCTTCAAATCTTGACAAAGCTCGGAGAGGCCTCAGTGCTCTAAAAGTCCTGAGAGATTTCAGGGTGGTCCCAGAGGAACAAGATGATGAGTCTTCAGAAACAGAATTTCGTCCCCAGGACACAAAGGACAGCTGTGTTCATTGAATTGGAACTGGGATCATTAAATGGCATACAAAATTTTACTTTATTTATATTACTAGATGAATGTTACAGTATCTTTCACCACTAAGTCAAATTAAGAAAATACACATTCAAAGTTATCACAATATAATTTTACTTCATTCTTTCCTAATATATGAAAAAAAAAAGGAAATAATTCTGATTTTTTTTAAACAATTCATATCAATTTTTGTTAATACTAGTATTACAATCAAATTGGTAACTATGCTACTTTCATACACTACCAGACCCGAAAGGTTTTTTCAAATAAAATACTCCCATTTTCTACACAGGTATTCTCAAAAGTGCATACAGTAATTTGTTATCATAACTTAGGATGGTGATGTGCAAACGAAAATTTTTTTTTAAAGACTTCTGGTTAATTTTAAATATTTTTATGGGAGAAAATTAAATGAAAACATTAAGAAGTTGTTTCAATAATAAGGATTTTTTTTTCACTGTTCATGATTTGTCTCTTCCCCTATTTAAATTTGTTGTCTCATTGTTCAGCCACTGGATATTTCCATGTTTATCCTCTGTTTTGGACTGCTATTTGCATTAGAAAACTGTAACTGCTCAAGTCATGCTGTATGCTCTTTACAAATAGTCATAATATTAGATCTCTGTGTTGAAATTTCCTAATACTTCACAACTTTCAATTCTGACTACCCTGAGGCTATCAAAAGCCACTCTGATGTTACAAGTCACCTGTTTAGATGTCCTTATTTTAAAATATTTAACTTCAGAACTGTCCCAGTGTGATGTTGACCAGAAAAAATGTTTCATTTTTATACAGCAAGATTATAATATTTAACATTTCCTACATTCAGAATAAATATATTTGTATTGAACACTGCACTTATCTCACTCTTGGTGATTCCAGCATTTCTCTTTAGGGCTGTGCAAAGTAAAAGATATTTCCCTATCTTTAACTCACTGGTAAATGATTTTTCCAACCGTATTTTTCAACGGTCTTTGTCATCTAAATTTCTTCTCCTTCAAGGAAGCAACTCTTTCTTTTTTCTGTTTCTAAATACCAAAATCACAGAATCATATAATGGTTTGGGTTGGAAGGGGCCTTTCAGATCATCTAGGCCACAGCTGTCAGTAGCTTCACATTTTCTATTGTCTTTATCAATTTATTCTAATTTTTTTTCTGATCACTAATTGAACTCTCTCTCTACAATTGAAAAGGTTTTTAGAGCCATCATGGTCCTCAATGATAGTGATACCTAATGAAATTCTCTTCAGCAACTTCTTGATTATTGCTGACAATTTCCATTTAAATTTGTCCTAAAGCCTCTTTGGATTGAAGGTTTTTCAGTCTTTGGAAACTGTCTTTTACACTTGTATTAATTCATAATCAGATATTACATGTAGTTCTCTAGATAGAAAATACCAAAAATTAAAATGTATGACAAGCTGAGTATAATACTTACACACACAATGATGAAGTCAAGCAAACACCAGGAATTTGTGAAATAACTGTGCAAACCAAAAGCTACCCATTTCAGAAGCATCTCCATAAAAAAGGTGTAGGTAAATATCTTATCAGCATAATCTAGGATAATTTTCACTTTTCGCCTCTTCTGCAAGTAAATATCTTCAAATGCCTGGAATTTCAGAGTTCAGTTTTAAAACAGGTCAGTAGTTTTACAGAAGATTAAATTTAAACTGTACAAGAATACACAGTTTGGCTTATTATAACCATTTCATATTCAATTATGGACAACCATCAATTTTATACTGAAAAGTAAAAAACTAAATTTTTAAAGTAAGTACAATCTCATTTTCACATTGATTGAAAAATCCCATACTTTCAGGTTTTTATGTTCAACACTTCAAAAAATGTCTGACGAGGGTCAATTGTGGATAAAAAAATTTGGCTTCCCAAGGTAGTTGATCATTTTGAAGGGCTTGGTCTAAAATTTTTCACAAAAAATCTTGACTTGAATACATCAACCAGTGTCTGTCAGACTCTGACCTTCCAGATGAGTCATCTTGAGTCAGCCTGCAGAGCTGTAATACAGGTATAGAAAAATTTGACAAACACCTCATCTGCAACTGCTCATTCCTGGAGTTGCACGTTTTTTCACCTAAGCCTTGACCTTGAGGTTTTAGGAAAATGTTTCATTGATTGCTGTTGTTCACATCAGTGTTTGCTTATGTTTAAAGTATTTGCTGCCTTGCTAATTTATTTTAAATTTTATATACTGCCAACCTATTCCCAATTCCTTTTAACACCTTGCATTATTTCCTCACCAACCCTTTCCAAATGTCTGTATTTTTCCTTTCATCCACTTCTCTCCTGCTTTTCTGAGCATTCTTTCTGTGATCACCATCTCATTTAATTTCACTACAAGCCATGGACATGAGTGTTGGTCTGGTGCCCCTTCATTTTAGCTGGTTCAGAAAATTTCATATCATTAATATTTATAAACAAGCAAAAAATGGACAAGTCCCTTTTTGCAAGAGGACAAGTGAATCTTAGAAATGGGAAAGTTCTCAACACTGCAAAACATCTTTGCTGTCAAGAAATTGTTACAGTTTTGTTATTTTGCACCTGGGTACCCAATTAACTTTTCGTTCAACTTAGTTGGATCATACAGCACATTAAAAATAACTCAGTTTCCTTCCTTACTGCAGCTTGGTTCCCTGTGAACACAGAGGAGCCCTCACGGGAATCCCAGGGAGTTCCCCTGGAGGGTTTGTCAGGGGAATTTTCAAGCAGACAGTTCAAATCTAATGTTCAGAGGACAACCTGAATGTAATGTACACAGAACTGACTTTATTTGGAAATTCTGACATCTACCACATAGATCACCTTCAGACTATTTGGTTATGTTCTTTCTGCACTATAAAATGTTTTATTTAACAAGTTACTTTCAGTAGACAGTGAATATGCTTTCAAATCACATAAATCTTCCCTCATTCTTCAGTAGAAATGGATATGATGAGAGTAGCAATGAAACATTACCTCACCTACCAGTTTACAGCCACCTTCACTTCTAGCTTCTGATCATAATGTTTGGATGACTTTCAATTTACATTTTTACTGAGCAGTAAGTTTGCTTTTCAAATTTAGAAGTACTCTTGTTTTTTTCAAGCTTTCCTAAGTAATTTCAGACCCTGGTTTAGCCTTGTAATTAACACAAAATGTAAAGAACTATGTTCAATGAAGAACTATGATTCTATATATTTAAATCCATGCATTTAAATATCTTATCCGAGTGAAGGAAAGCATTATGGCTTCTAAGGGTCACAGTTATTACAGCCTTGTCTCCCCCTGGGGAAAGGAATGTCATAGTAGAAGAATACTATTCCTTTACTGACAACAATTAATTCAAAAGTGGATAAATTAAATGAAATTTACCAGTGCTGCGCTGCTCAATACTATCATAAAAACCATAAAATATTCAAACCCACTGTGGTTAACGATTCTGTAGCAGGTTTTTCTAAAGTTCCACCAAGTTCTGCCTGGAAACTTCGTGACATCCACTACACAGCATGGGGAGCACTCAACACAACCTGAAAAGAGAGAGAACAGCATATTGGTTCAACGGAAAATGTTGAGATATGGATCTAAAAAATATAAAACATCTAAAATGGGCTTTTACAGATTATAGGAAAAATGTGCTCTTTTATCTATGAGGTGATGCTGTTGTTGAAACAATCTGAAGCTAAAGAAAAGACAAAATTTTTATGCCAAAATAATCCCTTTTAATGAAGCAACACATACATGGAATAACAGACAACTTCTTGTGCCCTTCTGCAGTGAGGCTTGTGGGCATGAAAGAAGCCCTTACTTCTCTAAAAATGTGTTTATTTTCTGCACTTTTTTTTTCATTTTGAAAAGAGATATTACCTTACTAGTAGCTCAGTAAATTATTATTTTTACTGATTATTTCACTTTATTGCACTGCAGAGACATTACAACTGGATTCTCTGTTCACTGCTCTGCACCAGAAATCCCCTTCATCAACCTGTAAAGGCAGCAGGATTGAACCTTGAGAGTCAACAGAGTATAAGGAGATGTTCAGGTAATCAAAGGCAGATATCCACACTGGGATGAGCAGGCAAACAGTTCCTGCTAATCTGGACATGTTCCAAATGGATATTTTTGAACATTGGTTCATTTGGCATTAGTGCAGGATAAAAAAAAAGATTCCTACTTTCTGCAAAGCAGTCCTTAGGCAGCGGTGAGCTTTTAGTTTGAGACATCATTTCCAGAAGAACAACTGGATCCACAGTGCTGGCTTCAGAAAAGCTACGAACGCCATGGTATTTCTGCACAGGAGAAGGAGAAAGAAAAGAATTTTTTTGCTTTTCATTAATAAGGCTACCAAACCTAAAAGAAGTGAAAATTATCATCTCCTCTCCCACCCCCCCAAAAGAAATTTGCAGTGCATAAATTATCTTAATGTTGCTGAACTACCAAAATAAGTTATAAATAATAGGACAGAAAAAGCCAATCCCTACTTTTTGCTTCCACTGCTCTAATTTAACAAGTTTCTTGGTTTCTTTTAGCCCTCTACAGTGGACTTGCAGGAAGGGAAATGTTTAGAGAAGATTACATTATGCTACAATTTTAGAGAAAACTCTTGATTTCATCAGGCCAAACCATCTTTAGAGATACAAATCATGTCTCAAAAGGCTTGAAGAGGGGAAGGCCCAGCATATTCCACAAAATGATAAAAGTTATAATTACCTCTAGTTGCTCTTTCTTTGGGTGTGTTACTGTGAAAACATTTACAGTTTCAGAAGTCCCAGAACTCCGATTGAAGCTGTTTGAATTCTGCCACTGTTCTCTGTGTCTTAATCTGTCTCCCTGCATGAAATAATGTAAATCAGTTGATTTTCCACTTTTTTTTTCCCCTGACAATCATTCTTAAAAGACAGAATTATTTAACAGAATGTAAAACATCTGTGAAGTTTAGACTCATATAATCACAAATGATTTGGGTGTTTGGGTTGGAAGGGAGCTTAAAGATCACGTAGCTTCAACTCCTTTGCCATGGGCAGAGAATCTTTCCCTAGCAAGTTCTTCTTTTTATAAATAATTAAATGGTTTTCCTAAAATGTTCGTAAAAGAATGATGCTTCCAGTTATAAGTAGAAGTTCTAAGTGATCAGAATCAATTCTCAGTCCTTTTGCTGCTACAAATTCCAAGAAATACCAGATTCCACTGCAGCAGGGAATGAATTTCTTTCATCAAATGCTTACAGGCAAGATATTTGAAATAGCCACAGATGATTCTAAGGTCATCAGCAATTTTTTGCCTCTTGAGAACTTATCCAAAGATATTCCTCTGATGATGCTTCCTAACATGACCAAAACCATACAAAATGGATCCTAGCAGTCCACCTAGACACTGGCCCTGTGCTAATCCATCCAAAAAGAGATCCCTCCAACCCTAACAATTCTGTGATTCTGTGAAAAGAGTTCCTATAGCTCCTGTGCCTTATTTGACAATCCCATGTGGATGTGACAGACACCTGAAATATCTCCAGTATCCCCGAATGCCTCTGTACAGCTGTCATGGCAGTAAAAATGTCTCACTCACATGCAGAAAGGCTTGAGCTTTATCCTGCCCAGCACAACAAAATCAACAGATAAAAAGGGAAGTCAAAAGTACCATGGAGGTGAACTGGTGATTAAAAGAAACAAACAATCCTAAGAATTTATTTTTTTAAGGTGTAGCTTTTGTTTACATTCCCTTTGGATTCCATGCAACTGAGAAGCAACATATAACCAACACAAGAGACCTGCCTTCCAAACAATCCAGGTGTAAGGCAAAGAGACAAAAAGAAAGAGTGTCTGTCTTGATCAAACTTCATTTCTGAATTGACAGTAGTAAATAGAAACAAATCAGTCAAAAGGCTATCATTGAGGAGAATGATGAAATAGTGAATATTCAACATAACACTGAATAACCAAGACTATTTGGTAGCCCCTGTACTAGAAAAACAAAGAGAGTAAAATTGCAGAAATGACAGGAAGGATAATATTCACTGTTAAGTCTTTGAGATTGTATTCACAGATGCAAGTCACAATAGTTTTTCAAATATCAATATTCCTTGCCTGTTTTCTGTATTCCACAGCTGTGTGTAAAATGTGCCCATCATCACCTTCGTTGGTGTAAGTCTCTGCTGCTGTAATGGGAACACAGGTGCCGTGGCCAGTCAAAATGTCTTCATATTTCCTTGCTAGTGAGGAACTGTCTTCCACATAGTAACACTCTATGTCAAAGCAGCTGCTGTCTATATATTTTCTGACATCTGTCATGGCATAATTAGTAACCTCTATGCCTTTCCCAGAAACTTCTGCCAAAGCCTTCTTTTTGTCTCTTCTTCTGAGGTTTCCTCTCATTCTTTTGCAGCAGTGATCCCAAATTCTGTCTTTCACAGCCTTCAGGCCCTTGCAAATCTGTGCAATGGCAATCTGATATTTAGTCCCTTCTCCAGGCCCCTGTTGTCCCTCTCGGTTGTCGGTGTTGAACGAACTCAGCAGCAAGGCAATGAACAGGTTGAGCACCTTAAAATAGTTAAAGTAAGTTGGAGACACTATTGCTAACAGAAAAGACACTTCAGAGACCCTCAAACTTTCTTTCATTAACCACTACAATGAAATGATTTACTATCATGCTGGAATATTGTTATAGCTTGATATGGCTCCTTCTGGAAGGAATGGCAGGAGAAAAAAGGAAGGAAGGGAGAGTTTGGGCATATCAAATGTATTTTCACATGCTCTCATGTCCATAGTGTATGAGGAGGCAGACATGTAGAAAAACAGCAGGCAAAGATGAATTTTAATTACATCACCATCCAAAAGGATCTGGTATAGACCAACAAACCAAGCCTGTATATTTACATTAGATCTAGTATAAACCCAAAAATCTGTGTATTGTAAACTTTTGATAACATAAGGGCAACTTGTTAAGCATTAAAAGCACTGAAGAGTTTGGTTATTTGGTCCCATCAATACAAAAGATGAAGACACCTGACACCAAATTATCATAAACTCTGCACTTCTATACTCTGGCTAGAAGGAATAATTTTACTTTGCTTCTGTGTCTTGTGTGAGAAAGAGAAAGGGGAAAAGGAAAAAAAGGAGACAGAACAAAACCATATGTCAAGTGGCACCCAGAAAAGAGAATAAAGTGAATACTTTTCAAACAGTAAAGTTTGCCTCCAAAAAAAAAAAAAAAAGTAACTGGATGCATTCAGTAGGGACTGAAAATTGACTTGAAACTCACCACCAGGTTTCCTAGCACCAGGACGAGCAAGAAGATGATGAGACATTTCCTTTCTCCAGCCACTTCCATGCATTCCCACATAGTTTCAATCCATTCTCCACATAATATTCGGAATATAATCAGGATTGAATGACTAAAATCCTTCATATGCCAGCGTAAATTTTTACTGGTGTTTATTTTATAGTAGTTTGTGTCATAATCACTGCCCAAAATCTGCATTCCTACTATAGCAAAAATAAATACAGTGATTGCCAAAACCAGAGTGAGGTTACTCAGAGCACCAAATGAGTTTAGGATTATTTTCATAAGAGTATTTAAGGCTGGCCAGGACTTTGCCAATTTGAAGATCCTGAGCTGTAAGTAAAACACAAGGGAAAAAAAAAAAGTTAAAAACAGCCTAGATAGCACAGCACACAGGAAAATAAGACCCTGCGTTTATCATGTCTTTACTGCATGAATGTCATTATTTTTTCCCCAAAGAAAGCCTTTTGATTGTTTTGATGCAATTAAAATCACTCCAGTTAAAAGCTCATGTTGTGTTACTATTTACCAACAAAGAAAACAGATTTAACATACTCATCAGTAACATAATATGAGGGTATTTCACTATTCAACACACGTACTTTTAAAAAATAATAAATAATTACCAGCCTGAAAGGTGACAGATTTGTTCCAAAGCTCGCTAGGCCAATCAAAACAACCACGCTATCAAAAACATTCCACTTGTGCTGGAAATAGTAGTAAGGATCTAGAGCAATGATTTTCAAGATCATTTCTATGGTAAAAATCAGGGTGAAGACCTGGAAAGACAAAAATGAGAGTCAGAAAAGAAGCCACTGAAAAAGTCCCAGTATAAATACAGGGTTATAACTCCATTTTCACTCTAACATAGACCTAACTTACCTGGTCACTTAGAGAAATCAGCCGCTGGTAATCTGGTTCCATGCCAGGGTACTCCATGGCCAGGAATAAAGTATTCAAGATAATGCAGACCATGATTAAGAGATCAACAAATGGATTCAAAATTATCAATTTCATCTTCTCTTTGACTGCTCTCCAGAATGGACAACAATTCCAAACTAGATAATTTTGAGGGAAATTTTTCCAAAATGTAGGACAGTTCAGTTTTGAGTCTGGCAGACAGAGAATGAAAGTGACATATTAATAATCCCTTGTAGGATATCACAGAATGAAGAAAAAGACTCTCAGTCATTGAAAAAATTGAAAAGTCAAACTCACATGAGCAGAATGGCATCATTGAAAAAAAATTGTTTAGCTCATTCTGCACAAACTAATCACAGACTAATAAAGGTCAGGCAAAATTTACCCTTGCTAATTGTGAGTTACATGAGATACAAGAATATTTATTTTACTGAAATTTCCATTTTGCAGCATAATTTCCCCTAGTGGCTTTTAAAATAATACTGTTTGTGACAGTTTGATCTCTCAGGTCGAGTTACACAATCACCACTGGAAAAAGAGGCAAGAATGACTTACTTGAATTATCAGTAAGAATTGTGGCTGCACTCATTAACCTCTGTCTTCGGACAGGATCATTGATAGCATCCATTGACACCTCATAGGACAGCAGGATCTGCCTCTTTGGTTAGAAAGACAGCAGAAGATAATACAACAAGAGAACATGAAGATATAATACTTACAATACAAATATTACAGTACAAAAATTATATCCACCATGAGATAAATATGCCTTCTCAAATACATGTTATAGTGAAGCTTTAACTTGCTGAAAGAACATAAGACAAAAAAAAAAAACAAGGAACAATATCAGGTGTTTCAGGACATTTCATCAAAACCAGTACAATTTTTCAAGAAGTTGTTTCCTTCTGATGATATTTAATTAGCAGTTATAATGCCATTATATAGGAAGTATAGAAACATTAACAGGGGGCAAGGGGAAAGAATCATTCCATCTTTCCAGTGAATGATAAAAACAACAGACAAAAAGAACACTGACCATCAGTTTGAATAAACTATTGGCTATTTAACTATGAATTATTGATTATTAATAAATAATCACGTATTAATGCGAAAAATAGTCACATAGTTAATATGAATTATTGGGTTTTTTAGTCCTATTAAGCCTATCAAGATCTAATTAATATTGAACTGCCTAAAATTAGGAATGGGACTACTTTTGTTTTCATTAGAACCACCAGATGACAGGGAACCTGACAAACAGGGAGTGGACAGACTGACCACATCACAATGCACTGTACCTTAGCATTCCCTCTCAGCACAACTGGATTTTCACAATTTTCTTTTGTGGGAAGGATAAATGAATAAAAATATATCATTATGTTACTTGAAACTCTTATGATATTATGATTTTTATTAACATATTCTGTAAAATATTCTGTATTCAGGGAATGATACTGATACCCTCCGCCTTAGAGGTTTAATAATAATTATTTCTCTTTGTCACCCTGATATTTTAATGAAAATCTAATCAAAACTTATCTAACTTCGAACTGTTAGAGAACAGACCTATAAAATGAATTTATAATACAGTGCTAAAATGCTCATTTTCCCCTCTGTTTTTTTTTCTGAATCTAAAAGGCTCAACTAGGCTATTCTAATCATGGCCAGTGCAAGTCACCTTTTCACTCTTTTCTCTAAGATTTGGTGTCTCAGAAAACAGAAACCTAGAATAATTTGTGTGCCAGCCTGACTAAAGTTCTCAGTCTTCTTGTTGAAATTCACAGCTGCTAAGGAACCTTCAGAATTGTGTTTTTGGAAAGGACAAGGACATTCACCAGCACTGAACTGGTTACTGCTGCTCATTGATCTTTAGCTGAAGGAAATAACTGGGGATGAGAAATCCTCTGAGAAACTGGGATGTAACATAGGGATGTGTCCCAAAGAAATCGTCGAGTGTTTATAAACTGATTCTGTCCTACCAAAAAGCTTCTATCCCATGTGCTTTTTTTCTTTGACTTGGCACCTTTAGCCTCTTTTCATGATGAAAGTAGAGAGGACATTGTTTGAGGAGTCCTCAGTTGCAGCAGAGCTTGCACTACCAGTAGTTGCCACAAGATGAAATAAACTGCCACGTTTGTTGCAGATTATACTTATTTGACTAAAGGTAAAAATCTACACTGGAGCAGCTCACACTGCTTGGATCATGCTCTAGGTTTTCCTAGAGATATTCAGAACTTTGTCATTCCCTGGACACAGAGAGGGGAAGGGACCTTGGAAAGGTCTGAAGATGTTATTTCTGAGATATAAAAATCCAGTTACATTTGGCATCCATCTGTGCAGACTTTGTAGCCTTGAAGAAGTAAGGTCTAGCACATAAAACCCAAATTTATTTTATTTATTTATGTGACTGCAACCATCACAGAAGAATAAAGTTAAGTAGGAATAATCAGCCATAAGGAATGACTTTTGTACTTACAGAAGATATGATACCTTTTTGTTTTCTGAATAGGCACAATAAAAACCTACCATGGACTGTGACACAGCATTTCCTTTAAGTGCAGCAGAACCAAACTAGGTCACAAAATTGAATTATATTCTTAACACAGCAGGGGAAACATTAATGACACTACAAGAAGCAAATACTTTACTAAAGGAGATGACAGGTGGCAGTTGCTGCCAAGTGGGTGATTTGGACTCCTTCAGCTCAAATATTTAATTTATTATAGCTAAGATTATGGAATTTAGAAGAAATTCTGCCCATGCTGACTGTCAGAATGAGAATTTAATCAATTTTAGCTAGGATTATATGTCTGAGAAAGACTCCCCTACAAGGATACTTTTCAAACACACGTAAGTTGAAACATTATTTCTTTTAGCTCTGCTATGGGAAAAATTCAATTTTCAGTGAGATGAGTGAAACAATTCTGTTGTTCTCCCAGAAGCAAAAGAGAATCTGTCATGTGATGAAACCAGTATAAGGGCACTAAAAGCTTTCTTTTTAGATATTGTTGAAAAGAATTAAGTAATATGGATAATTGCCTGAGAATTATTTTGGAAGATTCAGATCAAGATTAAAATAACTAAATATAGGTATCTAAATGAAGATGTTTACAAAGAGCCAGAGAAAAATTAAAGTTGGGACTGTCTTCTAGAAGATACAGTATTTTGTCAGTGGCAAAGGTACTGTGGAAAAAAACTCCAAAATCAAGCAAAGGAAGAATAACAAGTCTTAATAGAAGACTTTTAATGGATTTTAAAGCGAGTGATCAGCAGAAGAGTCAGAAATCACTGCTATAAACAAGATGTGAAACAACACGAGTGAGATTCAGCCTAATACTTAGATATCCATGTTTAATTTATCCATGTGTGCAATGCATTTAAAAATCCCATTATATGGGACACATATGTTTCTGATAAGTTTGATTCACATAAATAAATCTGAAGCGATTTAAGATTGTCTATTGAGACATTTGGTAGCTGAGACATCCACAGTCTCAGACATGGCACATGACATCTGTGCCCTTCCATAGAGGAAGTGAAAGCCAAGTAAGACACTAGAAAAGCTCTAACGTCACTAGGTATCAATTTGTGACCTAAAAAATTAAACTCTGGGAATTTAGAACCTAAAACACATGTAGAAACCTAAAAAAAACCTCAAAAAATTAAAACCCTGGACACGACCCAGTTGCATAAATCTAGGAATTTAGCAACATTTGAGATGCTGTAATGTTCATGAGATACCCACGAAGTGCTGGAAGATGTGCCACAGATATCAAAGATATCAAGAACATCCAATATATGCAAGAGCACCTAAACTGGCACTAGATACTTAAAGTCAGCAAGTGAATCACACCCCCAAACATCAGAAGTCTTCATACTGAACTAAACCTATCCTAAATATTTAGATCAGATAATTAGCTTTCTGTAGAAAAGAATAAAAATTAAAAAATAAAATTAAAAAAAAATGGTTAGGTCTTTAGGGAAACTCTAAAACTTCAGAATTTTATACATTTATTTCTGCAGCACAACCAAGATGCTGACAGATCTTACCACAGCTTTCAGGGCACAGCTCTGTGATTTGCCATAAGTGTACTACTGACAGCCACTTCCAACTTCCCTTCCAGGTGCAGGTAGTGCTGGCTCCCTCTGGTCCCAAAATCTCATCCTTGAATTGTCATATCACATGCAAATCTAATGAATGTATTTTCTATTTCAAATACTTACAAGCTTCTTGTGGCAGCGATCAGGCTGTGAACGAAATATTTGCTCCTCATTTTCTTGGTGATCTAAAATTAATTAAAATTTTTAAATTAAAAATTAATTAAAATTAAAATTAATTAATTAATATTAAAATTTTGCCTTGAAGTAAGTGTTTCTTTATTACTCTCTTTTCCTTCTGAATTTTTCAAGTCAGCAACTGGCATTTCAGATCCAGCATGCAAGGCCTTACTGCTTTCTTCTACAGCCAGCATCTGTAACAGGAAAAGCAAAAGGTCTGTCTGTTAATTCAAGGCAAATACCAATGCATGGACTAGGATCATATACATGTAATTATTATGCTATCTGAATGATTTGCACTGACAATTCCTAGGTTTCAAATGTTAAACTGCCATAAAAAGACAGGAGTACCAAATGCTATTCACAATTCTGAAAGACAAAGCTGAATTACCTGTGAGCTACTGTAATTAAAGTCTGCCCTTGTCACTTTAAATATTGTATTTTGTATCTGATTTTCAAAATATTATGGTTTATTCTTTCACTGTCCTTTTCTTGCTTTGAAAAGGACACTGAGTCCAAGACAGCAGAAGACTAAAGGCTCAAGCTAAATCCTAAGATGTTAAATTTTCCTAAATACTAATCCTGTTGAAAAAAAAACAGAAGGAAGAAAAAAGAAAAACAGAAGGAAGAAAAGCCTAAGCAAAGCCTGGCAAGCTGGAATGTCAGGCAGAGAAACATTACAGACCTGTCAACAACTGTTGAGGAGGAACTTGGTAAATTGGTGATGCCTTACACTTTAATGATAAAATTTGGTAGTTGCTAGAGAATATTTGTTTGTCCTCTTACAAGTCTGACTTTTCTGACTGCTAGCAGTAAATCAGGGGTATCTTTTATTTAAGGTAGAAGATAAAATGTATCCACTCATACTTCCTTCATACAGTAATATCAAGAAGGGATACCCAGAGAAAGGAATTTTTGGCCACAGCAATAATGGTACTGTACAAGAATAGGGAGTGCAGCAGCCATGCAATACCATAAAAGTTACTTACTTGCCAAAAAGCCATTCCTATACAATGTCAGCTCCGCAAATCCTAAAACTTATGTTTTAATTTAGACTCATTATGGATTTTTGTATCACAGAAATGTTTATGTATTTAAACACATGTATTTGTAAAGACATAAAGAGAAATGAAATACTTTCTCATTTCTCAGAAAGTATTGTAAGAAGTCCGTGTTTAGTTCAAAACATTATTTCCCTAATTCACAAACGGAAGAAAACAAATGGAACTACAGATTATATATGACAATTTACAAACCTGTTCTTTCTCTATAATTTTTCTGGCATCCTGAAGTAGTTTTTCTTTTGCCTCTGTTTCAGCACGAGTAGCTCTATTTTCCTCTTCATATGCCATAGTTACCACAGCCAAGATCAGATTGAAGAGGTAAAATGAGCAGAAGAAGATGACCACCATGAAAAAAAAGATGCAGGACACTCCAGATGTACGGATGGTCTGTAAGGAAAAGGTAAAGGTGGTAACAAATTCTTAACAAACAAACAAAGCAATTTCAAAATAACTTTAAACAATTCATTTCCCTATGCAATACAAAAAGTTAATGTACTGCAGTGTTTTCAAAGAACAACAGTAGGATCTGCTTCTGGTCTAAGATATACATAACAATGTCACGGGCTGCAGAGAAGAATTAACAAACTCCATTCTTAAAATTAAATCAATTTAATTAAATTGTAAATTTAATTAACAAGCAAATCAGGCAAATGATCCTCAGAGTTTAAGCTATGAGACGATAACTTCATCTGTTAAGACATAAAAAGGTGACTGTGGAAGAAATTAATGAAACTCAGTAATAAAGATGAAAGCTAGGATTATCTGTACAATCATGAAAGATGTTTTAATTACAGAATCAGAGGCAATATTTAGACTGATTATCTTATTCTTATATTTTTTTTAAATGGTAGCAGAGGAGATGGTTCAAAATTAGGCTCTGAGACACTAAAAACTAAAAATCACATGACCTTCAAATGGCAAAAGAAGTTGCATCCATTTTAAAAAGTCACAGTTAATAAAGGCTGATGGAAAAAATAGCTAAAATGGACCAATATGAAAGGTACAGAACAAGGCAGAGAATATTTTTCCCATCTAGCAAAGGCACTGTATAGACAAGGGATCCAGAGAGTTCTCTACAGGCATTTTTACATCACTTTTTTAAAAAAAACCACCGAATTGAAAAGTTACATTCAACTCTCTGAATCAAAACATAAAGGCTCCAATTTTTTTAGTACCATGTTGCCAAAAATGAAAGCGTGTACGTTGAGCCAAAAGGTTTGGTGAGGAGTCAGCACTTAAAAGGAAGACGAACAGACAATGTGACAAACCCTCACATTCCCTGCAGCACCACGGAGCTCCCTGGCTGGATCTGCTCCATATCCCAATCCCTGAGTGGTTGCATACAAATATTTAACTCTTATTTAGCTTTTAACCACTGACCTGAGCGTGTTCTCCAACTTCACAGCAGGATTGCTCCCATACAACATCACTTGCAGAAGGCATTACAGCTCAGTCACTTGACTCTACTTCCTTAATACTTACATTGATTTTAAAATAAAACTGGTGTCAGTAATGTTAAAACCAATACAGACTTTTCTAGTGGATATAAAGCTCTGAGTGGCCCGTCTAAAGTCATTCCAGCAGGTAAACAAAGTACCCACTTGTCTGTAGAGACGCTCCCAGTAGTCCTGGGTCATCAGACGGAACACAGAGAGGAAGGCCCAGCCAAAATGGTCAAAACTTGTATAACCAAAGTCAGGATTCTTCCCAATCTTCTCACAGGTGTAGTTTGCTGGACATTCATGACTAACCACAAAAGAAATGTTAAACAACACTTATGTGGAGATTCAATTGTACCTGAAAGCATCCAATACACAGCAACAAATAAAGATTTGTTCAGTTTGCCTGAAGTTACGTTTCATTCCCCAAAATATTCCTGCCAGAAGGGCTGATTGATATCTGACCATCTCAGACAGCCATTTGTCTAGTAAAAAAAAAACTAGACAAAAACCTTGGCTTGGGACTAGACAAAAACTCTCACTGATGTAGAATATGTCCAAACAAATACACAGAGAAGGGAAAAATGGAAATACCTTTACTTTTAGATAATTCACCAAGATGAGGAGAGGAGAGTTTATTAATATCTAAAAAGTCTTTACTGATCTGTTCCCCTTCTCATTTATAGCATTCTGCCTTACCATTGTACTCCCAGTGGTTAGCAACAGAGTACATACAAAACTGGCTGCATCCTTCTACTTCATTCTTTCTCTGGTGTGAAATATCTGGCTTTTAATTTAATAACACACCCACCAACCCATTTCTTCCTCCTGAAAAATCATCACCGTTCCTTTAGACCAAAAATAAAACCAGAGTACATCTGAAGGAAAAAATTAAGAAAGTACTAAAACTGTTTTGTTCACTTACTTGGGATTTATACTGTACCCACAGAGCAATATTTCAGGAGAGTCATTCTGTCTGTAGCAGAGCTCTAATAAAAAAAAATAAAATCAGGGAATCATAAAATCAGAAGTTGTCAGTTTCTACAGCTTTCCGACAGTAAACCAAACATTACTTCACTTTATAAACACTCTGATGGATCAAAACTGTGAAAGATCCTTTCCCAACAAAGGGCATACAGGACTGATTCTCAGCTGATCTGTCTCTCTGACAATTTAAAATAAATAGTAACAATTTGCTGCACAACTAACAATATAAGATTTTATTTGATCTTTGGTAAAAAAAAAGAATCTCTATGAGAAGTGGGCAAAATCCATGAAATTCAGAATAAGTGATGGAAAAAATAATTCTCTGTGCAGTACCCCTAAAATTAGGATCCCTGTGCAACGCACAGATAAAGAAGAAAATGCTTACAGAAAACTCAGTCTCTTCTATCCCACAGACTGCTGATCTTTCTCCAAATTCAAGATTCACTAATCTCAAATTCAGTTGTCCCAGAGACTTCACACTACTATTTGTGCAAATGGAAGGACAAACCTTCTTGGCAGAAATACATGCAAACTGTATTTTAACATCTCTCTGAAAAATCAAGACATACATAAGAAGATACACAGATTATGTAAAGGGAGAAATGAAAAACATTTACCTTCATCACTTGGTACATATATCTTGGGATCCTTACATAATGAATCATTGTACAGAGTTTTATTGAGGACACATTTGGATTTTAAATTTCCCATAAAAAGCTGGAGGCCTATTAGTGCAAATATACTCAAGCAAAATACAGTCAGGATCAACACATCCCCGAGTTTCTTAACAGACTCAACAAGTGAATTTACGATGACTTTCAGACCTAGGAAAATAAGATCCAATAACATGGGAAGTGAGAAAAGGAATGCAATGATGATTCCTGTATGACAAGACACGACAGTTGCAAGTTTGTTAATGACAAAGGAAAAGTATTGATGTGTGGCTTTGATATTAAAATTAAACAACTTCAATGTTTAATTCCTGCTATAATTCCATAGCAAAATCAAAAATATATTTGTAATTACATGGAAATGGTAAAGTTAATATATATTATGACCATGAGATATGTTGTAATTTATAGATTTTTCAAGTGAATTTTTGCAGCTGGACTCTGAAATCATACTTTAGTGTCTTAATTAAGGACACAACTTACAAAAATATGGAATATCTGGATGGTGTATGCAACATACTGTTGAAAGTATTACACACAATCCAGACAGTGGCTGTGGTCAGTAAGGAAACAAATGAAAATCTCTCAAATTGTGAAATCAGTATTCTGGGAAATAAACCAGAGAAGGTTAAGCTAATGAGGTAGAACATGAAACCAGAAATATGGTGGTTCAGATATATTATGTTAAGAGAATATATCACATACAGAGGGTTGCTCCAGGGAGACAAAATGAAGAGACAAAGGCACTGGGCTAAATAAAAATGAACATCAGTGATGGGAAAAAAAAAATGCAGAAAATTAATTTGCCTTTGTCAAAACCATTTGAAGGAAAAATGATTTTAAAAATGGTGTTAGGATGCTGCTGAGGGTGCAAAACAGTCACACCTTGGGATTCCTTGGGGTCACAAAAAGTGACCAGAGAACTGGAAGAAAAGAATGGGAGCGGAATTAGAATTTGCATCCTGGTGAAGCAGAGCAAATATCAGTAAGGTGTCATCGTGGTTTAAGCTGGCCTATCCATCAAGTATGTTCCAACCCTCTACAGATGTGTTGTTCCTTACCTGGTATTACTGAAATAGCTTTCAAAGTCCTCAGTACTCTGAAAGTTCGAAGAACTGAAACCTTGCCAACTCCCTGAAATGCAGTAATGTACCTGTAAAATTAACCCACACTGAAATGAATGACAAAGATGGAGCTTTTCAAAGCACTTCCTTATGGAGCAGGCAGTAATGAATACACTGCAGAAAATAAATAGGTCAAATATGTCCTGAGATATATGCCTAAAATTAGGAATCTAAGTCCATTTCTAGGTATGGATATAAAGTAGTGGGGCTTCAGAGCAGTGCCTCTGAAAAGAAATACAGTAAGCTCCTACTTAGTGTGGATTTGGATGCCTTAAGTTTGGAAAAGTTTATCCATCAAAATGTCAAATAAATATAAAACCTTCAATGTCATAACCACACTCTCACACTGAGGCTTCTCTCATGAAAGTATATGTTACAGCTATCTCAAAACAAAACATACGCTTCAGGAGAAGGAAGTTGAGCAACAGCAGATTTATAATATGTTTATTCTGTACCACATGGGTCTTTCTAACATTTAACGTCAGTGAGAACTTGAGTATTGCAACTAGTTTCAATTTTAACATTTCAACAATTAGAAAATTTCAGAAAATCAGTATTTTAAAGCATTGCATGCTCTATACAGCACTTGAACAGGTTACCCCATATTTTCTAAGACTTCTTTCATGTCAGAAAGGATATGAATTGTGACCTGTCTCATGACGAGGTTGTAACTGGTAACAGAATTCCATAAAATAAAAAGTCTCAATAAAAAAATCCAAGACAATGGTTGGAAAAGTAACCTCCCCCTAAGAGCATGACTTTGTCAGCAGCAGATCAGAGCACATTGGCTTTGCCTAGTTTGTAAGACTGGATAATTCTCAAGTATCTCAATTACAACTCAGTAATAACTCAATAATTACACTTGAGTTAGCAGTCAAGCTATTTTCCAAATAGTTTTCTTTGTTGTACTATAAGACATGGAACAAAGCAGGTGGATGTACTATATTGTTAAGTCGAATACAAATTAATTAGGGGTGCAGCTAGGGAAGAAGGACCCTAAATGAAATTTTTCATGCACCTGTTGGACTGTCTTGTGATACCTGTAACTATAGTTACTGATAGTTGCTGATGATCAACAATATTCAGGCTCCTAAGCAGTTCATCATTACCCATAAGAGTAATTGTTCATCTACATACAGATGTGTGTGCTGACACCTGTGTACATAACCTATTGTTTACAAATGAGGAAAAACCTACAGAAATGTAGTGTTACAAGCTACTCCCTTTTTTTTATTCTGACATCTGACAACTTCATTTGGTGCCTTTAGCTCTCATTGTAGGAAAAAAAATATTATTTACCCTCTTTTCGGCTCTGTGCCATACACTTCAACTGTGTTCCTGCTCTGCAATTGTTTTTTCATGTGAGTTTTACTCTATTTAGCTTTTTGTTATGTGGAATTACAGATATACATCTTCACTGCATCTTTTTTAATTCTGACATCTTTTGACATGTGAGGAGCAAAACTGCACAAAATCCTGAATTAAAATACAGGCTGCACAGTGAAATAATGTGTGTTCTGCTTCTTTATTTCTTACCCACGATGTCTACTTTCTACCTCCTTCTCTGACCATGACTGCATGATGGAGTGGTGCTTTTACAAAACTGTTTAAACTCCAACATCATCTTCCCAACAAGTGAAAGTTATTTCAGAGCCCATGAATTTGCATGTAAAGCAAGGTCTCTTCTTCCTTGAGCATCACTTGACACTGGGATCTCATCTGTTATTTATCACCAAGTCATTCAACACCTTGTGGCCCATTTTGGACCCTTCTCAAATGAGTTTCATCTGATCCAGAGTACAACTAAGACAACATAAAGAGGCAGGCTTGGTTTGGGCTGTCTATGCAATTGCCTCTTGAAAAAATTTAAATATGGACTAAATTGAGAACAATCACACAGTTCTAAGATGAGCTTTTCATTTAAGTCTTACTTTAAAGTTTGTTTTTCTCATTGCAGACATGCAAATTGTGATTCAAGCACAGTTTAGCAGGGAGGATGCTGACAACTCTAAGGAATTTCAGCAACACCAAACAGTATTTTCTCTGTGGCTTCGTCCCCTGAGTGTAAAAGAACAGCTGAGTTTTACTTACATTACAATAGTAATAACAAAATCCAAGCAGTTCCACGGATCTCGAAGAAAGGTAAATTCATTCCAAACAAATCCTCTCGCTACTATTTTTATCAATATTTCAGTAGTATATATGGCATTGAAAACATATCTGAGGAGGAAAGTGTATATCAAAGTTACAGAAATAAAAATATTAATGAGACTGATACACATTCAGGCACATTTCTATCTTTTCTCTGATTTAGTCCCTGCATGGAGGTAAAGGTAGAAAATGTGAAGCAAAATAGGACAGGTTGCATTACTTTCAGAAGCATCATGGGGACAAGATGTCTTCCTGAAGTTTAGTAAATTTTCCATGTAAATCTACAAACACACACATTCACATGAGCATATGATGCTATTTCTGGATGGAGGATAGCTCACATTTCCTTAGGAAACATTTTTAAAACTGTGTTTATGTTCTAAAGCAGGCTGGAAAATTTCAAAGCCTCACCATTCTGGCAGAACAATAACAGCAAAGATTTATTTCAGCCTGTAAAGTTTGTACATTTTATATATTTATTCTGACAAATACAGTGTAACTGAAAGAAACCCTACAGAAAATTAAGTTATCACCATACTTACCCCAAAATAAAAGGAATGAAAATTACGGAACTTCTGAGGCTCCAGGCACATTTTCCAGATTTAATTCTGGAACATTAACTCAAGTTACACTGGATACAGTGCACAAGTACAAAAGGAAGCAAGACATTACAAATAAACAGTTTCTTAGTGGGAACAACTGACTTAGGAGAGTCACCAGGAAACAGGAGGAAAGAACAGAACAAATATTTATTCCTTTATAGCTTTTGCATGAGGCAACTATAACAGACATTCAGGTTATTGCTGTAGAATGAGAGATATTAAGTTAAAATCCTGCTGCACAGTCTCTCTAAGAGATTTAATCCTCAAAAGGAAAAATGGGCCAACCTCCTATGTTACACCAGATGGCAAAATTAGACAGCACAGAAAAAAGGGCATATGGTGAGAGCCTCTAAGAAAAGGCACTGAGGCTTCACAGAAGACTGTGTGATATAATAACAATCCTCAGTCTTCCTCAGAGGTCTATCTGAGAATTTTCAAGCCCCAGAATCAGATCACCACATTATTTAAATTTTTCAGGCCTGCATGTTAGGATCCTTGGAAAAATAGTGAACACATGGCCACTGAGGTACTCACTCAGTCCAGTAGGCTTGCTCAAGAAGCTTAGGGACAGTCATAGCCATACAATTGAGTAACACAGTACATGTAATAATGCCAACAAAAAATGTGAATAGTAAGTTAAGGAAAAAACGCTACATTATAAAAAATGAAGTTCATAAAACTGCTGATTTCCACACATAAAAAACACACAAGCATTCAAATCATTACTTTTCATTTGAATATGCTCAGAACTCTTCACATGTTTTCCAAAGAAATTTATAGCAGAATCACAAAATATCCTGAGTTGGAAGGGACCCACAAAGATCACTGAAATCCAATTCCCATCCCTGCACAGGATCATCCCAAGAATCCCACCAAGATCAAACCTTCTCAGCTGGATAAAGTTCATATTTTAAATATAAAAATGAATTATCTGCATGTGGAGACAGTTTTGGAAGTTGGGACACTAGTGGGACATAATATGTTTAACATGTTCAGACATGTTCACCTAAAAAGACCTAGTTCCACTAATTAATAATTCCAAATAAAATCAGAAAAAGCAGAAACAGAGGAACAGAATGACAAAAATGACACAGAATATTTTAAGATTCAAATTAGGGAAACCAATGAAAGGATATGAATGGACCAGAATTTTAATTGCTGTTTTTCTGACTGGATTAAAAGGACCAAATATAAACAGGGCAGGTGTGGCAGTAAACCGGAAAATAGTCCTCCTTTTATTTATCACCATAAAAGTCTATTTAAAAAAAAAAAAAAAAGGATTCATAGTACATGAAACATACAAACGAATTAAAAATTTCTGCAAAAAGTTAATGTCCAGTTTTTCAAGTCTGCATCTAGAGCTATATCTAACTGCAGTTAGGAGTACAGCTTTCCTTTATTCTTACTTGGAGCTGTGATCTGATTCTACACATTTTGAAAGAAAGGCAGCAGCTCTATAGAAGTTCTTTACATGGGAATGAATATGAAGAGCAAGTAATCATATTCACTTGGTCAAAGTAATTAAATTACTACTCTGGGGCTGTAACAATGGTCTTAATACCTTACTCTTGGACAGTTTTAAAGGCTACAAGAGATTATTTACAAAATACACATTGTGTAATAGCACTGCCAAAATCCTGGACAGTCAAAGCACAAATTTTAATTTTGAAATATCTCTACATTTTCAAGTAACACTGTAAATTCCCTCTAAGCTACCTTAAGGTCCATGCAGCTCAGCACTTTTTTCATACAGCAAAAATGAAATCTCTTGAACGAAAAACACAGTTTCCTAATTTTAATATGAATTTCTTCAACTCAATCCACCTTAGTTTCTCTTCATCAAAAGTATCACTTTGATTACTTTGAGAAAAAAGTATTTGGAAGATCAAAGTCTAAAGCATGTTTTCTGATAAAATTATTACACTCCAACACCTTGCTGATATACATTAAAACAGGAACTGGGACGGGATGGAACCTTCTGCTCTTCAGAGCAAGTCCTCCTTGACAGTAGTAATCTTTTAATTTAAGTATTTAATTTAGAAGGGATTCCTAAACTATCTACTTTATACACTGCTATAGTCAGCATCACCAACCACTTTGGAATAGCATGGAGTATGTGCAAAGTAAATATGGCACAATAAACAAAGCCAGTGAGACATAAAGTTACAGAAAATTAATTTAAGACAATGAAAATACATGGGTTTGCTACACAGAGTACTGGAAATATCTCAAATGTGCCTTACTTAATTTGTATAATATTTCTAATTCAGTGCAAGCATCTGCCATTCCAGCATGATGTCCTGTTGAACAGGCACTGTTTATAAAAAAGGGAGTTCAGCCCCACAGGCATCAGAGAAACTGCTCTGGAAAACAAAGCATCACTTATCCCAGCATGTATTTACTATTAAAATGTACCAATCACATATCACATTTTCATAATTAATTTTGATTCTTGACTGGAACTTAAAATACGTCTTCATTCCATAATACAGAGCATACCTTAGCACTCCCCTGCAAAAGCTATCAGTAAAGTTCAAAGGTCTATCTACAGAACCATTAAACACCAGCATCTCCTACACAGAGCTTTTACCATCCCTTAAGAGTTCAGCAGGCAAAAATATAAAATTTGGGAAGCTTTAACCTTGTGATCACTGTAGTATGGATCAAAATCCTCCAGGGGTTCCCCAACGAGATCTGCAGGAATGTCCCCATACAGAGAAGGCAGCTTTTTGCAGATTTTCAGATCAAGCTGAGGAGTAAGTTTATCTCCTTCGACTCCTTGGTCCTTATTCGTCTCTTTGACTTGCTCTTTTTTTTTGTTGGCAATCCTTTCCTCGATTGCTGCCAAGGACTCAGGGGTGAAACGTCGGAAGCTGTTGGTTTCTGATGGCCAAAACAAGGGATCCATTTTTCCTTCTGAGTGCTTGTTTCCAGTGCTAGAGGTAACTTAAGAAAGAAAGCTCTTGACCATTAGAAAATACCAGAAATAACACACAGCTTTAACAACTATTAGATAAACTATTTTTTACTTCTCTGAAACTCCATATCAAAATAGAATAAAATAGAGTAGAATAGGAATAGAGTATTTCAGTTGAAAAGAATCTACAGTGACCATCCAGCCCAATTGCCTGATCTGGGTTGACCATTGTAAGGCCTTGGGCACTGCCCAAATGCCTCTTGAACACTGACAAGCCTGGGGCATCAACCCCAGGAATTCCTCTAGGAAGCCTGTTACAGTGTTTGACCACCCTTTTGGCAAAGAAATGCTTCCTAATGTCCCATGTAAACCCCTTGCACTGTGGCTTTGGACCATTCCCACATGTCCTGCCACTGGATCCCAGGGAGAAGAGCTCAGCACCTTATTCTCCACTTCCCCTCCTCAGGAAGCTGTAGAGAGCAATGAGGTCGCCCCTCAGCCTCCTTTTCCCCAAAACAGAAAAGCCCAAAGCCCTCAGCAGCTCCTCTCAGGGCATTCCTTGCAGCCCTTTCACCAGCTTTGTTGCCCTCCTCTGGACACACTAAGGACCTTCTCATCCTTCCTAAATTACAGGGCCCACAACTGCCCACAGTGCTCCAGGTGAGGCCACACCAACACTGAACACAGCAGGACAGTCAAATCTTCTGACCAGCTGCTCCTGCTGTGTTTGAGGCACCCAGGATATAAGACAAAACCAACTAGAAGCACATTGATTTAGAAAAAGAGTAATGGAAAACAAACCCAATAAGGATCAACTACTGAATCTGGATCTACCCTCTGCAATTCAGGTTACAGAAAAGATACTTTTTTCCTTTGCTTTTCCAGCTTGAAAGCATCAAAATCACTTCTCTATCAGAACTCTGACAATCATCTAATTGTTTCTCACTGTAGATTAAAGTATAAACAGCCTTGCACCTCAGTTACTGCTCCTCTGTACTTCCTGAAAACAGGATTCAGTTGTACATGTCGCACCTCTAAGGCTCACCAGATCCATCCCCTCCTCTGAGCAAGGCCAGCACTGAATTTGGCTTAAGGCTTTGTCCAGTTGCATTTTCAATTATTCTGCTTGAGGCTTAAAACCCTAACAAAGGGGAAGGGTGGCAATGAGAAGCACTGAGGTGCCTGAAGGCAAATCACTGTAAGTATTCAGTTCCTAATGCCTGAATTTACCACACTACTGCAGATGACAGCAATTCACATGACATCAGTTCTCATCCACAGAAGATGAAGAAAACTTTGACGCATTACAGGAGGATTTGTCCTTTGTGACTCATGTCAAAACTGATTATTCCCATTTAGTAAACACTTTCGGTCACCGCCAAGTCTTTAAGACAGTTTGAATTTTTGATTGCTGAGGTCCAGCTGTGCTGCTTCTTTTTCTGAGCTCACGCGTGGACCATGTTAGAAAATCAATACTCTCTTGCAATTACAGCTCTCTTCTTTAGATGCAGATATATTTATTTTAAAAGAATATGCAAGCAAGAATGATCGTGCAATGATTTTGTTGGGGTTTATGGGACTTGGGAAGGTTTTTTTTTCTCCTCTGGGACTTTCAAGCATGGTCAGATCGGATCAGGAACCACAACTCAGAGATCAGAATTTACCACGGTAACAAAATGGAAGTATATAACCAAAGAACTGTTACTTAGCCAAACCACACAGACCCATTTTCAATCGAAAGTTCAAAAGATAAATTGAAAATCAAGATGTTCTTTTTTTTTTTTTTCAATTTTTAATAATTCTAAGAAGATCAATTTTATCTTCAAAGCAGTTTTAAGGATGACAGAGAAACTCAGCATTTAGGGAACAACAACTGAAATAAATGAAGCAAAGAAAATGGTTTTAGCAAATACAAACATCATTTTAGTATTAAGGGTTTCAGAGCTGAATTTTTAAAAAAAAAAAGAATCTGACAAAAGCAGTGATCAAGAGCAAAAAGATGCAACACATTCCCTTCAGCAACTGTGACCAGAAGTCATAATAGGAAAAATATTCATGGACGTTCATGAGAGGATTTCTTCAGCAGACCTGTACCAGAAACATACCTGTGCTCACATGGAACACCAGAATTTTTGGCCTTTGATCAACTGCCAAGTATTTATAGACTGTGACTAAGGTTAGGAAAAAGGAAGCTAAGAAGATGTGGCTGAAAAATCCTTCTGATACAAAGGATTAAAATTATATTAAAAAGACAGAGTGACTACTTGGAATTCCTGAAGCTCAGCTAAATTCAGCCACCGCATCATATACTGCTGAATTTTCAAGGCAAGACATTGAGGTAAAGTCTTACCCTTAGAAATAATTTCAATTTTTGCATGGGACACAAAAGTCTCCCCAGTAACTGATTTTGGGAGGGAAGATACAAAACAAGTTTTCTTAGAAGTAGCCTAAGCACGAGATTTTTTTCTAGAACCTGACAGAACAAACTTGGCTGTGTAACTACAAGGTAGTGCAAAGAAATTGTATGTCAATATGGACTATGTCAATATGCTGCTCAGACAGATGCAAGGCTACAGCTCAGATCTGTTAATTTCCAGTACAGCACATGAAAGAAACTTGCATTTAAATGAAATTAAGAGTTGAACAGGTTTTCATATCTCTGATCCTATAGTAGAGACCAGTCCATCAATATCAGATACAAATGCCCTGGTACCCTCAGTTACTAAAGTACCACTTTCTACAGGAACAAGGATACATAAACACATCTTAAAATTCAACTTTTTATTTTAAATTAAAGTGAGAATGACTTAGTTTTCTCATCTTGAGGGAACTGCATTCAGTGCACAAAGCTACGCATTATTTGAGGTTAGTCTTGCTGGCTTAAGGGTACTGCGAAAATGACAAAGAATATTTTTATGTCAAAACTCAAGGAATTCCAGATATACTGATGAAATTTACTGAACAAATGACCTGCAAAGTACTAGAAAGGGATGAGCAACGAGTCATTAAGTGAAACAGACACTGGGAACTTCTAAAGTACAATTTGCTACTAAAATTTCTTAAAATAAAGGGTTTTCAGACAATTTTCTAGAACAGCAAAGTACTGCCAAAAATGAGTCTATTAATACAATGTTTCAGAGACATGGATTACAAAATGCTTGCTGGGGTACTGACTAACCACTAGAGATGATAACTAACAAATTTAGACTTTTAGATTGAAAAACAAAATACCAATTCAAGCCTAATACACAGCTCATTGATTTGGCTCCATTTGTGTGAATTTCAGAACTCTTTCCAGCAGCCTAAAAGCACAGAGTTCCTTTTAAATGCAGCGAGGTAATAGCCATCGAACTATTGACCATAACATATCCAACAATCCACAAAAGTAGAATTGAATCTGATAAAACTGCTCAGTAAAATACTATCAAAGTCAGGCATTTATGAGAAGTTTCTCAAAATGGGAAAACAGAAATATAAAAATGTCCTTATTTGTGTTTCAATCGAGCTTTAGCATGGATTATAACCAATTCTGAGTCCCAAATTACTTCTATTAACACCCTTGTCAAGGGCCACCCACTGATATTTCCTGTGAGCTCCTGGATCTGGAAAAAATAAAGGGTAAACTAACTGTTAGTTTTGTTTTAGTGTGCATTTAGTATATTCTTTCACACAGGAATAAAGAATAAAGATGTCTTCACCTCTTCACCTGAAAAAAAAAAAAAAAGAGAAAGCAGCTCACAGCAATATGATATGAAACAGGACAGGAATTCTCTCTTTTTTGTTCTGTACCTTGCCAAAAGCTTCTGCTATCACCTACTCAGTTTCAATAAGCAGAAAAAGAATTCCTGTTTCTGATCACCATTTTCTTCTATTTAACTGCCAGTGATGTTGAACAGATCTAACAGATTTAAGTCCTTAGTAAAATCCAACTTGGACATTTTAGAGGACTACAGATGTTTCTTAAATACAAGGCCAGCACTTTGTCTCCCACTCTCCACTTCTCACTCATCACCCTATCCCAAGGAAAAATTTTGTGTTTGGATGGGTTGGATAAATATCTACCATTGCAGTTTTTCGGGTTGGTTTTTTTGTTTGTTTGTTTGTTTTTTGGGTTTGGTTTTTTTTTTTTGGTGTTGTTTGGTTTGATTTTTTAACACATGTAATAGACAAAGTTATTCAAAACACCAATATCATATCATATCATATCATATCATATCATATCATATCCTCACTCATTACTTCCAAAAGCAGAAATCTGTGCAATGGGCTAGACTGTGCATTACTTAAGCATCCTGAAAAAAAATCACTCACCAGCTTTGTTGTGAGAAAAACATTCCAGATTTGTGTTGCTAAAGAAATTTCAGTATGTCAGGTTCAGTGTAACTAAGATTAGACAGTACTACAGCCAATTTGAAGAATACTATGCATGAGATGATAGAACAGAACAGAGCAGTCAGTAATTAATATGACAATAATTAATAGTAATTAATATGACAAATATATCAATGTGCAGTAAAATGTTTTACTGACACATGTAAATTATAGGAAGAGCTACATGTTTACAGCAATACAGTGATTCCACATTAATGACAGATTTTCTTATGTAGATGCTCCCTGTACCCAAAATAAACCCACATCTAATACTTAAATACATATGGGCACATATTTTTTATATATAGACACACACATCTGTATACATACATTCCCAAATATTTTGATCAAATAGACACAGAATTAAATGAAAATAATCAGCAATTGAATTTTCTCATAGTATACAAATATTTTGCAAAACCAAAATACTTACAATATCCCCTTCAAAATAAAAAAGCCTTCACAATGATTTCTGAAGGTAACGTTGGCTGGCTTTTATCTCCAAGGAGACAGAAAGTCTTGGTTTTTTCACCGTCACCTTTCCATTCCCAACAACATCATTTCTCCCTAGCCAGCTCCCATGCAGAAAGTTTTCTCTTGTACTGGGATGCCTGGGGGAGGGATAGAGGGAGGAGCTTGGTTGCTTTTCTGAAAACAGTAAATGAAATTTTGTGCTCTGACAACACTGTAAGAAAGGGAAAAGTACTTGGGTGATACTTTTGAAGAATAATCACCTAAATATTAATCAATTATTTTGAAATCATAGCTACATTTATTCAAAGCAAAGATGGATTTTTGTTCATTTGGAAATATATGTGTGAAATGGTAAGAAAGCAAAAGGTCTCCTGCTTCACATTTCATTCCAAGCTCTAAACCATGCAGGCATGCATTAAATACTGGCACAAAATTTGCTGTTCATTAAAAGCTTTTGGTTAGAAATTAGAGTATATATTACTATTTTTCATTCCTAATTTCTACTTTTTATTATTCCCAGGCTCTGATGTATGTTCATTATATCTCATACAGACAAAATCTGAAATTCAAATATACTATCTGTCATACACAAGATCAGAGCCCAAAATACATTCAATAGCACACTATGCCATAACTTCCATTAAAACTTACAAACCTTGTTTGAGCAAAATGAAAATCACAGCATCTATCTTCATATCTGAAATTACTTATTTTTTAAAAAATTATGCATAGAACCTGCTAATAACAGGTACTGGAAAGTAACACACACACATTCATGGTAAGCCCTAATGCTAAGTACAGTTCTTCCTCTTAATTACATCAACAGAACCCATTACTGTCTGAAATATTTTTCTTCTTTATTAAGTAGAACATAAATCTTTCCTGTCATCTTTCCTGATGATAAGAGAGTTACTCTGGGTTTTGCCGGAAGAATTCTACCGAAGCAACTATGCTGTCCTTAAAAGCCAGGCAGCACTAATGCACACAAAGAAACAAATGGTGATTAAACTTTTTTCTGGATAGGTACAACTGACAATGGTTTTAAAAGAAATAAAACTCTAAGTGTTCTGTGGTGCAAGCAGCAACAAGACATTTTAAGTTACAGTCTAAGCTATTTTGCTAGAAAGCAAGATTATGTTGTTAAATAAAATTAAAGCAAGATGTTCTCAAGACAAGTTCAATTAAGAGAGCAGAATTTTAAAGATCACTCAACCATCACTCTATAAAGGCACTGTAATTGCTACATTTACAAGCCTGTACCAGCTAATACCACTAAATGCAATAAAGATCCCTACCTGCACACATTTATTCTGCTGTATCTTCTCCATCCATCTGTCCCTGTGAAAAATGGGGCAAAGGGGATAAACACAGACCTCAACACAGCAAAAAGAATTGCACTCCATCCATACACTGTAATATTTAAAATTCAAATAGCAAGAGCTCAAAGAACAAGATTTTTTATCTCCAGCAGTTTAGGACTTGCAGCTAACCACAAAACACTTAGACAAGTTACTTTTCTCGTGCTACAGTGGAAAATTTCCTTTCTCCCATTAGGAAGGCAGTTTCTTACAGCGGGGGGAGGGCAGAAAACCAGCCTCAGAGTAATGACGCAGTTTTCTTCCCATTTTCATTCATTATTCCTGTGGAAATAGGAGGAGGAAAATTGATGAAATAAAAAAGCTGAAGTTTAACAACAAAAAGATAATGTTCATTATATAAATTGCTAAAATTAAATTCATTATAGAAATTACTGTTAATTTATTCACCGTGCTCTTGACATGGCTCTGTTTCTTCCATTAACCAAAAAGTACAGCACTTTTCTTTTTCCTTTTTATTGCCAGAGCACAAGACAAATATTTCTTGTTGGTAGCATTAGCACACCACCATTAGTTTAATGACTAAGAGGGTACAGATGTCATGAGCTGAAAAAAACAGATTTTTGCATAATTAAATGTACCTTGTAACTGTGCCATAACTCTAAACATTAGTTACTGCTTTAAATTACAGATCAAAAATGTAGTCATTAAAGATATCAAGGCACCTGAAAATTCATGCACTCTGCATGACCCTCTTATCCTCAGATTCTATCTAGCCACCTCCTCCACTAGCTTCCACCTACTGAGAAATGCTCCGTGGTACAATCCCAGAAATCTCCTGTTCAGTGGGATAACAGACACACCACCCGTGCCTCTGTCTCAGAGGGAGAAGGGTTCATGCAAGGTCTCTCTTCCTATTTTTCCCATTTATAAGAATGAGATAGCTATTTCACATATATAGAACAAATTCAGCACGATTTACCTCCTTTTCCTGTCTCACTGAGACTTTCCCTCAGTAAGACTCTGACCATGGAAGCCCTGCTGTAAGTGAGACATCTGAAATTAAGATCATCAAAAATCTCCTTCTCACTACATTCCCCTTCAAGATGCATCTGTATTATTAAGACACGATGTCTCAAACTGGCTAAAATTGCAAGCAGGACACAAGATCCCAGATGGATACAAGAGGGAATGGAACAAGAATTTCAAACAAATAAGTCATTGTCATCAGTTGATGTATCTGTAAATCTAATCCTGCAATTTGCACACTGACCTCTTCAATAGTCTCCTTATGTACGATTCATACAAGCACAGAAAGTTTGAGTACAGAAGTGTTTTACAGAGACAAAATAAATACATTTATCAGAAATTTAATGGAAAAAAATCAACATCACTTTACTTACAGGCTACAAACATCCAGTAACTTTGACCATAACAGTTGGAAAGACAGTTACTTGAGCCTGAGAAAGATATTTCATATTTTCAAGAAATGGTTCCTGCAAAACAAGATCATACAATCCATAACTAGATCATGTCATCCACTGACAAAGAATGCTATTGAATTTGACATAAAGTATCTTTTTGAGTGTTTTAATTTAGGTCAAGATTCTCACAGAGACAAATCACAACTGTTAATTACAGAGTTTATGGTTACCGTTCACTCTCCATTAGCCAGCACCAACCACAAGTATGTCTGAGACAAACACGGCGAGGCCAGTGATCCTCCATTAGAATCAGCAAATGCGAACCACTGTTCACACTGAAAACCCCACAAAACACAGAAAATTCAGCTGTGCACATAACAGCAAAGAGGTACGAACACAGACACCAAAATACTCTCCTGAAAGCGAAGTCTCAGACTCTGGAGAGCAAGGAATGGAAATCATGTCAGAGGGAGCACAGGGAGATTTTGAGTTTCATTAAAGATAGCTGCACCACAGAAACAGAGGTCGTCTCTTTTGGGTATAATAAAAATAAACACAAATCATAATCACAGCAAAAAGCTGCTATTAACAGAAATCAGCTGTTATTTTTGCTTCCTTACAACATGCAATGAAAAAAGTTTTCCACGTAACTTTAAAATCAGAAATTTCCATTAGGAGGAACTATTTAAATGTTGTCAACTTGCACAAGTGATTGCATGACAGACAGAATTTCTCAACAGAAAATCATAAAGACTTGTAGATGTATGAGACCTTTAATACTGGATGGCTCTTCAAGTTGAAGTTAAAACTAGTCAAATGTAGACTGGCACAAAGTAAAATGTAAATGTAAAAGGTCAGAAGTATTTAACAGGATGGACAATTTTGTATCGGGAAAACTTGCGAACACCTGTGGCCTTCTCAAATACTCAAAATAATTAGTGTCTGATCACAGTAGACCTTTGTTTTTACATCCCCACCTTGCTTGCTTTATGTACTGATGCACACAAGCAATTCACAGCAGATTTTCATAGGGCAATAATTTGTTACAAGACAGACCTGGAGCTGTGTAACAGTTGCTAACTCTGATGCTAACTGCTCATAAATGGCATTTCTTACAAATTTATGTT
Source organism: Dicrurus megarhynchus (assembly GCA_013399195.1). Taxonomy (NCBI): domain Eukaryota; kingdom Metazoa; phylum Chordata; class Aves; order Passeriformes; family Dicruridae; genus Dicrurus; species Dicrurus megarhynchus. The sequence continues at coordinate 2,105,813 of VXAD01007415.1, forward strand.
AGAAAGGTACTTCGCTGCTCAGCAATAAAATTTCATACTCCTTGGTAATTCAAGGATTTGCATTGGAGACATTTGCAATGAAAACTATTTGCAGAGATTTCTGTTTACTGCAGCTGCAACTTCAGAGAATTTGCAATCCTCCTTCCTGTCTGTAACCTAAACTGGCACACAGGCAGTGCAGTGCCCACAATTTGGGAAGCACTATAACCTCTGGAATATCACATTAAGAGTGATCTCTAAGTAATGCACACACATTTATTACAATGCAAACTCAAATGCATCCTTCGTGGGCTGAACTAATTCAGCTGCTGGCCAGAAGCTTCAAGATTCCCCTTAATTTCCAGGGTGACTAATACCAAGACCTAGATGAGATTCCAGGAATGCCTTGTAAAATATCATAACCCTGGAACAAGAACAAAAGTAATAAGGGACATCAGAAAAAAAAAAAAAAA